>JAPMOQ010017299.1:2937769-2949901 GCA_026543055.1 Argiope trifasciata | reverse complement strand
ATAAATCTTACTTTAAAACATCCAAAGAAAGGTTGACAAGTTACAGTAAGGCCTGATAATTTCTCTGGTGGTAAATAGAGAACAGCAGATTCTTGTAGTTGCAAACCCCGGCTTGTGTCGTAAAGAAATCCATTCATTAGAGGCTAAAACACAACAAAATAAATAAATAAATAGAGAAAAATGAGCAAAATAATTAAGAAGGCATTATATAACTTGTAAGACATACATAGAATAAAAGTCAAAGTATTATTTGTCCATTCTACTACAGAAGTTATTTTTCTGTAAGGTTTTTACATGATTGTTGTCCTGAAATGATATGAAATAAATAAATATTGTCTAAAAATAAGTTTTTTCAAACCCAATTTCAACAGCAGCTAAATAAATTTTAAAATGGGAATTATTTAATAAATTTAAAATATGATATTAATAATCTTTTCAATTACACCAAACAATTGATTACAAAGGTAAAATTTAAGTTAAATAATATTAAATATAGATAACATGATATAAGAAAGAATAAATACTGCTACTTGAGTATTTTAAAATCAATTGCAATTTTCCAAAGGCCTAAAATTATTCAAGATATATATCCTAAAAAGCAGATAAAATTGAATCACTGTAAAATTATACACTGCATACAACAAAGATGACTTATAACATCAGAAGGTGGTCAGATCTGGAATCACATTGGTTTAATTACGATTTAAACTAGGATTGATTGCACATTCCATCATACTTTAAAGTAAACATAAACTTCTATTTTTATGAAAAATTTCTTATTATTCTCATTTTATCTAAGAATACACCTAAAATAATTGTTGCAAGGGTGGAGTAATTTCCTTTCCATAAAAATTCTTATCTTATTCATTATTCCCTCATTACTACATTTTTCAATAGAAACTTTAATAACTACATAGAGCATTTGGTATGCAAATTATGTTCTTATCCATCTATACATATAATAAAGTTCAATGTATGTGTTTGTGTCTGCTTTGTCACTCTATAGGTCAGACCATTAGACCTAAGCTACCAAATATGGCACATGTATAGCTTGCGGTTGGAAATGTGTGCCCCAGAGGGATTTTTTCGAATTTGAATTAATTAAAATTTAAGCAAAATTTCACTGTTTTTCTGCCATAACTTTTCAAAATATTATGGTACAAAATTGATTTTTACATCACATTAAAGATTTTTAAAAATATCTTTTTAGTGATCAACAAATTAAATTTCTATTTTTAAAGAGTTAAAAAATAATTTAATAATATTTTTCAACAACAGAAATAAAATTTAAACTGCATGCATACATTAGAAGTGGAAGGGGGGAAAAATCTTTTATCAATATGTTACCATCAGAGATTGATAAAAACTCAAATTAAAAAATAAACAATTATTGCAAACTAAACATATAAAAATGTAATTTTCCGCATGTGTCTGTATGAAATGAAATAAGTATTAACTGTTTTTTTCTAAAAAAGAAAATGTAAAGAAAAGTTTCTCAAACTTTTACAGTATTGTGAGTTAAATAAATCTGTTTCATTTAAGACAAATATTGTTTAATATATATCTTTTCTTCAAGGCCCAATGGCTAATTTGTAAAACTTTAATAACAGAAATACATCTAAAAAGAGGGCCTAATTGGAGTAAATAAATGCCTAATATGTAACATGAGTCTATAAATTGTTTAATAAATGAAGAATGTTTAGCTTTTATCAAGATCTTCTGCTCTGTGAATCATACTTAAAGATATTTTTCAAACATTAATATTTTAAATAAAAAGAGATCAACTAAGTCAGTTTCTAAAACCGACTGATTTGTGAATATTTGAATATCATTATTCAATAAAAAATGGTAATTTTAAACTTCGTCCTTGACCATTACAAAGATGCTACCTAAGATAATAAAAATGTTGATTGTTATTCTATTCAAATTTTCATAACTCAATCAAATTTGACAACAGAAGACAGGCACCTTCATTTATTTATTTGAAACTAGAATGTTGAGAATATTTCTCAGAATATGTGTCCTTAGGACAAAAGGACTACATAAAATTAAGACAATATTTTTTTAATTCTTTTGAAAGTAAAACTAAAAACAGAATTTTATGATGAATATAAGAAATTTTTGTTGAATAATTCTAGAAATATTACAAAAACTATTGAAATTATTCTATAATACATATAATGATTTTCTTCTGAGTTCTTATAATTAAGAAGAAAAGCTAGTTCAAAAAAATGTTTCTATGCTAATTGGCAGTTTAATCATTTCCACTTTAATTTAAAGTTGAAATTTTGTGGGAGCTGGCAGATAATTAGAGAGACATAAAGAATGTTACGGTCTCAAGGTCTTTATAACTGCATGAGTTAATTATATGACTATCAAAATTTGAATCTTAAAAATACTTTGATGAAGTAGCTATTAAATAAAGTGTAATAAGATATATAAAGTATTTAATTAACAATACAAGTCACAAAGTATTTAACTGACAATTTTAAAGAGCATTAAGATTAGTGAATCGGCTGGTCGCCAAATGTGGCTAGTTATGAAATAAATCTAAAAGACCTATGAAAAACAGTAAATGTGCTTAAATTTATACACAAAAAGGAAAATTAGAATAATACAAAATAAAAACTAAACTTTAATTTTAAAATCTGAGTTACAATTGGCAGCTTAGGAAAAAGATTTGACAGAAGAAGAAAAAATATATCGTTGACCTTAGGGTAATGAAGTTGAAAAGCACCTGCCATAAAAAGATTCTGAATTAACAAATTTTATTTTTCAACACAAATTATTTTATAGATTTTCATTCAAATGAATACATTATATTTTTATAGCAATATCAATAATTTAATTTGCAATGTTTCTAGCTTAATTTTTTAAATTCATTTTACTTTTTAAAACCTGGACTATTTTTTGAATATTTTTTTAATAGTTCATCAATTAAGTTTCTAATTTTTAAAAAATATTTATATTTATAAAAATATTTGCTTTATAAATGTTCATAAATCAGATAAGCATTTACCAGTAGAGATATAAATCTCAAACATAGTTTATATTCCGTTTTATTATAAATATATATTTCCATATGGAATGACATTCCAAGCAAACTTCACAGAAAATATATAAACAATAAGTGTAGTGTACAGAAAATATATAATAAAAAATATTGATTAAGGTTTTTGTTCTTTATTAAAGATGAAGGGAGAGTGGAATATATATATATATATTTAAGAGATGATGAAGTTAGGAAAGAATAATTGTTTTTATGTACAGTTCTAGCATATTTATATTCACATTTAGAAAATGGAATTGTATTTCTTTTTAATTTAAAAAAAAACTTTCGATTACAATAAAGAACAAAATTAAAAACCTTAATCAATATTTTTTATATTTTTAATTTAAAACTTTTCATACAACAGTTGTAGCTCATGTACAACTCAACTATTGTACAAAGTAATAAGCAAAATTGAATTAGGGTTACAAGAAGAACATTGCCATATTGGAGAAACTTGCTTCACCATGCTTCATTTCAACCAAATCATGAACAATAGTTGAAGCAAACTGTATCTCTTTTTAGAAAGTTAATAGACATTTTCACAATAATGCACATTTTAATAGATATATATGTATAATTTCTTATTTGAATTGCTTTCATATAGAAATAAATGTTGAATGAAGTTAATAATAAAAAAATACTGATAAATTTGTAATCCTGCTCAAAGTAATACAAGTGTTAAATTTATATTAAATTGATTAAAAGTGATTACTTACAAATCTTATGATTATTATGATATACTTAAAGATGTAAAATCACTTGCCACAATTCTTATAGTTTACTATAAAGTTACACAATATGTTCACAATGTATATGGTGAATTTCCTACAAGGTCTGAATTTCCTACACTGTCATTTCACTTTTTTATATTTTTGCATGAAATTATAAGTACAAGAATAATTATCCATCATAAGGAACATATAAAAATATATACACTTACATTTTGATGATTATTATCACCACTACTATGAGAAGGAACTAAGCTATGCCATTTACCACGTTCACCTTTCCAAGATTGTACAGAATACAGCTTTGGTTCATTGAGTTCAGAAGCAATCTGAAATCAAATTTGAAAATCATAAATCTTACATTTAAATCAATATAACAGGATTTATTGTTACAAATTGTTGCAGATAATAGAATAAATATTAATTCTATCAAAGAAAACACATACTTATGATTAAACGAATGTAGTTTAATATATATCCTAATTCAAGAATAATGAAAAAAATATATATGATGGATTTTAATAGAAACAAGAGAAGCTTTAAAAATCTTAACAGCGAGTTCTTATTTACAGCAACCTAGCATTTAAAAATAAATACTTAATGATACAATATATTTCTAACAATGGAATAATCAGTTCAACTAACAATGTCGGCCATTCAATTTTAAGAAGCTATAAAAGACTATTTTCAGTTAAACTTCATTCCAAGTATTATGTTCTGATGAATATAATAATTATAAATTTAATACAGAGATCATAAATATTTAAATTTTATTTACATAAACAGAATTTATATAACTTTCAGACATAAAATTAAATAAAAAATTTTGAATCAAGATTTAAAAATTAATTGTAATATGATACTGCTACCCAATCAAATTGTAAAATGAGAGATGCGATATTCTTCATCATAAATATAATTTTATTTTACATGTTCCTTTAACACGGTGAAGAATTCATTTAAAAGATGAATTGAATTAAAGAAACTCTTTTGAAGCCAGTAGAGAAAACAAAAACTGGTCTTAAGATCAAACCTTGGTGATAGGAATATCAAGATATGAAAAAGAGAATTATTAAAAAACAAAGAAAAGAAAAGTAGCTTTTTCTGAAAAAGTATATTTACCTAGAAGAAATCAATACTGGAGTATATTTCAAAAATGTTAAAAACTAAGAAATGTTTATTCACTTGAAATTTAAAATTAATATGTATCATAACTTTGGCTCAATTAAGTTTATATTGAGAACTGTTTTCTTGTTCTGAAATACATATCCCTCAGATCTGACATTCTTATAAAAGAGGCTTTCTCTCAAAAGTAACAAGGATAGTTTTAAAATATAAACAAGCAATATATATATATAATTAAGATTGTAGTTTAGACAGTTAAAGTTTAAAATAATTCTAACCATCAAAAATGCTAAAATATGACCATCACAAAATATTATAACTTAATTTTTCATTTAAAGAGCAAAATGTAAAATCATTATAAGATAGAGTACCAATATGAGATAGATACAAATACAGTATATCTTGTCATTGATCTGAAAATTTCTATCAGCAAATGTCCTAAATATGATAATCAAAACAATAGAAATATTTTGTTTAACACTGTTGCTTACATTTAGAAAAAGGAAATATAACAACGTTGTAGGAGGGTGGGATCAACCAAATTAGTATTATGACATAGGTACATGTTACTTTTGAGTCTGATAAAAATCCTAATGCTAAGAAATACTATAACCATTAAAAAATTTTTAATAGTTTAATCTAAAGATATACTGAACAAGTGGCAGGCAACTAAAACTGAAAGTCCAGGACGTAATACATCATTATACCCTCATTAATCATTAAACAATCTTTAAAATGATTTTATATATATATATATATTATATATAATGAAAAAAACTTCATTAAAACATAATAACACTAGTATTATGTTTTAAGTTTTTTATGTTTAATGAAGTTATCAAGAAAAAAAATGAGATTCATTTATATGAAAATCTAATTTCAATTCTAATCAACTTCCAAAGTTTTATATCTTAAATCAGCCAATTTTAACTTCACTCTAAAATATTCTCTAATTTCCTAACCCCTCTCCACTCTTTCTACCTAATTAATGCAACAGAAAGCTCTGTAAAAATACTTTCAGTCAGAATTTCCCACACTCTGACTGAAGAGATAAGAAAATTGCTAATCTAAACATATTCTTCCAAAAGATTCCTATGATTTCCTTGCATGTGGTCGACATGTGTAAGAAATCCCTATCAGAATCTCATTGTATATAAGCACTTGGAAAATTTTCTCACTCTTTTTTAATCTAATCTGCTCTTATATTGTACTGTGAACAGATATGATTTGCCCTCACCTCTTGTTCATAAATCATGCCCCCTGTGATGAATTAAAATGACTTTAACAATTCAAAGTGTCTTCCATGTCTTTGACCATGAAACTGCTTTTAAATAATTATGCATATATATTATATATATATATATATATATATATATATATATATATATATATATTATATATAAAGAGAGAGTCTAATGTAGCACTCAGTATAATACAATAATATATTTTAAATAATATATTTCTATACTAATAATATACTCAACAGTACTAACAAATTACTGCACTGACTGTAATTTTAAATACAATGTCAATAAAAGCTATCACTGACTATCAACTGAAATTTAAAATTAAGAGAAAAACGTTCAAATCAGTGTTAAATATTTATTATGAAATTTTCAGATATAAAATGGCATTTCTAGAGATTTAATTTTTAATATATTAATTTACATAAAACTTTTTTACAATCAAATGATCAAAAATGTATTTATATATAATGTTAAGTGCAAAATTACTAGTATATATATATATATATATATATATATATAATGAATTAGTTTCTAATAACATAAAATTAATTCATTTAAGCGTATAATTCAAGAAATTAGGTGTTCCACTGCCCTTAAATTATAGTTTTAGTAAGTTCTTGATATAACAATTACACATAAGCATATAAATACACAAAAAGGAAAAAAAAAAAATCAAGCATGTCAAAATTACCAAGTTATTAAAACAAAATTAAGATAAAAAACTTGAAATAGGAAAACGGCTTCTAATACTATTGTTATTATGTCAATTTGGTACTTGTGTATTACTCATATGCCAGTAATAAATTATCAAAGAAGATAGCATGATAAATATGATTTTTAGTTACTAATTTTTCACTAATATCATACAGTTTATTAACAAACATAATCAATTTGGTCATCAAAGACACTATTTAGTAATTTAAAATGTTTAAATAAATAACTAAGAATGTTTTTAAAAATCAGATAAAGAATTTTATCTCAAGGTTTTTTTCTGTTTTAAACCTTAAAAAAAAAACTTTAAAAGGAAAAAGGGGAGTAGAAGGAGAAAAAGAAAATAGTTTTACATTAATTTTGGGGCTATAGCTAAAGTTTTCATGCTTTAAAGAGGCTGTGAAAAGTTTCATCACTCCAAAAGGAATAACATGTGCTTTCTTTAAGGCGTGTTTTAATAAAAAAAAAAGCATCTATATATGAGAGAACAGATAAATGTCCATATTGTAAATAGAACACTCATGCTTTCCCATTGTTCCACTTTTTTTAAAAAATCTTGGTTTATTTTCAAACAATCAAGGAGTACTTTAAGGCTTTTTTTTTAATATTATAAATCCAATGAATAATAAAATCTTGCTTTTTCAACAAAATAATTCTCTTTTTCATATAACATAAGCTAGAAATCTTGGATCAATAAATTTACATTTTATGAATTAAAGTTGGCAGTAACTGAAAAAAAAAAGAAAAAAACTAGAAACCAAAAAAAAGAAAAATACAACTTATATTTTATTAAATACTAAAACCTACTTAACTTTTTATTACTACATCTGCACACACCTAAAATTAGTATATTTTATTCATCAAAGGAGCTTATTTTCATAATTGCAAAAATGAATTGTAATAATTTATACATGAAATTTTTTTTTTAATTTTACTGATACTATTTAAGTAAAATATCACTATAATATTTAATTTCCCTCAACTCAAATAACATATTCATAAATTATTCTAAAAGTTGGAATGATGTTAAATCAATCAAATTATAATTAAATAAATAAAACAGTGAAAAAATGCTTATGTTCTGAAAATACAAAAAAGAATCTAATAAATTATTACCAATGACAAAGCTTCTCGAGATGCTATTTCTTGTACAGCAATTATACTGAAACTGAAAGCAATAAAATTACAGTTAGAAATTAAGCATAAAAAAACATATTTATTCAAATTATGACAAATGATAAGAGACACATTGAAAGAATTTTACATATATATACATATTTATATGTGATATGCAATTTGTTTTTTAAGCATATTAATCAGATTTGTATGCAATGTCATAAAAAAATAAAATTCAAAGACTAAAAATAACACTTTCCACTAGATAAAGAACTCAGAAATTTCCTATCATATGTTAATAATATCTTTATCTTGATATGTTGAAAGCCACAACTAATTCATCTGTCAGTAAAACACATTAGAAAGTTGTTAAAACAACACTTCAGCAACAGTTTAAGAGGTCAAATATCTAACATCATTCAGTTTATAATATATTTTCAATACTCTATCAATAAGCAAATTGTAATCTTTCTTAATAATTTTTTTAATCATAACAATATGATGTTGCAATAAACAAATCTACAGAAAAACAAAAATTTTGTATGGAAGTTGCAAATATTTTTCAATGCACATAACAATAGCAATCCATTTTTAGAAACAAATAAAGCTTCTAAAGAATGAAAATTATGGATTAAACCTGAAGAAAATGCAATTTAGCTGAGTCCTTTTTTAAAAAGGAAATACTGCATGCAATAATTTATTTTTAATTTATAGATCAGTGCATGTAAAGTAATTTGTTATAGGTAAGCTTTAAATAAAATAATATTTGAAAATATATTTTTTATAATTACAGTTTTTGTACTTTTAAATGTATTCATCTATAATAAGCTATTAATTAATAACTTCTTTGAAATCAAATTCTAGGCCTGAAGAACACTTTAATAAAATTGTTACATGTATTATCTTTCAAATAAATTTCAATCAATACAACAGTGCTATAATGCAAAACTTGAGATTAATATATGTACATTAAAATTTATTTTTACAGTATATATTAGCATAACTATAGCAAATATGATAGATAAAGTGCAAGGCACCATTTAGCTGGGTCTTATTTCGAAGCTTTATAATATGCACATAGGCATTGATATTGTCCTATCCCCCAGGACCAAAAATGGACCTCAAGCTAATTTTTGTAGGAGCTTCAAACCATTTAGTTACTCTCCTGGCTCAATAACTCTCAATTGAATCAATATAAGTGAAATTTTTTAAAAATCAAGGAAAAATTGTTATTTAATTAAATAAATTAAGATGAAATTTAAAAAAAAAAAAAAGATATTTAGTTACAAACTAAATAATTAAAAAAAATTCATACTCAAAAGTTAACTTACCCATTTTCTAGTATAGTCCTACATATGACTTCTTGAACACCAGGATTTCGAGCTTTCTGTACAATGAAATCTTGCAAATTCCAGGATGCTAAACGTAACACTTGTCTATTTAAGTAACTTAAATTCAACACCTCAGATACAGGTGGCCTTGTAACAAGAGAGGAGACTAGTTCATAGAAGTCTTTTGTACTAGGATCACAGGAACGCAATTTGGATAATCCACTAGGAGCAGAGTTTGTTCTACGGTGTCCAATAGGACGTCTACCATATACACAATTCTGAGATGATTTACTCTGTACAGATGATGAACTATTTACAGAAGAATCTGTAGTTAGGTACATTTTCACAATGGCTAATCTATCAGGAGGTAATCCTTTAACTTTTGATAAATCTGATAGAGTCTTGAAAGGACCTTTTCGTTCCTTATAGTGCATTATATTTGCTGCCATTTCTTGAGTCATACGAGGCACACTCATTAACTGAAAGACATTTGCAGTATTTACATTAACAAGTTTGGATGGTGAGGTCCTTGGAGCTACATCATTGACTTGCAGAGACTCCAGTGATTGGGTAAGAGAGGAATTGTAACTACCATTATTAGGTTTTCGGCGTCCAACACAAATCTCTGTTCTGAACTGTTCAAGTTTAGTAGCACCAACACCCGAAACTAAAGCTAAGTCTTCAACTTTCTTGAAACCACCAATTCGCTGTCGATACTCAATAATATTTTCAGCTGTGACCCTGTTGATACCAGGCAGGGTCATCAGCTGTTCTTCTGTGGCTGTATTGATATTTAATAAATCCCATCTCAAGTCTGAATCCAACACATGAAATGTGGCACTTAAGTTACCATTTTTAGAACGGTAAAATCGCTTACTTGAGCCTTCTCTCATTATGGAAATTTTTTTTTCTGGCACACTTATACACTGTCCCATGATCTAATATAAAAATCAAGTTATGTGGCAAGTGATAACTGCAACATTTTTTATTCTGAAAAACAAACAAAGACATTAAAATATGGTAGAATAATTATGAACAATTAAATGAAAAGAAAGCGAATTTTAACACTAAAAGTACAGTTATCTTCATAATTTAAAGTACTTTCAGGAAAGAAAAAAAAAAAACTTTAAGAGAAATGAAGTCTTATAAAGAAAATGACAATCCCTCTTAAAAGAATGTAGTCATAAACTATCAATAAAAATAGAAGAATACTTTTCAATAGAAGAATGCATTTCATTTTAAGATATAAATTCGAAGCAAATAAATATAATTTAGTGTTATAAATAGGAAAAATAGGAGACATGATGATATAAACAAATTATCAATTCACTAATATTTAAACATTTAAATTTAACAAATGCTGTTTTAATAATACATAAAAAATAAATATTTCTAAGTTAAATAAACACAATTATAACAATAAATAATAATTTAATAACTATAAAAAGCATAAAACAACTTTTGTCTAAAGAATATTTTATTATGTTTGCAGTAGACAATATGAAATTCAACTTGTTACAAAAAATGATATAATATAATTATTATTATAAATTTATGTTAAGAAAATTTGATTGAGGTCAAGGAAAGTAATTAAATATTTACAAATAAAGTACTTTAAAAAAGGAAAACAAATCTATACAATATGAACAGAGTTATAGAGTGTATTGCCTCCAGTTAATTTTAAACTATTTATAAAGCATTAACAATACTAAGAATTATCAATAAAAATACACACTTAAATGCAATAGGACACCATAACCTCTCTTTTATCAAAACAGTTGAACGCATTCTAATAGCAGTCCAAGAGTGTTTTAACAAACACTGATTCCCCAAGCTTTTATAAAAACAAGGCACTATAATTGGAGTAAGATTTCATATCTTTTGACAGAATTATTGAAGATACGGAAGCACAAGCATCAGATCTGCAACAAACACCATCACCAACCGCCGTAGCTGTCACTTGCTATACTTCTAGCGCAGCTCAAAACACAAAATACAACTCTTGCTTTGACCCGAAACGTCAGCAGCGCCATCTGTTGAATTCATAAAAATTTGGCTCCACTTTCTCTAGCTGCTCCATTGACGTGCATCACGTCAATGCCATCTTTTTATTATTATTATGCTCCTTCTGTTGGACTTTTTGGACGGAATATTTCATATCGAACGATTATTGATGCATTTTTTTAACTTCTGAAACTTGGAGATAGTCCAAATTTTAATATGTCACCCTACATGTACATGTCGATTTCTCAAACTTTTTTTAAAAGAAAATTTCATTCCGAACAAAAATCCTATCTAATATGAGTTGAAATAAATTAAGTGAGATTAAAGATTCCATGTAAGATTATTAAACATCTACTTTAATATGGCAACTTTTCAGAAATTTCAAGAATCAAATAAATTTTGATGCAAAAACTTATTAGTATGTGATCATACAGAAAATAAAAATAGCTTATTCATTATTTTACTGAATCATTAATGGGATGGGATATTTTTTTATGATAATTGAAAGACAACAACGATATTTTAAAAGTTTTAGAATATTGACGAGATTATTATTGATGAGACTGAAAAAAAATCGATGAAACTTTGTGACTAATTTAATGCAAATTATAGCATTTATTTTATTATAATAATGAACTTTCGTTTCAAGAGTAAACTATGTATTTATTATAATTTTTTAAATATTTTTAGTGGATTAATTTCAATAAATTATTTTTAGAATTTCTAAGTAATTATTTTTTACTTTTATTAAGAACGAATTCAGTCAGTTTTTAATTCCAGAAACCGAAACATGAAAATTTTTGTTTAGGTGATTTAAT
>JAPMOQ010017299.1:2864661-2927769 GCA_026543055.1 Argiope trifasciata | reverse complement strand
TATGGGATTTTTTCTGTGAAAGGCCTCGGACAATATCCAAAAGTAATGACCCCTCGTGAGCGGAAAATTAAGATAAAAGAGACATACCAATTTAAACAGTAAAAATCATCGAAAAATTTACACTCGAGATTTTGACAATTCTACAAATTGTAGACCTCCCTGAGTTAAAAAAAAACATTTTTGGAAAATGTCCGTCTTTCTATCTGTGACAAGGATTATACAAAATCGCTTTGATCTAGAGGAATGAAATTTGGTATGCGGTTTTCACACTAAATTTGAAGATTTCTATCAAGTTTTGAACAAATTCCGTTCAGAGAAAGTCTATCTGTATATTCAAATATAATTTAATATGATAAATATAAAACAAATAGGTAAAATTTGGTATGCAGAATTATTTCATCTGCAAAATGATAGTATACTTTTGTATCAAAAACATTTGTAGCATAGACTCCTATAGAATTTTGAGTCTTTTCTAAAAAGGGATTGACCATCTATAGGTTTGCATTTTTAAAAATATGAAAACGCTATATGGAATGACTTAATGACTTAAGTACATAAAATTTGCAACTACAAATGTCATTTGGTTGGTTAAAACGCGTCTAAAACGTAAATTTGATTTTCGAATATTAATATTGATTTCGGATACTATTATATCTCACGCCAGAAATTAATCGTCAGGATGACACAAAAGTGAAATCAAGTGAATTATTAATACTTCTTATTTATTGCACGTCAATGCCATGCACGCTGATTTCTGGAATAATATCTTTACTAGAGAGAATGCGAGACATTTTTGAGGAGACAAATAAGGCTGGTTATATTAGGTAGATCAGAGTTATAGAATTTGAGCCAAATACTATCCATTTTTTTGCCTGTCTTGATCCAAACTTCTCTGGTTTTATTTTTTTACTATAATATCTAAATTTTTTTGTTATAGTCCATACAATCTGATTAATTTATAAAAACACATGGAAAATTTTAACTCATAATTACAGATAATATTCCTCAAATTCATCACTTACAAAACAATACAATTTTTACAAGTGAACAAGGTGGATTTGAACCTGACGAGTGCTCAAAGGTTTCTCTGAATAATGACTCTGAAAGGTTTCTCTGAATAACAGCAAGAATTCTCACGTTTTACCGCTTCAAAACACGCAAAGCCACCTGCCGTAACCAGTAAAGAGGCGAACAAGAAAATATTTACCAGTTCTTAATCAGTTCGTCAAACAGAACGAGGAGGAAACAAGTTGTTCTGTTGTAACGAAAAGAAAATTCACGAGGAAGTTGGAAAGATTTCCTGCATGTTTAAGCAATGACAAAATAAAGGAAGGCAACGAATTTCCTTGATTTCTCAAAAGGTTGTCCGACGGTCTATTATGATGCCACTGGTCACGAGGATTGCATGTTGATCTATGTAGATTAAAGAAACAAAATTTCGTTTTCCCACGAAGTGGTTGAAGAATTCGATGAATTTTATACTGAAATATTGCGACTAAATAAATTGGAAGATTTATCATAATTATTATTCTTTCTTGCCTTTTCCAAGCCTTTTATGCCTTTTGTATTACCAGCGTATTACGATTTTAATTTTAATATTAGCTAGAGAGGCAACAAATTCGAAAATACTATATGATTTTCATTTACATGTTGAGAAGTATTTATAAGGTTATAAAATAATATTTGCAACGAAAGAAAATTAAATTGTTGTGTGGGCAATTAATTTTCAGTCAGTTATATAAATAGTCACTGCCTATAGGATTTTTTGAAAGTTAAAAAAATAAAAAGAAAGATCCACATTCCTAATACTTTTATCAGTTGCACCTTTTCCCAAGTACTTCTTTTTTAATTTCTAATGTATTAATCTTTTTAATACAGTATTTTTTTGCCGGCGTATTGGCACAGGGGTAGCGTGTCTTCCCTGTGATCTAAGCGTCCAGGGTTCGAGTCCCGGTTCGGGCGTGGTTGTTACTCTGTGTTCTGTCTGTGAGGCTTGTGACTGTGCCCCCCTGTAAAAAGGGGTTGCGCAAGCGAATGTGTGTGTCATCTTCATTTGAGCTACAAGTCAGACTTCTGCCCTCTGGTTGCTCAGGGGTCTTTACTCTCAGAAGCTACTGCACCCCCTTTCCGTGGGGACACGACATCATCATCAATACAGTATTTTCTTCCCCTAAAAGTTTAAAATTTAGTTGCATTCGTTGAATATGTTATTCAAGCTATAATCGATTTAAGTTGTTGTTCTTATGGCGCTTTACAAGCCCACTGACAATTATCTGTCAAAAATTTAAACCGAGTGAATACCTCTTGCTTTTACAGTAGCAACAACTTGGGCTAAGAGTACGACTTTGAAACTTAATGCATCACATTCGCTTACACTACCTCGTTTTACAGGGGTAGGGGGCACATTCAGACTCTTCACAGGGGCCGCGGTGGCCTGGTGGTAAGGTCTCGGCTTCGGAACCGGAGGGTTTCAGTTTCGAGACTCGATTCCACCGAAGATCCGTCGTGTGAGGGGGTCTCTTGCACGTTAAATCTGTCAGGCCAAACGTCCTCCCACTGGTGTGGTATGGTGTGGAGAGGGGGGTGCCACTTTAGGTGTCGTCCTCGTCATCTGACCTTGGTTCAAAATTACGAGGTCCGTCCCAAAATAGCCCCCGTGTTGCTTTAAAACGGGACGTTAATATAACTAAACTAAACTTCAGACTCTTCACAGACAGAAAAACAATCATGCCCGAACCGGGACTCAAACCCGGGACACCCAGATATAATAATCGATTTATGAAGTAGTTTAATTTAATTAACAACGGCATAAAAATAAAAAATTGATTAATGATACCTTACTAAAAATTAATTTATATAAAACAGTCTACTTTATAATTAAAAGTATATATTTATCGTTATCTTAAATTGCAGTTTTCATAATAGAAGTTTTTTTAAACATTCAGTTGTTTAGTAGGTAAATAAATCACAATTTGTAGCCGCTTTTTCAGTTGCATACGCCAGGGACATTAGCTGAATTCTTTCAGCTTCCTACAAAAGAAACGTCATCCATTGTTTTGAGCCTGTTTTGATGAATGATTGTCGCTAGTTATCGTCTGTCATCAAGATAGATTTCAACAGAGACAGTAGGCGCTGTATAAAACCTATGAAACTAATCTAATGGGGAAGAGTTTTTAAAAAATACAATTAAAGCAAAAAAGATAAAAGAGCGTAGTCAAAACCTTCTTTTCATTACTTGTTTTAAATATTTTAATGCAATACAAGAACAGTTTGATAAAGATTGCGAACTTCATATTGCAAAACAGTTCTTTTGTTTACACATATCAGAATATATGGTAAAGCAGTAAATTGTCTGAACTGGAGCATTAAGTTTGACACACAAATAATTTAGTGTGGGAATGGGCATCTTTGAAAGATTTTTAAAAAATTTAGTATAATATCGGGATTTTTAAAGCTTAACTTTCGAAAATATTACGATACAGATAGTTTTTTCGTCATATACAAATTTTAAAAAATAATATTTTTATCGATATCAAGTTTGTTAGCGATCAATTTTTTAAATGTTTTATTTAAAAGTATTTTAATCATTTTTACAGGGCAATATATTTCATTGTTAAAGAGAAATTCAAAACGCCTTCATTGTTTTTTATAATATTTCAACTCCACTTCCTTTTCCACTGTTGATGACAAGGAATTAATATTCGGATAACTTTTCTATGTTGAGTAGGTGGAATAAAGTGTAATTTGCCTAAATTTTGTCGTACTTACAACTAACTTCAGAACCAAGAAATGGTGAATTTTTAAGAAATACATATATATATTTTGAAATATTGTATCTCTTATTTGTGATATAATTTGAATTGTCATGATTTAGACTGAAAATTACGTAACGCTCAGCACAATAAATAAAACAGCGTAGTTCTAAAATAGTATGAGCTATATGTTTGCCAAGGTTTAAAGTTAAAAACATTTTGCTAAAGTGTTAAAAGAAAGACCAAGTTACAAAAAACGCTTTACCAGTCATTAAAATCAGAAATAACTGTAAATTTGTAATATTGTAAGCAATGATAGTTTCGAGCAGTCTAATAAAAATTAGAACTCTCTTTTCAAATAAATATGAATTTTGATATAATTTGTAAAGTAATTCAAATTTTATCTTAAATAACAAGTTGCTAAGTGAGATGAAATATTTTCATAAAATATACAGTAAAATTTCTTCATCAGCATATATTCATAATTTAGTTACAATCAGTGTTTCATTTAGGTATGTTTTGTTCTTAAACAGAGCACATTATTATTAAAATTTTTAGTTCAGTTTCCTATTTCATCACATTTTTGCACTTTAGATAATGTGATTTTAATGTTTAATTTGAAATTAATATTTTTATTTTACAAGAGGATCATTCTATGCCTTTTTGAATTTTTTTACGTGGATTGCTTGGCATCTAGTTTCGTACATATTATTATTCAAGCTATTATAAATTTTTGGTATTTATAAATATTCGAATACAAGTATGATCTTATGAAACATAAATATATATACTAAATGAAACATTGTTTATATATCATATAAATTGTATAATATGACATTGTTTATATATAATATAAATAATGTGAATTTATTTGATAATGTATTAATACTATCACATTTCACACACCTTTTTTTTCAAAAGGAGATATTATTTTAACTATGCTTCATGTCATAAATAGACTTCAATCATTTAAATTCATCCTTCAGGTTTTGTCTTTGATAGAAGTGCAATGAATCTTTCCTTTTGAGTTTACAAAGAGTCAAGTTCGAGACCAGATGAGTTAAGTTCGTTAAAAAGGTTCAAGAGGTAAATAAATTTAATTTCCAAGTGTAACCGTAATGTAACCGTAACTGTACCTCGGCCCTCTATCGGCCGTTACCATGAACAATCAGTCCATGCCTTGGAAGCGAAAGTAAAGCATGATGTCATCCCCGAGTATTATTTTTATGCATATATGTTAAATGTTACTGTCCTAAATAGTTTTTTCCCCTTGTAAATCATGTCCTTTAATGTCATTAAGTGTATCTTTAACTAAATTGACATGATTTATTGATTTTAATAGTCTATCCTGACAGAGTCAGACTTTTGGTGCCCTTTTGGTCACACAAGCAGTTTTTATCTGAAATAGCGCAATCACGATTAAAACCGGGATTTCTTGAGAAAATTTTAAACCTCCGAGACTCCGAAATTAGTAGCCAACATATTCCAAACAACAGGTGTCATTGGCGTTAGTGAATGAACACTGTGGAGTTATTATTTTGTATAGGTTGAGGAGGTCTTTTGTGTTTACGTTTCACACGCATAATATAAAAACGATTTATGGAACGAGTGAGATCAAATTCTTATTTATAAATGAAATAATTAAACTAGTTGAATCAAAAGACAGCGAAGCATCAAAATATTTTTTTATTGGAACATATTATGATTCAGAAAATATGTTTCCCCTTGATATTTGTTTGATATCTTGAAATTCATTTAATAACTATATTACCAAGAATGCAAGGAACAAATTTATTTTATGAAATAGGTTAGCCAAAAGAGTAACGGCTGTTAATATTATTTAAATTAACCAGATACCTTTAATAATTAGGAATTATATGGCTCGGCATAGAATTTCTACAGAAAATACAAAGAAATGAAATGCTTTATTATAATGCCTAATATTACAGAAATGCTTTATTTCAGCAAGATTAGGTACTAAAAGGCATTTACATTTCCACACTTACGTAAAGTTCTTAGTTTTTTTCTTTCTGCTAACTATCAAATTGTATTCCAAAGCTTGTATTTGAAAAATAAATGTATTTAATAAAACTTCTGATTAATAAACAAGTGATAAATTTCATTAAAATTTTTTATTATTATTATTTACGAAATTTGAATTAGTAAATAACTCTTAAAAGCCCAGTGCACTATTTATGCCCTGGAACTCAACGCACACCCTCAATACATCAATCCCAGGTTATATAGTCAGTTGCATAATATTGCTAAATATTCCCCAATATTGTACAATACTGTGAATGTAGATCAATGTCATTCAATATTGTAAAATATGTGTGTGCTACTACTACTACGGAGGAGGATATCAGAAAGAAATAAGCATGGGAACATATTTATACTTTTAAAAGTTCTAACGGTGATTTTACTGAAATTTAATTTCAACAGTGGAATTCTCATTAGATACTGAAGCTTTATTTTAGATAGTTACAATTACAGACATTAGACTCTGAGAAGCGTGAAAAGCTAGAACTCTATGCAACTCAAATGAAAAGGGGAAATTTGAATACAAATTTCAAATGCCTGATCAATTTTAATTGAATTCACTACAGATTTTATCTGAAAGAGACGGTAAGTAGCTAATCAAATTACCAAGTGGATAAAATGAATTTATTACATTTTGAAACTGAAAGAGATGGTAAGTATATAATCAATATCCAGAAAGTGAATAAATTGAATGGAATTTATTACATATTGAAACTGAAAGAGATGCGAAATATCTAGTCAATTTTAAGAAAGTGAGTGAATTAGATTTATTACGTATTGAAATTGAAAAAGATTGCATCTTTAAGAAGAAAGAAAAAGTAATATTATACTCAAGATTACGACTAAAGACGATAGTATGGGAAAATCTAAAATTAATAGCACTAAATGTGGCTCTTACGCTTTTTAAAGTATTTGATATACTGAGATAAAATTAATTTAAAAAAGAATCTGTATGCTGTAGAGTAAAATTAAGTATTTACAACAAAAATAATTGAATTTACGGACCTATTAAATAGCTGTAAAGAGTAAAGAATCACACACATATTATATCAATAAGTGAAGTGATCGCTCGTAGATTTCTAACTAATGTTCAACTTAACCATTATTAATTAAAATTATGAACAAGAAAAATGAAGCATCATTGGATTATAATCGACAGTAAATTATCATTTCTAAATAAACACATTTAGAAATGTTAATTTACTGTAGATTACAGACTTTTGTATTAACCGCAATCCGAGAAAAATTGTGCCAAAATATTACTTCAGATCACATGCTAATTCAGCAGAAATGTCAAATTAATGCCAAAGATCAATATTTAGGAACTATTATCAAGCAAGATATTTCCCTTTATCCAACATTCACCCATAAATAAGGATTCAACAAAAATGAAAATTTTATTAATAAGGAAAAAGAGAAAGCTATCGTGCGTTTTCAATGAGACAATTTCAGTGACGTATGTAGGAAAGTTATCATACATTATCGTGATTAATTTCTGAAAAAAGACATTGTTTTATCTCAATTTTGCAAAGACAGTAATTTCAATGTAGATTAGGGAACTTGAAATACTTATTAAACATTGTAACACAATGATGAAATTTTGACATTATTATTGAACGAAAACCTAATTTTTTTTCATCAGAACAATTTTACATCTTCAATAATATTTCCTTTCATTTGTAAAAACCTTGAGAAAATCTTCCATTAACAGCTAATGAGTATTTTTTGTGGTTTGATGTTTTAAAATCAAATAGTTTTTTTATATCTTCATATACCGTATGCTTTTGTTTTAACTTTTTGGTCATTTTGGAAATTAGTAAGAGATGCAAAAATAAATGAAGCAATAATTAATTCAAAACGCTAAAATAATTAAATAATAAAACATTAAAGCGGCATATATATTCGCGAAATTAGTTATTTAAACTTTAGAGAACATACATAATTGCAGTTTCATAATTATTCTTCAAACTGCGAAATCACAAACATTTCTTTCTAAAATTACTTAGAAATTCAATTTTTTTATAGAATTTTTTTCTTTCTATAAAAATATTAAATATTAATCTAAAACTTATTTAATTATTAATCCTTTAATATTTTCTAAAACAGTCATTTGTAGCAAAAATAAATAAATTTAAAATTAATGATTTCTATGTTTTTTAAAACAAAATGTATGAGAAATATCTATCAAACTTATAATTTGAAAAAAAAACTTCAATTTGACTCTGTTTACTGCAAAATACTTCTAAATAATTCAATTAATTTATTTAAAATCAATGATTTCTATGATATTTGTAACAAAATGAATCAGAAATATCTGGCAAACTTACAATTTAGAAAAAAAAAACTTTAATTTCTCTCTGTTTACTGTAAAATATTTCAAAATCCTTCAATTAATTTATAAAAAAACAGAACAATTTACTTAAATCCAATGATTTATATATCTATCCTGTCTTTTTCGGCTGTTGTTACATTTGCCCTCTCTATAGACAAGTCCGCTGATGAAGTCAGCGATTTAAGCCCAGTTTGCTCAATAGCTTCTGAGGGTAAAAGCCCTCTGAGCATCTGAAGGCGGAAGTCTTATTCAAGCTCATAAGAAGATGATACTCACACAATCGCTTTCACAACCCCCCTTTAGGGTCTCTTTCACACACTTCACAGACAGAACACAGATGGAAGAACAACCATAAACGAACCGGGCTTTGAATTCAGGAAGACGTGCTGCTCCTAGGCTAGGATGCCGGCATACCTTTTTCTATATCAGTTAAATGATGATTCATTTTATTTAACTACAAAGCGAAGAGATCTAGATGCATAACAATTGTTAACAGATCTTCCGCATCTAAAATATAAGCTGTTACAAAACTTTGAATCAAATGCGGCAGGATTGGCTATCTGTCAGTCTATACCAGGGGTGACCACACTTTTGGGATCCGTGGTCAACTCCACATTTAAAAAATCGAAGGTGGTCTACCAATGACAGAGCTAAATTAATGTAATATACATGTTTGTATATTTATTTCCCGTAGCAAGAAAAAATGGTAAATTATCTAATTTTTCCAAAAAAACTTAATATTAATATTTACAAAATAAAAATTTACTGACGAAAATAATCAAAGTATTCATATACCAAAAATTGACCATCCTATTCACATCGTTTAGTTTAAATTTCATTCATTAATTCTATGTCAAAAATTAAATTGTTAATATCTAAGGTCATTATCAGGATGGTCGCGCGGACTACCTAAAATGTCTTCGCGGTCGACTGGTCGACCTCGGTCAACGTCTTGGCCACCCCTGGTCTATACTTTTTAATGCATGCTAATGTAAAAATTCAAAACTTAATGACTTAAATGAATGAAATTTGTTTATAATTTTGCTGATCCAATTTTGGTTTCAGTCAGTCCAAAAAAAGGCACCCAAAACACATATTCTTCTTTCGAGGATTTTTGTATTAACCGCAATCCAAGAAAACTCGTGCCAAAATATTACTTCAGATTACATGCTAATTCAGCAAAAATGTCAGATTAATGCCAAAGATCAATATTTCGGAACTATTATCACGCAAGTCATTTCCCTTTATCCAACATTCACATTTTTATGCAGGGGGAGGGGAGTTATAACACCTTTCTTAAAGAATATGTGAGAAAATTTTGTGGAAACCTCTTCAACTGGTTTAATTCATATATATAAAGAAAAAGATAGATATTTCCCATTTGGTTTGATATTCTACTGAAATCTGCAATTTTAGCAACAATTTCACATACCACATTTTATTCATATCTCCGTGACCTCTGCATAATTACTCAGAAAAACAGACAAAAAGACAAAATTCTAAAAATAACAAATTCCCAATTTTGAAAAATTTTAACTGTGTAAATTTAAAAAATATAAAGGCATGTATTTTAACAATAAAACCACATACCTTTTTATTTCCTTTATATACTTTGTACAGTAAAAGCTCTTTATTCGCGGGATATATGTTCCATAAATATGCCGCGAATACAGAAACCGTGAATACGGAATGCTAATTTATACGGGATTATAGAGGATACGTTTCTAAGTGACAAAATAAAAAATAAATAAATAAAATATCAATTTAGTTGAAGTTTTTGAACATTTTGATTAATTACCTTAAGCTGAGGCAATTGTTTGAAGAATTTTGTAATTTTCCCTTGCTTGGCAGTTTTCAAAAGCTACTTCAATTCAGACTGATACGCAGTAGTCGCATTAGCAATTTGCCTCTTAAAAATATAACTTCGTTCCATAGACGTCCATAAAGAAATCGCAAAGCTCATTTGCCATTCTTAAACTTTCACTAAGATTTTTCAAATTGAATGTCACGTTTCCAGTGCTTGTTGAAGCCTCTTCTTCAATGGGCTGTGAATTTAACATTTCCTCCAAATCGGTTTCAGTCAGATCTTCATCTTGCGAATCAAGCAATTCCTGAATGTCACTTGATTCTATCTGTTCGCACCCATCTCGTCCTATTCCATTCGCGATTTCGGCTATGTTTGTAGTTTGCATTTCACAACATACTTAAGGCAAAGTTGTAATAAGATCTATTTTACTTTTTTTATTAGTCCATTTGACGGCATTTACAAAGGATATTGGGTTGGATACCTATTGGAATCCGTTTATTATTATGTATATACTAATTAGATCCGCGAATAAAGAAATTTTTAGCCGCGAATATAGGAATTGGGTCGCATTTTTTTAATCCGCGAATAGTGAAAACGTGAATGAAAGAAGCGTGAATAAGGAATAAGGAGCTTTTACAGCATTCAAAAAAGTAAAAATATTAATAGTAATGTATCGAGGATACAGAAGTAACAAGTTTGTTAAGTATTTATCTTTATAAGATCCATCATACATTGACCAAAATATTTCCTCCTTTCACTTTACTTCCTCCACCATTATTATCCTATTCAAGAGGTTATTTTGCTATCAGTCTGTCCTGAGATAAACAGCACGCACGTTTCAGGCTGTCTACATACAGCTACAGAAAATGATCTTCGGATCATTCCGCCAGATACTATGCACGCGTGTTATGCTTGGTATCGTAAGTAATGCGCAAATATTGAAATCCATGCTCCTGCGCAGGTTGACACTTTACAAATATGATAACTGTATAATTTTCTTGAAGTTAGAGGAAATATATGGAAATGAGTGTATAATATTATTTTTATGACATATATGGTGATTTAAATTATTGAATTTTCTTTTTAGCAAATACTAGCATTTTAGAGAAGAAAGATATATGAAAAACACAGATGAAATTCGTTTTTGATATTCTTATGTACGAAATATACTGAGAGTAAGCAATATAATTGTTAGAAATTTCAAATTCGATATTTTAGTCTATCCCCATATTTTAGCCCGCCAGAAAACAGTGGAAATCCGAGTTATTCGCGAATATTATAGATCTTAAAGTAATTATTTAAATGGGCGAAATCTGATAAACGACCTTTAAACATGTAAAACATGTCAAATTTTGGATAAACTCGTTAAAAAAATTATTGTATGTGTGTGGACCCCAGTTTATATGAAGAAGTCAACTCAAAAACACGATAAGCAAGAAAAGATTAAAGCGTCATATGGCTCTTTTCACTAAAATTGTAACAAATTTTGATTTAATTAACCTATGGACACTTTGGCGATCGAATTTAAGCAAAAATTTGAATAGAAATCTTCTTGCTCTGTTGTTTATTAATTTTGTTTTTGATTCTATTTTTCAAGAACTGCATGAAAAGAAAATGAAATATGTTCTCTTACACACAGCTACAGCTTAGCTACACATACATCAATATGGTACATTTGAATTGAGTTTCAAAATACGATTTGCTTTCCAAGTTTCTTATCTTTAACACAATCGATCAAAAATTTTATCATTTGTTTTCAATCATTTTTTTTCGATCAAATATTTTATATAGAGATTTTATTTAGACTCAAAGAGAAATTTATGTAACAAAATTTATTTATTTCGAAAAACAAAATGAAAGGAGTATGATTTTTTAAAGAGGGGGGTCAAAATAAAAAGACATAAATTTGATATGAATTTTTTACGCTATGAAATCGGTTCTATAATAAAAGAACTATTTAAAAAAGTTCAGATTTCTTCATTTTTAATATCCATGATAGCTTGCCGAATTCATACTCAACCAAAACCAAAAGAGTTAATATTTAAACTTAAAATTTTGTTAAATACATATACATTTCACAATATTGGTGCCATAGACAATAAACGACAATAATCCATGAAATAAATCTAGAGGATTTGCATTCTAAATTTCTTATTTTTGACAAAATCTATCAGCCATTAGATATAAGCAGTTATTTGGGTGTTAAGACTTCATACCAAAATTCATTTATGTTGAAAAACAAAAACAAAATAATTAATTTTGGTATAGGTACAGATTTTTATGCTACGAAGTTGGCTATGTAAGAAGGAACATAAATTTTTTTTTAATGTTTTTTTAATGAAAATCTTTAATATGCATGATAATAGACTGAACAAATGTCCAATGACTGAACCAATTTTTAAATTAAATTTTTTAATATATATGTTTAACATTGGTATCATACAAAAGTAGACAACAATAAATAAAATAAATCAAGCAACATTCGTTTACAAATTTTACTTCTGTAGGTGATCTCCTGATATTAAACAGGAGATCACTGACAGAAATAAAATGTGTAAAAGAATGTAGCTTGATTATTGACTAATAATTTTCTAAATAAAAAGTTAATCATGGAAATTGTAAAATTCCACCTTACTGTATAGAAATAATAATTGTACAAAAGAAGGAAAAATATCATAATCGATGCAAATCGATCAGTGCTGGATCAAATTTCGAATTTAAGAATTCAGAAATTGCGATATATAAGAGTAAAAAAACTACGTTAATTGACATTCATAGTGTAATTTCTTTATTTATCAAATAATATTTCAATTTAACCGGCTAAAGCCTTGAACATTCCGTTAACAACTCAGTCCTTCAACATTTTTAAAGTTTGTTTAGTCTAGTTTCGAAAAAAAAAAAAAAAAAAATTTAAATATCATACACTGTTTATACTAATTATAATAATTTATTTTTGTAAAAATTTTTAGAGTAAATTTAATATAAATTCATTAATTTTCTGAAACATTTATAAATTACTTACTTGATTTTATTTAAATGTAACAAGGATTTTACTTACTTATAATATTAATTTTATCACTTCTTAATATAGTGTATACTATTGCTTTATTCAACCTACATAGAATTAATACTAAGAGAATAAAATATAATATTTGATACAGATTTAAATTCTTTTTTCTTAATTTTCACTGTCAAAGCGTTTTATAATACATAATTCTTAAATGGTAATTCAAAAAATATTTTCATAGACATTTGCAATTTAATTACCCAAAAATTTGATAATAAATGTTTTTTTCTAGTTATAAAATTCACGCAAAATGTAAACGTAGTATACTGTTATGAAACCCAACTCTTGTTCTCATGACAAGTGCATAGAACTTTTATCACATTATAGTGACGTTACGAGAATTGATTCGTTTGCAATATCAAGAGAAATGTAATTACTCTGTAAACACAACCTTACTAATAAAAACAAGATATTATAGGATATTTCTACAATACTGATTAATATAATGAATTTTTAAGAAGAACGAAAAAATATTGTATAGTATGTTGGACACCAGATTATCAGAACAAGGAGACATACAAGGATAAGTAGTACTTATTAATAAATAAAGGATAATTAATCTAATACAGGAATAAGTAGTACTTAAGAATACAATGCAGGATAATTATTCTAGTGCAAGGATAAATAGTGCTTAGTAGTACAATAAAGGATAGTTAATCTAATACAAAAATAAGTAATACTTAATTATATAATAAAGAACAATTAATCTAATACAAGAATAAGTAGTACTTAATGCAATAAAAGATAATCAATCTAATACAAGGATAAGTAGTTTGTTACATTTCTTCATTATTACAGCAACAAACGTTTCCTTCAATAAATATTGCATATAAACACGAATGCTGGGAAATCTGCATCATGACCGTTAAATGAAAATAAGTACAATTCAAGAAGTTAATAAAATAAAAATAAAAATAAATAATTAGTATTTAAAAATGTCTTGAAATATGAAATTAAATTCTTAATTTTCTTAAAAGAGGTGTCTCACATTGTCATATTGCTTAGAACGGAAAAATACCTAAATTTTCCACTGTTTCGGTATAATTAAATGTCGCTCTCTGTCATCCTCAATAACTTAGGAAGTTCAAATGTTGCCCGGGAATGTTTTTCATTTTTTGTCTCATCATCACATAGAATTGGCATGAATACCTTAATATTTTGTCTATTTTGTGTCCTTAAAATTACATTATATTACAATTCAGTCGTTACGTCACTCATTGTGTAATACAAAAGGCCTGGCACTGTAATAATTTCGTTTAAGACATACGCTATGATACACTATAGCATGACTGGGACATAATAGCCTATTGTCTTACAAGCTGGATCTTGTATCAGATTAGTATTCCAATTCCAAAAATCATCGTTACGCCTCTACTTCATCACTTTTACAAAGAAATCACTTTTACAAAGTACAATTTAAGGCGAAAAAATAAAATAATTCAACAATTTAAAAGTTATTCAAGTACAACAAAGACATTTAAGAAAAAATCGACTTACATATTATAAATTTGAAGCGATATTGTGACTCGTTAATTTTCAGCTAAGCCATTTTTCTATTAAACATTGTTCGCCACCGAATAAGAAATCCAGTAATCACAACACAATTCTCCAACGTAAATCAAGGTACACAGTGTGAAAAGTGTAAAAAAAAATTCGATATCCCTAACATGGTCTGAACAGGAGAAGATACGGAATATTGCACCATTGAATTTTTATCGATGACATTCTTTATCGAAGTTTCGAAAAAAATGTTAAAAAGAGTATTATCATTCGCGACTCAATGATATTACTCTTATCTGATTTACCACTCACGTCAAAAAAAAATGTCCTTTACTCTACACGTCTGTTCTTGGAGGTTTATTGCTTCCGTAGGAAAACGTGAGATTAGTTAAAACAATGAACAAACATGCTCTTCTTTTTTCAGAAATGACGCAAAATATTCTAAGAAGTAAAATAGAGTTATATTTAGTATCGATAACTTTTGAATTTTAGAATCGGTTGTAAAGGGTATCCCAAACGTAATGCAAGATTTGAGTTTGTCACCATTCCTGCCTTAAAATGTTGTTAACCCTATTAAAAAACTATTTGGCAGCTGATAGTTTAGGGTTAGTAATGGTGAAAAATTCAAATCTTGACTTACTTATGAAAAAAAAATGGGAAATACAGATATATACAGTGTTTCAATAATTTTTGAATTTTAAAATCTATTGCATTTAGTTACCGCTTCTTCTTACATTGAGTAGTTCTTAAAACCAATGATCTTCAAATTAAAAAAAAGTCAGAGTTTGTCGTCAAAGTCTTAAATAAAACAATTTCTCATTAATGAACAAATTTCGATTTTGATAAATATTCTTCTTGGTAACCTACCTTATAATCTATTATCAATGAAACAACTTCTCAGTAATAAATAAATTTTGATTTTGATAAAAGTTCCTCATGGCAAACTGAAAGGTAAAAGTAGATTTTCTCACTATCTATTTTCAATGAAGCAATTTCTTAGTAATAAACAAATTTTGATTTTGATAAAAATTCCTTTTGGAATCCGAATTGCAAAGGTAGATTTCCTCATTATCTATTTCCAAATTCTTTTCAATCTCAAGTAAAAATAATGAAATATTGTACATCGAAGCTATCATACATGCATAACTATTGAATTAACAAAACTAGACATTTTTACACAACGATGTTTTATTTTTATTTAATTAACTCTCTTCAAGCTATTAAATTACAGTCCATGTGAATTTAAACAATTTTAAATTAAAATAAAAAAATTACCTAGTAGTTTTTTTAAAAAAAATATTTAAATGTGGCAGTAATATCAGAAAATAATCAGAATTAGAGATTGGAAATCATTTTTCAACACCTATCTTCTAAACAATTGTCGCTATCGAAAAGCTAGTAATAACTTTTTGTTTTAATAAGAAGCTGATTCCCATAATTTTATTTATTTCTCTATTATCAAATGTGAAAAATGTTATTAGAAAATGAAAATTTCGAATCCAGCCATTTCTGCCCTTTTCAGTCAGATGATTCTTTTAAGAACTCATCCAGGATTTTGACTTCCCTTTAAACATATTTTAAGAAGTCAAAGTCAAATCAAAATTTCTTTAGTCATTATGTTAACAAGAAATCGTGGACAAAGCTTTGTCTAAACTGAAAGAAAAAAATAAGCTAGTAGTTTTCTTATTTATTTAAATATGGCATGCATGCATCTTTTTTTACATTTATTCTCATTTTAAAGAACTTCAAAAAATATGATGAGTACTAAATTCCAAACCAAGGAAAGACGATATACACACGAGGACGATGTTTTAAATAGATATCATCATATTACATATTTTTTTGAAAAAAAAGGCACTGTTACGGGAAATGATTGGATTTCTTCTTGAGAAACTTCACATATCTTCAAACATCTGCTGTTTTACTGATCTCCAAATATTAATGCTGACGTGTGAATATTGGAATACAGATTGAAACTTCATCTTAGAATTTCACAAATTTATTGCTTGCCAGAAGTACTCTTCCAAGTTGAAAGTCTGAGGAGATATATACAATAAAAAAGGGTGTTTTCTTTGTTGTTGAATTAAAGGAAGAAAATTACATAATACCATCACAATATTTTAATGATCAAATATAGTATTGCATGCAAGTATTGAGCATCTTGATTGCAGGAAAAAAGTAGAAATTGGCAGTACTTTCTAAAAGCATTAAAGACTTTATTTATAAATATTAAGACAATGTTAGAGATATACCAGTAATGGCAACACTTTGGTATATTGCTACCATCGTTTAATCATAAAAGCTATCCTTTAAATCACCTCCAGACAGTTTAGGAAAACTTTATTCTCACAGCAACGAATAACACCACCTGCCAAAAGAGCACTGAACTCCAGCAAAAGCAGTTGCACAAATAAAGGATAATATCAATGTATATTGCTTTTAAGAATAATTGCTTAAAGAATGAGTCTCACGTCTATGTGAGACCTGATAATTGAGCAAATGTATTTGGAAACAAGAAAATATGAAATATAGCATAGCCAAAGAATTAGTGGGAAAATGTTAGTTTCGTCATCTTAAGGTGATATAAAAAGAAAAAAGATTGAAAAACATATTGTGTTGTTCACAACAACAATAGACATTTAATATGTTTTCTTCACATAAAAACAGATATATTGTATATATATGAACTGCGATTCAATCCTGCAGTAGAAACGTATTTGATTAGAGTTGCCAGGAATTTAATTTAGAAATCAGCTTATTTAAAGTACATAGACTAATGACAGGTTTTTGTTAAATGTAGCTCTTTGAAAATTTCAGTGAAGAATTTTTCTAACTAAAAAAGGAGTTGGCAACTGAGTGAAAACTTTATCAGATTAAAAGTGAGTTCTCCCTGTTTTGGAAAGTGAAACTACGAATTGCTAATTCATATGATATTAATCGATATTGGGAGATAGCGAAGAAGAGTAAAATCACAGATATTAGATTTTGACATATGCAGATGAAAAAAGAATGAATTTTAAATCTAGAAATGAATTAAGTTTATTATACGCATACTTTCTTATGACACCTGAACAGAATTTTCTTTTGAAACAATATAAAATATTACTCACACACAAAAAAAGAAATTGCAAGAATAAAAATTGCTGAAATGCTATAATGCTATTATAATGTATCCACGTTAACTCGGAAAGAGAGAGCATTAGCTTCTTAGGTTAAAGACCCCTGAGCACCCCAGCGCAGAAGTTTGACTTATAGCTCAATGAAGAAGACACGTGCACACTCAGTTGCTTAATCCTTTTTACAGGGGAATGGCCACCATACACCTCACAGATAGAACACCGAGTGAAGAAACAACCAGGACACGAACCCAACACCCCCCCCCCTCCCAGATTACCGGGAAGACGCCCTATGCCCTTATGGACTATGCACTATGCCCTTAAAGACGCATTATGCCTTATTGCAGTTTTGCTTGTGATAATGATGTCATCAATTGCATATTTTCTAATTCTGGTATTTGTGACAAAACATAAACAGGAAGAGGTAACGATAAACAGTTCAGAAACCAGTTAAAACACAATTGTTCGCGGAGATTGAATTTCATGATTAGCATTATATCATTATTTTTTCATTGTAATAATTTGTTTTCTATTTCACAACGAATGAATTATTCGAAATGCATTACAAATAGTACCCATAATTAGAAACTTAGCATACTAAGAGATAAATCAAAATTCTAGATTTAATAATAAAATGAAACAATGAAATATCTATAATAAAGAATTTAAACAGTAAAAAATTACTGTCTAGCCATATCGTTTTCAACCTTCAAATTTCAGAAGCCAAAAAGATAACTTCCTTTTTAGCTTTACAATGGCAAAATATTATATCATCCATTAAAAGCTGACGGAGATCTCTCTTATCAACGCCTGCGTAGTTTAGGGAACTGATGCAACTGAAAACTAACACAATGCACTTTTTGTTGCAGTATTTCAATGGCAGAGATTAATAGTTATTCTGTATATATGCGTAATATGTTGAATTAACCTTGTAGGGCTTATCAGGATATAGACCAAACTGTCTCCAACTCCATAATTCTAGTTTACACGATCTTTTACATTACGGTCATTCACCCATGCTTGCTTAGAGTTTGTACTTCATATCTTCCAGCTAAGTCTATTCACTGCTTGTATTCATATCCCCCCCCTCACTCCGTGCAACTCAATTCCTTTTGTGTGTCAAGCTCTACAGTGTTCGATTCATGGAACTAGTGTGAATCATGGTGCTTCTTTTTTTTCTATTAAAAATTCTGAAGTGATGATAATGCAAACATGACCCACTATAGATAAGAGTTAGCAAAGAAATTATCATGTAGTTTCATACTCACATTATGCTACTAGTTCTCTTTATTTCGGAAATAATTTATAACAATTATAAAAATCTAATAGTATGGCCAAGAAATGCTATTGCGTCAGTAAATCCAATCAATCAACTTAATAATGTATACATTCAGTAATTTTTTTAACTATTTAAATGTCATTTTTTGTAGCCATGATATATTAAAACATTTTTTAAGATTGGGATTAGTTTTTCATTTAGTTTTTAAAATATTCAATCAGCTTATTAGATAAATTTAATTTGATTAATTAATAAATTTGGCTAATCAATAATTAGATAACAAATCAAGAATATCATTTTGGGTGAGATAAAGTACCGAAGTACTAGTTTTCTGACTTGTAGAAATATTTGTCAGAATTAATAACAATCTACATAATTTTTTATAGAAATTGATATTGGTGGGAAACATACTTCTCATAGCCTTAAAAAGGGCTAAAATAAGGCGTTGCATATTTTTTACATAACATTTGACCCGTTTTTCTCTTTTTTAAGCAATGGTATTTATTATCTGCAATAACAGAATTCTGTAATTGATTTCCTTCATTTAATGATGTTAAATTTGTGAAATCATTTCATTTGTGTTTATTTTCATGTCATCGTGGGGTTAATATTCTCAGATTAGGAGTACAATTAGAAGCCAATTTAAGCCTTTTTCGGTTTAATCCGTCTCTAGTTGTTACCTTTACCCCCACTAATTAATATTATCACCATTTTAATTATTCAATTAAATTATTTATTTCAGTATTATTTTTTATAGTCGTGTTTATGCGGCAATCATGTTTGTATTCAATTTTATTTATAAGCAGATACTCAATATATATGATATATTATTATATACATCCGGTAATACAGTCTTGTTATTATAAATACTATTATAAATAAAAAAAAGTATAAAAAGAGATATAATTCATAGGATATATAACTAATAGTTATACAAAGAATATGCAACCAATATTATACAATTTGTATATAATTTTTTGAAATTCTTTAATTATCAATTAATTGTTTATTAATTTTTTAATGAACTGCTTATGTGTCTCTCTTAGACTAAAATCTAGCTGTTCTAGGCATCTGAATAGTCTATCTAATCGAAATTGCCGCTGGGCACAGCACGATATTTCACATTTGACAATCAAGTAAGATTTTATCAGAGTTTTTTTTTTAATCTATTAAAAATTTTGACCGTTTAAAACAAGACTAGTTTTTTTTAACTAGACAAATTTAAAATTAACACTCATAACAAAATTATGAACTTACATACAAAGCTAATAAAAAATTAATATTGAAAATCCATCCAAGATATAAAACACTCTCTCATACCATCATCGACATGTTAAATATATATTTATTTCTTTTTTATTCTAAGTAATGACTCGTCGCCGATTTTTTTTACAAAACATTTCGATATAGATTGATAAAAAACATAAAAATAATGCAGTTATTATTTTTTTCTTAATATAATCTTTATTACTTAAAGCTAAATGAATAAAAGTTTTGAAGAGCTTCAAAGTTAACTAATATTTAACCCATATAAGTTATTAAATTTGTTTTTCTGGACAAGTGCTACTTGGCTTTCTAATCATGAAAACCAAGCAGCATCAGAAAGTTTTAAATTTTTCTAGCAAAAGTTTTTAAATATGACTTAACTGAAAATATGCAGAAAAAAAATGCAAAAAATAAAATGTTTGACATAAATGTACTTCGGACTAATAAAAAACCTTTTAACACATGTATTCTCTAATTAATATCTTTTGCGTAGCACTTCTGAAATGAAGTCACGATTGGGGATGAGTTTGATTTTCTCATTATGAATAGTTTTTCAAGGTCTTTAATAAGATATATTTTAAAAAGTACAATCAAATACTTATAATGAAAACCTTCAAACTATGAAACGTGTGATTTAGTTATGAAGTCAACGACTTATATCGGTCAATATGATGATTAAGCAAATAGGCACTGTGCCATTATCAGCCTGGAGAAAAGAGAAAAAAATTACGCAATCACAAAGCTTTGGCAATGAACTGTCGCCTGCGTAAAATGCTTGAAATTTTTGTAATCTTATATCTCTCAAGTCTTCAAAGTCCAAATTTACTGTGAGACCAATATAACTTTCCGTGTCATTGTTTTCTTGATAAAAAACGCCCTTTGAAGCAATTCTTCACGTGGTATAGATACTGTTCTCTATGAATGAAAGTAGTGGAAGAAAAGATGTTTCATTTTGTAAAGGAAACGAAAGAGTTTTAAAAGATTATTTAATGTGATTGAAGTTGATGTAATTATTTCGAAAACGAAGTTATTTAAGATTAAATACTCGGCAATAGTAAATCTTTTAATATTCTGTGTGTTACTTGATAAATTTTTTAATTCATGTCTACTAAATCCTTATAAATCTTTTAGGTAATTTTTCCCCCCAAATAAATGTAAAGACAATCTAAAGGTGTTTTTTTTGAAGTAGAAGAAATATTAACATATTCGTTGGGGGAAATATTAACAACTCGTTTAAACAATTCCATTGTATATTTTAATGGCATTAACTAATGAAAAAAATCAAATAAAACAACCTGGATATCAGTTTTAATGGCATTAATTAATAAAAAATTAAAACAATTTGGATATCAGTTTTAATGGCATTAATTAAAGAACAAAATAAATAATGGATATAAGTATGTTGTTATATATACTACTGCGTATATATATTGTATTTACAAAAATGTACTCTTGCTTATGTTAACAAACTACTGAACATATTATATTTGTGAAGCAAAAGCAAATTAATACAAAAAGGAAAGAATGAAACGATACGCAAAAGTATAATTTGACTCCTCAGGCACCGAATACACTTGTTGAATATCAATATATATATAACTTCCCAGTGATGTCTGTTACGCTATTTTAACATCAAACTATCTTCTTTTTTAAAGTCTGGCAACTGACTCAGGGAGGATTGCTTTTTCATGTGCGCCAATGGATAATAATTGGTTACAAATTTTTAAAATGTACGAATTATTTACATTTTTTTAAAGTATAGGAAATGGTAATAATTTTTAAAGAAATCTATTTATGTACATTAGATTTCCTACTATAAATTTGTTAGTAAATCTATGATAACCATATTCAACATATTATTAACATCCCATCTAGAACAACACATCTTCAAGCATAATAGCAGTAATTGCAATTGCTAATAACAAGTAATGATTTATGCAATCTGTCAAACTTTATTTATCAATATTCTTATGAAAAAAATGAAATTTATGTATTTTGGTAGAAAATAATCAATTCTGTTAAATTTTGGCTACAATATTATTTACACAGTTCTGTTCAGAAATATTCGCATTTTTTTGAAAAATCCATGAATTCTGATAAAATTTGAAAGTTTTATTACTCATAATTTTTTTATTATATTTAAGAATTATTCCTCTTTCAATCAAACGAAATTCATAATTATAAAGTAGTTTTCAAATTTTGATATAAAATTTTTAAAAATGCTTAAAAAGGGACTTTTAACTATTCTTATTGCTTTGTTCACGAATTATCAATAAAAATAGTTATCACAAATAGACGAATGAGAAACGGCGGGGCAATAAAATGACCTACAAGGTAAACAGATATGTAAACATTGTAAAAATAGTCAACTAAAAAAATAACTAAAAATTCTTTAATAATTATATATTTCATGGTTTCAGACATTAAATTTTAATTCTGTGGTATATATTTTAAATATATTTAAAAAATGTGCACCCTCATTACTGCATTCAGCCACCAAAAACGCCGCAAGCAGCATTCCGGACTTAAATTTCCGGATAATAATATATGTAAAAATTCTTTCGTAATTATGGATTTCATGGTTTAAGAATTCAAATTTTAACTTATTAGCATGCATTTCTGATTTTTTAAAAAATGTCTTGTTTTAATCATTAAAATTACTGAAAGCAGCATTCCGAATGAAAATTCAATAAATAAAGAATATCGAAAAATTCATTAGTAATTATAGATTTCAGGATGCCAGAATTTAAATTTTAATTTATTGGCTCATATTCAGAACTTAAAAAAAATAAACGTCTTGATTACTGTTTTAGTCATCAATAACTCCTAAGTAACATTCCGGATTTAAATTCCACCAATATGGCAGCTTTACTTTTGTCCTATAAAACTGAAGCATCCAAAAGCAGCCAGCAAAATATCTTAATCAAACTAGAATTATTGCCACTAAAAATAGCTCAAAATAAAAGCAACTACTTCGCACTTTTATACCCAAAAACAAAAACAGCGACGGGAGAAACACCTTCTATTAATATCGGAAGTGTTGCCAATTTTATGAGAAAAATTATGTTTACGATAGGAAGAAAATCGATCACCGAACGTTCTAAGCAGTTCTTGAGAGTAAATACGTGTAATTACAATTTTATCAGCTCTTTAAGTTGCTCCTGTCATTCCTATATTACAAGAACTAAATATAAACAGTTTTTAGAATATATCAAAGAGCAATGGGATATATTTCTAATTTATCAAAAATAAAATATTTGATAATTTTTTAAAAATAAAACCTTTTAGGAATGCATAGACCAATAATTTCATTTTTCCATACGAAACTATATGTATTTTTATATAGTTGATATGAAACTGACACATATTTTTATATAGTTGATTACCAAAATTAATCCAAAAATTACTCTAAAAAACTGTAAAACATGAAGAATATTTTAATTTTACATAATATAACAGCAATAAATGTGCATTTGCCGTTAGGTTATAATACCATATTCTACGTTTACAAATAATAAATCAAGAAAATAAAACAAAAAAAAGAACTTACTCGTGCTTTATATTTCTAAGTATCCACAAACTAAAATATTTTGTTTCTTCTTTGAATAACTAAACAATCAAGGTCCATGCACTAATCTTTGTTCTTTGACACCAACTGCAGACGACACCTCAGCAAATAATTCGCCTCCCGCAACTACAAAGCTAAGTACCGCACAAAAATTAACGCACACGCCGGAATGGAAGCACAACAGATTTAATTTGAAAGCCAAAATACAACAAACACACACACACAAAGGAATCATCTAAAAAGTAAGCATCTAAACATCTTCAGGCGCCTAATGCAATTAACACTTCCAGCCAAAAATTTTCACTGCAACCGCTGGCTGATGCGTCATCAGAGAACAGAAAAATCGTTTTTATGTTTTTTGTTGACGCTATTTATTCCGGGAATTAGAATTGAAAGAGTTTTGAAATTTATACCTTGTGTGTAAAATAATTACAGAATGTGAATATTAACTCGAACGGATAAAAAGAAGCTCCATTTTTAGATCAGATTTTATAAACAAGGAAAAGGGTGATGAAGGTAAAGTTTTCATGACGTTTTTTTCAAGAACAAAAGTAAAGAGAGCTTTGGATGGCTTCCAAGTCTTCAATACTGTGGTTCTAGAAACTAAGTAATGGCACTCATCAACGCTCTTGATATCATTCATAAGGAAAATAGCTCAGGGGATGGATGATTAATCAATTTTTTAATGATGCATGAATGAAATAAATAAATTTCAATGCTTATAAAAGATTTGTCAATTCTGTTTTGAACTATTGAAATTAAATATAACAATATATAAACGAACTCAGAGCAAAAAAAAATGTTCACCATCAAAATCCTTGATTGGGTTTAACACCATTAAGCATATAAAGAGGAAGATAACTTTACAAGATATTAGACAGTAATATAGATTTTTAGAAATTAATTTTATTATTGCAAGGATATTTAACATTCCCTTTTAAATCTTAATCGAAGAGCGTTTAACATAGATAAATTAATTGGAATATAATTTTTTTCACGGCATTTGAATTTCGATTTCAGATAATATTTATTAAATTATTGTTACATAAAACATTGCATTTATTCTGTAAAATAAAAAGGACTTAAAAAGAATGAGGTGTTTTCTCTTTTTTATTTATAGATTTTACTATATATAAAATTTTATTCCAACTAATTCATTTTTGCTTATTTTTTTTTTTAGTTTAAAGTTCCCTCAAATAACTGCAGTTTATTAAATTATAGATTATCAACTTCATTTATAAATGATGTTTCGTTTAAAATCTTTTTAATTATTTATATTTCAAGTAATAACCCTGTAGATATAAAAGCTCAAGACAGTTGAAAGTATTGCTGCAAGAAAATTTTTAAATGCAAAGTAAATGCAATTTAAATATTTCTTTAGATACAAATTTTTATGTATTTTTCTTCAGTAGAAACTGCTTTGAAAGGAATTGCACTCAAATGTTTCCTTTGAAAATTCTAAGATTTTTTTTTTTTTAAATCTTGACATTTGAGTCCAGTAATATTAACAGCTATAATGATATTTTTTGTTGAAAATAAAACTGACTTACAAGGTAACAGAGAATTTTTTACTCTTTATATTTGATATATATATATATATATATATAAATATATTGTTTCAATTAGTTCGTTGTTAGAATTGTTAGTTATTTAACTGCAATTTATTAAATTATTAACAAATAGATTAATTTACAAATTATGTTTTGTTTAAAATCATTTTAATTGTTTCAATTAATTTTAATTAATGTAAGAACTTGTCATGATAGTTTAATTTTTCATTTCATTTTAATTAATATATTAAGGTATCCGATTATGCTAAAAACATCGATCACATTGACGAATTGTTTTTTTGTTATTTCTTGTAGTTCTGACTTTCCAAATCAGTTTATCTTTTCAAGGAAAAGAAAACTGCTCTGACCTATCATTCAGGGTCGCATATTTTTCAGCTAAAATTTGTCTTTAACTTCAGTTTTTTTAAAACTTTAATTTTCATAAAAATTCTCCACCGTTAACATGATATATCATCAACTAATAGAGATATTTACATAAAGATTTCAACGTATTTTTAAAATAATATAAGAAATGAAATCAACCAAAAGATTTATTGTCAGTGAAATACTTTTTCATTTATAGGTGTTTTTAGACAAATTAAGTTGTTAATTTATGAAAAAAAATGCATTTACATGTATATTTTTATACAAAACTTCTTTGCATCTGAAAATATTTCTTAGATTTTGGTTTCCTTTCATTCATCTTTATATTCTTTAACTTGTGTATAAAGAAAAATACAATATGAGGGCATTGCAATTTTGTGTAGAATGTTAACTGTTTTATTTAAATTTCATTAAAATTTACTATAAATTTCCCTATTTCTCAAAATATATTTTCAAATATTTTTTGTATTTATATTATTTTGTATTATAATTGACAATACATCTAAAAATCATAGTTTTAAATAGTTTTTTAAAAATCCGATTTGCAATTTTTTTTTCTTCGAACATAGCCGGATACTTTAATTTTACATGCAAATTTTACTTAATTCATTTAATTGATATATTATTGATTGATTTTTTATTTAAATTTTAATGATTTCAATTAATTTTAATAATATATTAACTTTTCATATAAATTTGCATTTAATTTTAATTAATACATTATCTGTCCATGTACATTTTAATTATTTCAATGAATTTTAATTAACGTTTTAATTTTTCATGTAAATATATTAAATTTATTAATTATCATATTCATATTGAAATAAAATTAAAATTTTAAAATTTGTTTACGCTATATAAATAAATATATTAAGCAAATAGAAATCCAACTATACTCAAAATATTAGTAAAGTTTCAATAAAAATATGTATAATTCAAATTTAATATAAATAAAAAAATTATTGCCCTTTAATATTTAATGTAAATTTTTAAGTCATTTGATATTAGTAATTAAGGCTCAACCTTGCTATCTAATTTTTAATTCTACATATTTTTACTTGAAGCAAGCTACAGCTTATTTATTTCCATTAAACATTTTTTCTATGAAATTCTTTTTGTGTAACTCTCACTTACACTTGATCGGAAAGAAAGCTATCTAGAGCTCCTTGCTATTTACTGATAATTCATTGCTATCAGGAAAGTTCTAACAGGATTTATATCAAACGAAAATTGTTATTATCAATGTCTATATCATTTTGCTTTAATTTCTAGAATTGTTAACTGAGATTAAAAAAATCTTTAGCTGAAACAAATATTTTGAAAATTTCTAAGTAACAAGTAAAGAGGTCTTATTTTTTCCAAAGTAACTTACCAAAATGGCAAAAACTAATTTCAAAATTTCTCAAAAAAGTTAAGTACTTAAACTTTGACACACAGAAGATTTATCTTAGTTTAGATATTGAATTCTAATCACTGAAAGCTCCTTAAAACCACCTTTTGATAAGATTAAGTTCGTACTCAAATTTTTTTATTTAGTTATTTATCAACAAGTAAGATTAACTCTATTTTTAAATATGCTAGTCATGATTTGTTTTCGATTCCAATTGCTTTGATAAAAGAAATAAAAAGTGCAAAATTTAATTTTAAAAAAAATCATTATGATTTAAAGAATGAAATTTTGATAATAATTATTCCCCTAAGAATTATCTTTGGCAAATTACTTAACAGTTTTTTAGATTAGCTAAAAAGTGCAATCTTAAGTCCATTTCGACATTTGGTCTGTCTAAAAAGAAAATGACAAAATGTAAACTTTAACTGGAGGATTTATAATGTATTCAACATAATAAAATACATGACATAATAATTTAACTGAAATTGGCTATGAAAAAACAAATGGAAGGTGACCTCATATTTCCTAGAGACATCATAAGATAATTCGATAATAATGTTGGCTATCTCTACTTATAATAAAGACGAATGTGTGTGTGTTGACTCTCTACAGGCAGACTTAGAGAGAAAATGTATCTGATTTAAACCAAATTTTGTCCAGATATATTTTAAAGGATGAGAATGCACACCTACAAGTGCTTTTGGAATTTTTTTTTATTATGATTTTAATGAATTAAAAAATATTTTAAATTTTGACGTTTCTTAGTAATAAAAAGTATTCCAGTATAATAATAATTTTTATACAGTTTTTAATAATAAAAAAAAACGTTTTTTTTTTTCGTTTCGAAAATATTCTAGAATAAAAATAATTTTTACACTGTTTTTAAATTTAGAAAAATTATCTTTACAACGATGGCAATTTTTTTACTTTTTTACAATGGCAGTTTTATTTTTTAAAAACTCTTATGTAGATTTGTTCTTCTGACACTATGTTTTAAAAAAGCACCCTGCACTCATTTCAAATTAGCCTTGGACATTGCTATGATTACACAACAAGTTTGTTGTTATCGTGTTGCCAGTTATCGATATATAAAAATATGAGCACCATTGAAGATCTTTTTGGAATAAACTATGAACTTTTGTTCTTCTGACACCACGTTTCAAAAACGCATCTTCTTTTCATCTCAAATAAGTTTGAAAACTTTTCTGACTATTCATTAAATTTATCGAGTTGTCAGTTGTCTATCCTTAAAAGTTGAAGTGCTATTAGTGATTGTTTTGAAATAGCCAATGTACCTTTGTTTCTTGTTGTTGAAATGGCAGTTATCAATACTCGAAAATATGAGTTCCATTGATAATTCTTTTGGAACAGCTTGCTTTCATTTGTTGTTATGATTTATATTTCAGGAAAGCATCTCGTTCCGAAATGTTGCATTTGAAAGTCAAATATATATCTCAGGCGCTATGAGATCACTTTAAACAAAAGTAGATATAGTATTTCCCTTGTACCACTGATCTTTGAATCATGGACTTTGCTAGATTTTCTAAAGCAAGTTTAATTAGAACCAGCCACATGTTCAGATATTGGCAAACAAAAATATCAGAAAATAATTGTAATTACATTTTAATTTGCCTTTTCGCATGCAACTAACTATTGCAGCGTTCTTGCCTTTTTCAACACTTATATAACTGATTAAAGTTACAAATAACTTTCTGCGCACATGAGTGGCAACAGGGAGGATTTTAATTAGAAAAATGAGATATGAAATTGGAAAAGTTATGCAGCTTGTTGTAGATGAGTTTAGACTCGTGGGTGTTAGGTTGTCAAATTGTCAATCATGGAGGAGCTTAACTTAAGTGGGTAAAGCCGTTATATTTCCCTATATAAGAGATAATCGAAATTTTCAGCTGGTAATTCGAAAGTTCTTAGTTGAAAAATATTATGGAAAATTGGGATAACGTATCTTAAAAATATTAATTATAAGAAATTCATATAGTTAATACTTTATTACAAACTGAGCATATAATATAGAAGTGAAGGTTAATGATTTTCTTCCAATTATCACAATGTTTAAGAGATCAAGTAAAATGAATTAAATTTCATATCGCTTTCTTAAAAAATATGTGAAAAGAATCATTAATATAAAATATTTAATTATCAATCAGCCCAAGACACTCAATTCTATTAGAGTAGAATATTTAAATCTCAGTTAGTTGAATAAAATATAATGGCTATCTTACATGGAATATAAATATTTAAACGATTGAAAAAGAACAGTTTTAATACTTGAAGCCCCATTTCTAAATCTCTATTATCCATTTTATCTGTTGCAAACTCAGTTATGAACGTGAAAATATTTCTGTGTCGTTTACAAGATAACAATCTAAATTGTCATGAAAAATATTTTTTAAAATCTCTTTTTATCTGAGTTTTTCTTGAATTAATCGTGGAAACATTGGCTATGTGATATGCGACTATGTGATTAATACATGATAATGTCCATGAACAACAATCAGAAAATGCGACAATTGTTTGAGTTTAAAACAAAAGCACAAAATATATTTTTTCCCCTTTTTTTTACTCAAGATTTCTGATTCACGATTACCAGAATTGTCTGCGGATTGCATCGATTATTTGGTTTATACCGAATATAGCACCATTAATAAATCATACGAAAGCACTACAGTAATTTCATTGTTAGAAGACCATGCAAAATACAATTTCGTATTTCCATTTTTTAAATTCTGATTTCTGAATAGCGATTATCTAAATTACCTATGAAAAGTGTTGTTTACGAAATTTATGACCATATGTCAAGATCCATGACTCGTTATAAGACAACAATCGTACGTATTGATAAAAATTGTACAAAATGCAATTTTGTGATTTTTTTCTACTGATTTCTGAAACGCGATTACCTGAATTATCTGTGAACAGCATCGATTATGCAGTTTATATAGAGTTTGAAAATATCTAAAAATTAAATAAAGGAATTATAGGCGCTCATTTTTAAACGATCAAATAAAATATAATACCTTAGATACTATTCTTAAATCATAGAAATGGAGTATGATGATTTCTTGTTTAAAAAGTCATAAAAATGTAATTCTGTATTTGTATATATTATCCAGATTTCTGAATAAAGATTGCCTAAATTACCTTAGAAAAATGATTTGAACGATTTATAACCATAATGCAGCAACATTCTTGAGTCGTTACGGTGCAACAATACGTTAAAAAAATTGCAAAAATATAATTTGGCATCATTATATTTTGTACAAATTTCTGATTCACGATTACCCGAATTACTTGCTGAAAACAAGAATATCCCAATTTTCTGTAAAACGAATCGACTGTGAGATTTATAAAGAATATAAAAACTTAATGGCATAAAAACTACCGATATTTATGTTTAAAACATCACTCGAAATTCCTCAATTTAGCATAAATCTTTATAGACATTTCTGAGCCACTAGATCTTGAAATATCTGTCTAACATATCTTTTATACAGAATTATATTTAACAAATAGCATGGAATGCCAATGTAAATAGAACAAAATATCAGATTCATCTGTGGGCAATATCAATTATGCTGTATATGAAGAATGAAAAATATTATGACAATACCCATAGTTCAAATAAAGGAACTATAATCATTTATTTTTTTAAAAAATGAGTAAAATATAATTTTTTAGTTTTTGTTTACTCCTAAACACGATTATCCGAATTATCAGCAAAAAGTATTGATCATGCGATTTATGAAGAATATGACAACATACATGCATAGAAACTGCTGTCATTTATGTTTAAAATATTGCTTATAATTCATAAAATTTTGAATTTATTGTTATATACATTTCTGAACCACCAGAACTTGAACACATACCTGCTGAAAATACCATTTATACAGAATTAGATTTAACTAGCAACATATCATGCCGTATATGGTACAAAATATCTGCGATTCAATACAAATCTACTCATGTACGTGGCTAATTTAATATATATCTTCATATTTTCTGGGAAACGGGAACTAAGAAAATCAATAAAAGCAATTGCGAGAAATAATAATATTCAGAAAAAAGCAAGAGTCGAGACAGCGTCGATTCACTTAATGTATTTTTGGCAATAAGTTAGCTTTTGCTTCTGTGTTTTTCATCAGATGAGAATAGAGCTTTAGGACTGTAATCAAGGCTCGTGGACTCACCTTGGCAACCTTCCCTGGGAGGAATTAGCCTCTGAGAAATTCGGTCCGCCGCACATTTTCGCGTGGTTTGGCAGTTGGGATTTCATTTTGTTTCTTTCCTTTTTGGTTTCTGGGTTCTTTGTCAGGGTCGGACGACCGCCGAGAACTATACACTACGCCTACCACCGTCACAGATTCATTTGCAGATCCGCCGGTTAGTTTACTTTGCGCGCTGACATCATGGTGCGGTTTGGGTATTTGTGAAGGTGTTTTACGAATTAATTTTGAGCATGGATTTCATTGACTGCGTCGTTCTTTCTTTTATGGGAAAGAAATTAATAGCATAAAATTTAAACAAATATGAATTTAATTGAGAAGAACAGAATGTGTTGGTAAATATATGGGGGGATTTTTTGTAATTACTGCCAGTCATCCCGTTATTACAAAACTAAGCCGTATAAACAGGAATTGTTGTGACTACCTAATAACTGTCCAGATTTTTGCAGAAGGAAACAACGGGCAACAACAGTTCAATGAAAGCATAGAGTAACTGAATGAAATTTTGTTTCCAACATAATATCAATATGCTTCAAACGTGTTTCCCACAGAATTTCTAATTCTTCTAAAGGGTTAATAGTATATATACATCAAATGTCGACCAGCCAGTTTGGTTTTAGAATTGATTATACGTTCGTCATGATAGAAGAAACAGCAAGAATAATTTTTAAATCTTCTCGTTTACTGCCAATAAATGTGCTTATGCATGTTTTACCTCAAGACATTAGAAAAAAAGTTATGAGGTAGTTTTAGTTTTGCAATTTTTTTAGTAGATTAATAGCTGACATAGTTGATAGTTAAGCTTGATACGCAAGTACCAGGAAATTGAATGTGCCTTTAAGGCCTTTTTTTTTCGACCGATTAGGACCAATATTTGTCCCAAAACTACAACTGTAATCACAAAATCATATACCAAATTACAAATCATGTTTGAGTTATCGGTTTACAAGCTTGTTAAAATACAGATTGATCAACTCCTTGGTCACAGATCAATACCGGACACTGCTGAATACCATGATGGATTGGTTACAAAATTTTTAGGTTAGATTAGACAATTTAGATTTAAAATTTATATACCGAAGGTTATTCCACGTAGCTCTACTCGATTTGAAGTTATCGTGTATTCGGATATCCAGACAGATGAAATTCCTAAGAATAAATTTCGTTCTAAATTCCATATAAATTTACAAACTTGGTATAAAGACATATATCAAATTTCTCTTTTATAACTCAAAAAGTACTTAAGTTATAATGCTAACAGGTCGATAGTTATAATTACAAAAATTTGTTTTCCTGACAGGAGAATGGCTGAAATGGTGAGATTCGTCAAAATTACGTTTTAGAAGGATTGACATTGACACATAAAAGAAATAAAAACGTATGTCTTATGCAATAAATGATATTGATTTTTCTAACTCCAATTATAGATATTAGAAGATTTTATTCTAATATTATAAGTTTTAAAAAATTATAAAGATAGTGATGATGAAAAATATTAAAATTGGAGCATGTTGTACATGATAATTTGATTGTTTTTAAAATTTCAAAAAATCCGTAAATTTCACATCACAATTCATAACATGTAGATTTGGCAACTATTCGATATTCGTTTTCTATTAATAATGATTTTTTGCTCTTAATAATGATTTATACAAACAATTTATAATTGTAAATAATTGTAATTCAATAATTGTAAATTTTTTATTTACATTTTTTATTTACAAGGTCGCAACTGTGAAAGTGGTATATAATATTAAGTAGTTTGAATTTAAATTGTAGATATATAAGAAACAATAATAGCTTTAAAATCATTTGGGAACCTTGTATTATACAAAACGTATTTCTAACAAATAGTTATTAAAATAGGCGTGGCGAGATAACCATAGAAATGATGATATATAAATTGACTTTAAATAGTAAAATACACCTCATTATGATTCGTATATTTTGTATACCAAAAAATGAATAATTTTCTTTATCAAAAATAATGACTCTAAAATGATTTTGCATTGTTAGATCAATTGCCATTCTGTTTTGAAACTGCACTTTGTTGTATGGAATGATTCTCAACTTCAAGTAGCTGATATTGAATTCAATATTATTTATGAATTAATAACATTATGACTTATTTATCAATTTAAGTGTTGAAATCAATCATTAATTTGATATACTACAGAAAACAAAAACTAATTAGATTAGGAATTGATCAATAAAATCATAATAATATATACTAAATTATCCTTTTTTATTTTTTATTTTCAAAGAATAATTGATTGCAATTTTCTTCTGATAAACTGAGAAAAATTCATTTTTTGAATGCTTATTTTTTAATTTACTTTTGCCAAGACAGGCGTCAATTATTTGGATAAATTATACGTTGCAGGTGAAACTTAAGACCAAGAAATAATATACACAATATTTGTAGAAATACATCTTACTTCTTTGTTTTGGAATTCGTACTTATCAACTAAATAAGCAAGAGAATGATTCTAAAGGTTTGTCTACAAAAGCAACAAACTCAACAAAACAGAAACTGGAAATTTGATATTTACGAGGGGTGATCTTAAACAAAAGTTTACAAGCAACTGTATTTGAAAAGTAGAAATTGTGGATGGGAATATTGTTACTCGAAGTGGAGACAGATGGCCCTAGTTTTCTTAGACCGGTCATTTGAGCAGATATTTTTAATATTGAGACCTGAAAAAGCGACTGTAATAGCAAGATATCTTGAGAAGTGATCTCGTCCAGAGATACGAGCTATAATGCAATTTCTATGGGCTAAGAATGGGGCCCCCTCGGACATTCACAGACAAATCTTTGAAGTGTATGGGGTCGAAACAATGAGTAGATAACAGGTGACGAAATGGTGTCGTTCTTTTGAAGCCGGCAGAGAGACTGCAGGTGTGGAACCCTCTCACCCACCTTCCATATTGCCCTTATTTGGCTCCTGTTGACTATTTTCTTTTTCCAGCATTGAAGAAACACTTATCTGAAACAAGGTTCATATCGGACGATAAAGTTCAAAAAGGTGCTAAGGACCTGATTATTACCAAGACGGGATAAAAAATTTGTCCAACAGTATGATAAATGTCTCAATAGGTTTGGTGATTAGATAAAGAAGTGGCCACCACATATGTCTCTAAATTACCATTTGTATCATGTGTCTATTGTTAATACAGCATTTTACATTTGACTTGTAAACTTTTTTTTGGATACCTATAAGCCATTTCAGAAACGATATTTTGACATTGTAAACATGAATCTCTTACCAAGAAATACATAATTAATACTTAATAAATTAATTAAATTAAATTCTAATTTTATACCAGCAACAACACAAGGCAAAGAAGTTGGAGCAAATATGTTCATGACTCTATAATAGCAATTACAATGGAAAAAATTAATTTTGGTTGTTAATTTATAATGGATAATAGCTTAAAGGTGTAAAGTAAACAATGGCTTTTTGAAAACTTGCATTTTTTGCTAAATTATTGAGAATTCGTTTTTAATAATTAAACTTTTATATTTATTCTAAATTATCCTGCATTACGTTTTTTTAGTGCAATGAATATTCTCAGTTAGAGTCTGTTCCAAATTTTATTTTCTATCTAATAATATTGTGAAAATTTAAGAAAAGGAAGAAATGCCTTTACCTTAATAACCTTTTTCAGAAATTTTGAAAAAAAATCATATTTTTTTACATTATTCCTGAGTTATAAAAATTCATGATTCATTATTTTATTTAAAATACTAAAGAAATTATGATAAAATGATAAAACTAATGGATAAATATAATCCAATATTTTTTTTAATATTCTATCAATTGGATCTTCCACAGTTTTATTTAAAATTCTTTTTAATAATTAAAAAAAACGCAAAACGTTAATGAAAAGAAAATGAAACTTTAAAATAATATATAAAAAATTACAAGTTGGAGGTCTTTTTCATCAAAATATTTAATATCATATATATATCAGAACTTTTTCTTCGCTGAATTATAATATTGTCTACCTTTCTGCAAAAAATATTGACACACGAAACATTTAACGTTATTTTGCGAAATGAAATAATAAGTTCATGCAACGATAATGATTAGTGAAAAAATTGCTAAGATTAATTTTTAAAACTTTGAATTTTTAATTTGAATTTAATGTCTCAAACTAAAATAATCTAATATTCAAAAAAATTTCATAAAAGATATTCCTTTGTTGTTAAAAAATTAATTATAGAAAAAGAAAATAGAACTGAGATTGGGGACAGAGTCAAATATTTATTTTGCTATATTTTCCGAAAACGGAAAGAGAAATAAGGAGGGGACGGTTATTATTTAAAATGCCTCTAAATGTTAAGAGCTTTTGACTTCAATAAAAAAAATTGGATAAATCTATAAGATTTTTGAGGTTGGAAACACAGTCATGTTTTCTTTCTCACACAGAATGTAAAATGAAGTAATATTTTTGAAATATCTTTCAAAATTGGAGTGGAAAAATTGGAAAAATCTGCACAAGGGATGAAGCAAAATAATGTTGTCATAGATCCCTCTGTAGAGAACGTTCTGTGTAATAATGTTTTTGAAATTTCTATCTTAAAAGTTTATTTTTTGATGAGGGGCGTTATTAGGGGACCGGTGACCACTGATGACATATTTAGGGGGCGTAAGCTTTCATGGCAGATACAAATTTTAGAAATAGAACCAGTAGTTGATCCGAGGGCTGGTTCTTTCATTTTCCTGATTATCTTCAATAAATAGATAGATAGAAGGACAACATTATTTTATTTATTAGAGAAAATTTTGAAAAAATATCATTGATGTGACATTTATTGACCGAGACAAAGTGTGGCCGTCTATTGACGAATCTGAATAGAAGATGAATACATATGACATACTCTTAGAATTAAAATTTTTAACCTACCTGAACAAATGTATGGAATGTTTGCAATAACTCTCAGGTAGTTTCATTTCCTTATTTTTCTGTGCTGTGCTTATATAACAAGATAATATGCTTCAACATGAACAATTGGAATGAAAAAAAGATAGTTTTTAACATTTTAAGCAGCGAACGTGATCAAGCAGGAACTTCCTCATATGTTTTCCAATAATGATTTTCTGCACCCTTCCGCAGCATAAAATTACATATGGGATAAATCCTCGAATTCTTTTCATTCCTGCATTTCAGTACTACAAAATATAGATATTTGGCGTGCATCTAGAATTTTTCTTAATCTATCCCTTACTATCATAGAGAATATACATTTTAGACATCTTTTTTACCTGTCGATTTACACCAAAATTTGGAGCAAAGCTACAGTTCTAATCACAAAATAATATACCGAATTTCATTGATTCAAGTCATTGTGTATATATATTAGCAAAAATACAAACCACTAAGATTATCAAAGTTTAATCGATTATGTTCAAATTTAATCTTTATATTTTAGACTCTAAACCTGAGGCCAAATTTTATCTGTTTCTTTGTATTTTGTAGTCATCGAATTTACTTGCACTTAAACAGCCTGGCAACCAGACATCCTGTGAATGAATTTCATTCAAAATTTGATAGAAATTTATAAATTTAGTCGTAAATCAACATGCCATATATTATCCATATAGATGAAAGTGTTTTTGACTTATCTTTAGGCAGAGATACATAATGACAAAATTGTATTTTTTGAATATAGGAAGTTTTAAAATGTGGAGAATCGTTAAAATCTTGAATTTAAATCTTTCGACGATTAGAATACTTACGTATATATTTCGTATAAAAAAAGAAAAAAAATCAGAACTCTTTTTTTCCGTACACAAAAAACATATAATATAATGTAAATAAATTTTTACTCAAAAATTTTGATAATGTCCACCTTTCAAATGTAATTGAGATCGAATTTTGATATGTTGATTAAATGTATGTGTTCATAACAAAAAGTTGCATATCTATATCAAACTTTGGATCAAATCTTGATACTCTCACGATAGTCTATTCATAAGAGCATGTATGAATGCATTATAATCCAAACTAGCAAAATAAATGAGATCTTACTCATTGTTTTGACAAGAAAATTGCAGTCATTTTCTATGTTTTCGAACAAACTCGACTAAACACAAGACCACGCCTAAACAAATGAATATGTCTTGTTATGTTAGGGATGAGAAAGCCAAAAGAAATTTCCACTGTTTGTTTTCTGTTATAATTCAGTTTTTCTCAGAATATCTGCCGATATTTTCCTGTCTGCATTCTAATATAATGTTATTAGTAAAAGTGCATTTTTTACTAAAAATCGTTTATAAAAATTAAGGAAGTGTTCTCCTCAAAGCTTTCTCTATACGCTAATAAATTTCTCAAACCAGAGAATGTTTTACATGGCATTGACATATAAAAGTTATGAAATATTAACTTTTGGTGAATTTAACATTTTTATTGAATCTATCATTTCATCCTTGGCGAGTTATTTGGAGTTTAATTCCTGGAAACCATTAATAGTATTCAAAAATCGAGTTTATGATTTACACATGTTAGTCTCAGCCGACTGAAACAAATTTTTGGCATGAAACTGTACTGGTAATTGATGAATCCTATACCAAATTTAGTACATATGAGTTATTGCGTTTTTGAATTATTTCACTTACATGTTTTTGAAAATACAGGTAGACAAATAGTCAACCCCCTAGTTGCATTTGGTTCACGATTTGACAAGTGTCTATAACAGGAGTGTTAAATTTGTCTACCGAATTGTATCTATCTCTTTTATAATTATCGTGTTAACTTACATTCGAGAAGTCGGACAGATGGTCCTCTTCTGAACAGATTTTGCTCAAATTTAATATAAATATGAAAATACATAACAAATTTCAACCGTCTAGTTCAAAGCAGTTTTGAGTTATTTTTGTCCAAGATTGAGGATAATTTCCCAAAAATGTGTTTTTTAAACACATTTTTGGAAATGTGTAGAGTCGTCAAAATCTCGGATTCGAATTCTTTGATTATTACTGTCCTATGTTTACGAGAAAATAAAAATATGTCTACATGGATACATTTCTATAGCTATCAAAATTTGATTTTTAAAATTAATTTGTTGAGGGAATTAAAAAAAGTTGAAGCTATATGTAAAAAGTTTAATTAAGAAACATAACTAATACTTTTCGTAAACCAGCTAATCGCAAAAGGCAGCTAATCTAATTACGATAAAAATGTCTAATCTTGAGAATAAGTGCCAAGATAAAAGCTCAAAAATGTAAAAGTAGATTTTGCAAATTTGGTGTAAAGACCTATACTAAATTTTAATCTTCTAGCTCAAAACGTTTTTTTTTTTTAATCTTCTTTCATAGGTAGACAGATTATATTTCAAAAATATGTCTTTCGATTTCAAATATGTCTAAAATGTAGAGATTCGTTAAGATTTCAAGTTTGAATTTTTGTATGCTTTCTCAATATTCCGTATAGGAAAAAGCAAAAATTCTGATTTTTACCTCTCTACTTGATTTTAGTCATAAATATAATCTCCTTACATAAAAAAGAATTTATTGAGTGCCATTATGAATATTAATATAAAAACGATTATTCTTTGCCCATAGATTACTTACAATAACAGGATGACTCATAACGTAATAATTCACTCAGAAATTCCGCCCAAAATCTCTGCCTCATCTACCTACCCAATATCACCTCTATGTCAAGTCCATTTCCCTTTTTTTTCCTACATCGTCACTTATCCATTGATTTAAGTAGTAGGCTGCGATTATTTGAAGGGGAAATATGGTTAAATATGAAAGAAAAAAGTTCTTTATTAAGACTAAAAAGGGGGAAAAAGTGCTTTAATTTTCAGAGATTTTCTTCTCAGACATATGGATGCATAATTTTTTGATTGATTTAATCATTCGGCGCTCAAAATTTTACGTTGTGAAGAGACAGATTTTCCTCTTAAAAGGCTTAAGAATGAATTTCGTGTTGTTTTTATACAAGGGAAAGCTATTAAGATTGCCATTGAATTCAAAATAGCTTATTTGAAAGAATTATGAGACAATTTAAAGACATTTGGCGAACATAAATTGATACATGATTTTAAATTGATCAATCTTATTTAAATCTACATATTGTTCGATAGAGGATGATTTTAGGAAGAATAATTCAAGACGGGATTTTCCTTTCCTAATTCTTTTCCATTCGTTTCGCCTGTTATTTAATAATTCGTGTTATTTCAGTGTTTTTTTTTTCCTTATGTATCCTTCCTTTCGATTTCAAACGTCATTGCTTTAATCTTGTAATAGATTATAATATGCACATATTTTAACCTTTGAATTTATTTCCAAATGCACAAATAAATTAGTTAAATAGGTACATTAAAATGAATTTTCAATGAAAACAATTTTTTTCAATGAAATAATTTATTAACATGATAACTGAAAATGAATTGGGAGATGAAATTCCAAAACAATGATTGAAATAGTATTAAATTTAAATTCAAAATCATCACAGTCAAAATAGCAAGTCTTAAAAATTCATTTTTAAATAAAAATCTATTTTTTAATAAACACGATTAAAATAAACTGTATTAGTGAGCCAATAATAATTCTTAATAAGCTAGATTAAAATTAATTTTTAATGAAAACTGTTATTTTATGGGGAACATACGATTAATATATATTTTAATCGTATGTTCTTATCGTATGTATTTAGCTTAAAAAAAACTTGGGAAATGAAATTCTGAATCAATAACTAAAATCAAATTAAAGATAATTTAAAGTCATCACAATCAAACTTAAAGTAACTGGATTAGGTAAAATCCTTTTTAAAGTAAAATTAATCAAGACTTTTTTTTATTATTTATGCATAAGACATATCTATTTAACTCTAGACGTTAAACGTCTTAACTTAGACCTTCAATGATCATGCCACAGAAATGTTAAAAAATGTCATTTATTAATGACTTTAATCATCATTAATAACTCTTCTTGGAATTCCTTTAAGCTTGGAGATCTTGAGAATGAATTAGATTTCAAGAACAGAATATATATTAGGACCCTTTGAATAAAAATTCCTCATCGGTGTGTAAAAGATAAAGACACCTTTTGTCTATTCTATAAATTTAATGATTTTAAAGTATAATCTGATATACAATTTTTAGCAATGCTATGCGGTAATTTAAATTAATCTCATTCTTCTACCAAATCATTCAATCATGTACTTTTATCCATTGTTAAATTGTTAGATAATAGATTTCTTTAAATGTTAAATATTAACTATTAATTTCCCCTCTTATTTCAGAGTATATACACTTCTTAACTTGCATGGGTAGTAATTTGTTGTAAATATTGAATTAAAACCATTTAATCTTATCAAATAATAACGAGAAATTTAACATAAATGCATTTCGTATTAATAGTTAACAGCAGAAAAGTAAATATTCAAGTTACCAAAGGAAATATTTCTATTAATAAAATGAATACAAATGAATCAAACTTAAAACATTATCGAACTTTGATATCAACTCAATGGAAGTGAATTTCCTTTATATTTTTACTTCTTTGTATACGAAGTATAGAATAAATTTATAACTGTCAAAAAATCAGAACGTCATGTTTTACGAATCTCCCTATATGGAGATGTTTGTTTTTAGCACTATATCTTTCTGTCTATCAGTGTGCACTGTAACTAAAAATGTTTGAGATAGACGGCTGAATTTTGGTATATAGAATTATGACCAAATTTATAGATTTTTACAAAATTTTGCACGAAATCCATTCATAAGAAACCTGTCAGTCCGGCTGTTCGAGTACAACTGAACTCGATAATTATAAAACATAGAGTTAGGTAAATAAAATGTTATACACAAATTAGCATCTAAAATATAAATACTTATAAAATTTTGAATCAAATTTTCAAACAGTTGACCGTCTGTCGGTCTGTATTTTCTCATACTTAAAGCGCTATAGCTCTGAAACGGGGAGGCATAAATCAATAAAATCTCGAATGCTATTTTGTGACTACAATTATATTTTTGGGTCAAATTTTGATATCAATCCACGATATAAAAAGGTATTGAAAATACATATTTGCCAGTGAAATTCAGTAAAAATGCTAGATTAAAGTCAAAACTCTATATTTCGAAATTATTTTTCATCAATGCATTCCTACTTAAAATTCGAGCGTAATACGAACGGCATTACCGAAGATCCTTAACTGTATTTCGAGAAAAATTAATAAAAAAAATTTATTCGAGAATATACAATAACATTTCGGGGAGACCATTACCACTGGTTTTGTATAAAAAAAATCCCTTGACTAAATTATTCATGAAAACAAAGAGTACTAAATATAATTTTAGATATGGTTTTATTGCTACAATTATAGATATTTTTCAATCAAATCCATTAAAGGAGAGAATACATTTTGAACTATCTGCTCATGCATAAACACAAGTTGACTATTGAGATACGTCCTGAGACACAGAAAATTCTGAAAGACTGGATAGTCACGATAGCACTTAGAGGAACTGATGTCGAGTCATAAGTGTCATCACTGGCCACACTATAACCCATCCCATTGGATGTATGTCCCTTCATCGTTAAGACTTGCAGACCACTTCTGTATCCACCAGAGTCGAGATAAATAACCACCATACGGGAAGTTACCCCTCTTCATATCTGAGAATCCCATCTGGTGGGAGATGTTCATAAGTAAGTGAACACATAAATGAAAAAAGCTACGGGTTAAAAATATAAGAACATTTTCGCTCCAAACAATAAAAAGAAGATAAAAATACATTTCTATTCTCTTTATGACATTTCTATGCTGCCATACAATAAGTGTATGATGTAGTATAAGCGAAATTTCAGGGAATAGTACAACTGCTAGTTTTTAGGAATGTAACAGAATTGATACTTTTTGACTTTTCAATTTTCTAGTCGATCTATTTCAAATTTGAAAAGAGTTTTCCACAGTTATGCCAAAAATATACCTCAAATTGTCATGTCCATTCCAGTATTTTATCCGAAATCGATACATTCAAACAATCGTACTCTTTTGAATTTTGATTCGACCGAAAAGAAAACCTATTTTTCTTCCCGAATTCGCTAAGGCTCAACGCGTTTGGTCGTTGGGGCGTGACTACTGAGGACTAAGAGGAACCCTAGCGACACTTGGATCGTCCGACTGAAACAGTTTCGCTTGCATGAGTAGACCTTGGTGCTCTAAGCGTCTACTAATGAGATTTCGGTTGTCGATACAAAAAGTGAAAATGGCGTGTCGCTCGTACGTTGCGTAGCAAAAACTTTGATAAGTTTTTATCGCCGAATTAAAGTTCAAACGCGTTTGATACAAAGTTTTATAAACCGATCCAATGACGGATTTTCGACTAAGCAGTTAAATTAATGGAGAGGCGCAAGCAGTCGATTAAAAATGTGATAATAGAAAATGTGTGATGAATTAATTTACAAGAAATACAAATTCTTTTGATCATAAAATATTACGACTGCACCGAAGACATACCTGGATACTAAGGGAGGAGCACAGTTAGTCCATAAAAAATGTTATCATCCATATCGCGAGTTCATTTAATTTAAAAAGAATACAAATTCTTTTAATTATAAAATATTGGGACTACACTGAGAAAAGGATTGAAGACTGAAGGAAAAGTGCAGGCAGTCGATGAAATTTTTTCCTTATCAACGTTGTGAGATAAATTAATTCTTGGAATTGAGGCAGAGAATGATGGACAGCATGTTGTGCTTTAAAAATTTAATTTAAATAAAGGTCAATAAATATTCTTAGCGAACAAGATAATTATCAAAGGTGGTTATTTCTTTTATAAGTAAGCCAGCAATTCTCAAAATTATGGTTAATTTTTAAAATGTTTCAAATTTTTTTAATAACTTAGCTCAAAATTAATATTGTAACCGGATTATTTTAAACTAAATTCTAGATTTATTTTTAAAGAATAAGTTATAAAGGAATAGTTCTCTTTATTAATGATAAATGTGTAGGTTTCTGGCGTTGGCATTCTTCAGGCCAAACTATTTGATTTACAGCAACAAAATAATTTACATATGCACCTGTCAGCGATTTCATAAAACTAATTAATTCAAAAGTATGTTATATTTTAATGTTCGCCCTCAATAACGTCCAAAAATATGGCAGCACTTTAATGATATTTACATCAAGCTAAAATACATTAAATTACCTTTTTAATTATATCGGTTTAATAACCGGGTATTTTTTTAAAAAGTTGTCAGTTTTTTCAAAATATTTTTTCATCTAACGTCCAATAACATATCACGTTGTTTATCCTGAAATTCAGATTGCTCTCTTTATTTGAAGAATTATTTAATTCTATTCCATCATTGTAGGCTACAGAAGAAGTATTATATTTCATGTCTCAATAATGTACAAGATGAATAAAAAATCAAGTAAATAATAAAACGCGAATATATGAAGTGAATATACACAGCGAATATTAGAAGACACATTTTTAATACCTCTGTGATGTTTGAGACTAATCTTTAAGATAAGGTCTCCATGTACACATTTCACAGAACATATGTAGGACCATTAAAATAACACAACTTAAATGCTTGTTATTTAATAGAATATTGAAAATGAAGTCATACCTAAACGATTGAACTAAAATGAAATATAACCATTATCTCTAATAAATTAACTTGTTGCCTATTGAAATTAATAACAAATAAGTGGTAAACCCAAAGTTGCACTGAAAGAATAAGAGTTGCTAAAACATAAATATAACTCACATATTTTTTCTTTTAAATATCTTTGCTACCCACACTTACTTAATGTGTCCGACGATTATATTATTCAAGGTTATCTATTTTTTCTTTAGTAGAAACACGAGACTGTCAAGTCCCGCTATATTATTTTCGTAATATGATACTAAATTATTTTTTCACAGGACGCTTTTAGTTCCTTTGCTTACATATCCTTTATTTATAAACATAGAGTTCATGAAACAGAGTTTAATTTGAACTTCAGTAAGCTATAATTTCACCTCTTTCTCTTTAATGGTGAAATATTTCTTTAGTCTTGCCAGACTTAAAGAAATGTTTGTTAACTTTCGCATTTTAACTATCATTTACATAGACATAATAACCAAGAGAATTCTTCGCCTCACAGCACACAGTTTTCTATGTATTTCGTTTCAGAGAACATTAATCCAAGTCTAACAGCGTAATCATTAAAAACAAACTATGTATTTAATTCGAAATTATATAAATGACACCAACGTCTTAATTTTTAAAATTTATTTTAAAATTCTCAAAGCTCTTATAGCAAGAAAAAAATCAGCTTTAACTTCAAATAACGCATAAGTGCTTTAGCTTGAAAAATTAGCGAAAATGTTTGATGAGGTATAATATAAGGAAAAAATTAGTTTTTGCTTGACATGTATTTTCTTTTGTAAAATTGTGCTTTTCGGAGAAAACAATTAAATTCGGGTCACATACTGATTACATATGAATACATTCTAATTACTCATTTAAATAAAAAAAATCATGAATGCGGTGAGTTTAATACGATATTCGAAAAGTTCTGCTATATTGCAGTATTCATTTAACAGTTTATCCAACATTACTCATATTTTTGCAAATATACTCATTTTTACCGGAGTAAAATCGGATCCGAGATGGCTCTATATGATATTGTCAACATTAGAATAGTAGAAAAAGGTTCTGAAAGTTAGTTATTAGAAAATGCGCTTTTTTTGTGTGTAAGTATGCAAAATCGCGGCAATTTGTTTTCGGAAACGTAATATGTGTAGATACCTCTCCCCCCAAAAATGTTAAATATAAATACATAGGTAAAAAATAAAGCCAAAAGGCCAATTTGAACCGAGGTACTGCCACACACACTCCATTCATCTCGTTCTGACCAATACATTGCATGGCCAATACAGTGAATTGGAAAGGGAATATACTTATTCTAACAGCTAGTAATGAAACTAATTTTTATTGCAATGTTGTGACTTATGGCACTTTATAAGCCCACTGAAAGTTATCTATCTGCGATTTAAGGAGAATGAGCACTTCTTAGGTAGTGCCAACCACCGGCAAGAGTACGATTTAGCTACTTCATGCGTCACATTCGCTTGCACAACCTCTTTTTTGGGGGGAGGAGGCATTCACACTCCTCATCGATAGAATACAGATAAAGAACAATCATGCTCAAAAAGGGACTCTAAACCAGGAAGCTCAGATCACGAGGAAGACGACGCGCTAACCCTAGATTAGGACACCGTCACAATTTTTTTCAGGAAAGGCACCTATACAAATGAATGAAAGAGACAAATTTTATCTAAATATAAAAGTTATCCCAAACCGTTAAAGTCGTCTCCGAGATACGCGACATATTTCACAAGCAAAATATGATCAATACGATATTTCACACGTAAAATATGATCAATACGATATTTCACAAGTAAAATATAATAATTTAATCAACAGAATTTCATTCCACCTCAACTAACGATTTCTAATTTTTCTGTTCTGCTATTTTCATTATTTCATTCTTGATTATCTTTTTTTTTCTGTTGTCTTCCTCTGTTTCTGCCCTATTTTAAATATAGCTCCGAGCTAAAGGTAAAAATATTTAGTAGTTTTAATCAAAAACAGAAAGTATGCATACTTTTAAACTACATCCTGGTCTTGGATTCATTAGCAAGCGATCACTTTTATGTAATGGACAGTAACTGAATAAATGACTTATAAAAATTTAAAATGTGGTATTAAAAAAGAGAAAAACGGTAACCTGTTTTCAGATTTTAGCGTCATCACGTCTCAGAAAAACAGTAAAAACGTCCTTCATTAAGCACGTATAGCCTGTCATTGACAGGGTTGATGACCCTATCGTAAGAATTATCGTTCGTTTGTGCTGAAGGCCATGAAATGCATTGAAGAAAGCCAGTTGAAAGGCAGGAATGAAATGAAACCATTTTAGCTCCTGCATATGAATAAGCTCATCTAATACAGAATAACTAGAAATGTATAAGAAGAAATATTTTGAGTTTATTTTATTAAGTTGCTGAATAATAAGATAAGGATTTTGGACTGCAACTCTTTAAAATCAATCACTTTATCGTACTTATATTTGATGCCAGAATTCTAAAGATACAGTCCATAAACCAAAAAATATAATTAAAAAGATTTGATACTTTGTATTTATATCAGGACTAGATTGACTCTTGTAAGGGGAGCTCAAGTGATTTATATTTTTGTGACCCTTTTTTACTTCCAGTTTCCAAAATTAGATTTTTTTAATCAATTTTTATTTAATCCCTATGCAAGTACTTTTTGATATATAAATATTATAAAAATTTGAAATAATGAAGTATTTAATCATGAGCCATCTGTAAGAAACTGTCTTCGATACCCTGCCCACAAAACTTTCAATATAAAAGCTGAAAATTAATTAAAAGCAAAGGAAAAAAACCTTATTTAAAAAATGAATCTTTTATTCTGATATAAAAAACTCGTACAAATCTGTAAAGAATTTAATAATATGAAAAGAATTCTATGAAAGATATCCTGAAATTTAAATGATTTTAATTTCAATAAGCATGTAAAATGAAATAAAATTAATAAGTAAAATAAAATTTTGTAAGAGAAATAAATTTACAAAATGTTAAAAAAAACCCTTAAAGCAAGGGAACTTCCAAAGATATGAAACCCTTAGAGTTGCCTTTTGACCTGATTTATATATAAAGAGAATAATTTTTTTATTGCAAATCCACTGGCCTGAAGTACTTTCATAGAAATGTTTCAGGGGACATCTTAAACATGGAGACGTTAGGATCTCAAAATCTATTCTACTACTGTAACATAGTGCTAAGTCTACATCGAATTTACATCTAAAATAACTTGTTATAACGGTATTTCATGTTAATAAATGTAAAGGTAATAAGGCTTATTTATTGTTATAAGGGTAAACTACGCCTCAGACACAAAAATGGCCCTTCATTCATTTTTCTTAAATAAAGAGAAAAATAAACAAAGAATGAAAGAAGTCTGCGAAATCCTGGGAGATATAAATGTGTGATACATGTGAATCATTACTTATAGACTGCCTATTTTTCTAGTCAATCAAGATAAATATGTACGTCTATCGCAAATTAAGCACACTGAAAGCTGTAACATTTTTCAGATATAATTACTGCACAGTTGTATTGTTAATTATTTTCATAAGTAAAGCTGTCATCAAAGCGTTTTTTAAGAGACGTGTTTATTGTCATGATAAATTTCTGGATTGGTGATAAAGAAAAAAATTATGTAGTCCTCCTGTCCAAAGAGAAAACTATTAAATGAGTTTAAATAACGATCATGACCCATGATCATTTATTTCACAGAATGTTTTACTTAAAAAGAAAACTTTTTGATGGTGTTTTCTACTAAATTCCATTGTCCAGTAACTTTAGGGTAGATGACTATTAAAAAATCAGGTTTGGTGGGTTATATCTATTTTTTAATCAATGTGCTTAATTTATAAACAATTTTTTTATAAAACAGTTTGAATTTTATTTTTAAATTCAATCTTCGTAAAAGTACATAGATTCTTAAATTTGTATTATATACATTTTGCTACTAATTTGTATTTTTAAATACTATTTTCTCACATTCTAAATTGTGATAAAAATCTTCTCAAAATTAAGGTCTTTTGAACATCTTTCATTCAAATTTGAAGTAAGAGTTTCTTATTTTGTTCTGCAATTCCTGAATAAAAGAATAAGTAATCTATTTATTTAGAAATGTTTTACATTCGTTTTAATGCTTCATTACGCAAAAAGAATTGAAAATTCCATGTTATTTATCAGTAGAGATCCAGTATTAATTTCTTAATTTGGGAAATTGGTAAGGTGATTAGGAACTGGTTTTAAGTCATTAACAAATGATAAGTTTATTAATTGATTCCCCAAATTTTAAACAAATCATTTGATAAAAAGTTTCTAAATTGAAAAGTCTTTGCTTTACATTTTTTTAGCTTCTCGCCCCCCCTCTTCTAAAAAATTCTCTTTTTTCAATTTTTAAAACACTTTTGATTTAACTGGTATATTTTTGTTTCATATGTGTTTTTTAAAATATGCAAACATTATTATAGCATTTTTTAAAAATCCATCCTGAAAACATTCACATACCTTGTCACTTCAAACACAGCGAGGTGTAGCATTCAGGTTTTTTAGTTGCAAAAAAGATTAAGTATATACGTTTTGCACTGTATTTTGGCACTACGTTTTGGCCGAGACAGAGAAATTTGAGAGAAGCATTTTACTGCCGCTTCGGGAAAAAAAATTCAAAAAATTCAAACTCAAATTCAAAATACAAAAGCAATGCAATCCAAAAACATGAGTACAGATACATGAATATTTGTATCTTAAATATATATAATTATTGATATTTTTGTAGATATGCCAACAGCATATTGTATAAAATAATGTAATAAAAATTATATTAATAATAAAATCAGAGAAACAGAATCACCCCAAATTTTCTCGCATAGTCTAAAATAAAGATATTATTCGCCTTTCCTCCTCATAAAAATACGGACTTTGAGTGAGGATGAGATCGTGACTAGTACTCAGATTTTTAATTTTAGAGTCCCACACAGGAAAACTCTGAACTTCATAGTTCACTAAAATAAATCGAAGCTTCAAGTTGTATTTCTTTCTTTCTTTTCTCTCTCTCCCTTTTTGATCAACTGAAACCAGAATTGGATAAATACAGCCACAATTATGTAATAACGTATGAAATATCATTACTTTAAATCATTGTATCTGCTAAGTTACCACGTTTGCCAGCATGCGAAAACAGGAACAATAGATATCAAACATTTGATATATTTTTAAATCAATAAATTTATCAGATAATGATCAATTATCAATATTAAAGATCAATATTTAATATGATAAAACTGTATACGAAATTTAATCCATATAGTTTTTTTTTAGTTTTATCATTGTATTCACTTATACTCGTATAGACAGGTAAAGGAATAAAATTTTGTGCAAAATTAGAAATAAATTTATATTTGTAAATACCCCAAACGAAAAAAGATGTGTTTTGCTCTGTTTATTTTCAAATTATTATGATCACAAATACACTAAATATCAAAAGTGCCCCCTCCTCTCTTTTTTCGGATTCTGATTAAGTAAAAAAGATTTGATGTTCAGTACCAAAACCTAATCTTTATCGAGAGCCTGAAATTGTAACAACAAGTTACGCGACAGATATTTCATGTATATAATCCAGATTCTTTAAGTGTGTCATATGCACGTTGAATAACAAGATTTTTTTTTCTTCATTTCCTGCCATTCGACTGATGTCGCTTGTTTGCTCATGACACAATTATTAATATTTTTTGTCAATGTGGTTTCATCAAGATTTAAAGTCAATGAAACATATTAACAAATTGTAGGAAAAGATAAAAATTCAATATCTTGTCATGACTCATCAAAATTCATACGGTAACAAATCTATAATGGTGCTTCCCAGCATGGTTAGTTCAATCACTGAAAAGGCTGTTTTACGATTAGCTCTGTTGGATGCCTATCAGATACCAAATCAGTAATCGATAAACTTGGCTACCATTTGGCGACTAAATAGATAATACAAGAATCTTCCAGATTTTTGGTGATAGAGTCAATAGGAATTGAGATATGCTTGACTGTTCCAGAACCTTCTCTGCCGTGTGTCGTGCGACCAAGTTGGAGGCAATATTTTGAGTTCAACTCTGGTTAACATATAAACAAGCTATTAACAATATAACCTCTTCCTTAGTGCTTCGAACAACTTATGTTCGTTGTGCTGTTTGAGTGCTATTGTTAGAGACAAGTGCTCCTGTCTGTTGCTTGTGTGCGCCCTGGCTATGATTTTGCCTTCATTTCCACGACTTCGTGTTAAGAAAGACGTCATTTGTTACCGAGACCTCTTGATTGTGCTTCTCTATCCATCCACTACAAGCTGGTCGATTAACTTTATGGACCAGCGAAGAAATTTCCTTAACAATATTTGCATTCCCAATTTGGGAACCTCTGATTTAACCAAATCTTGAAATATAAATCTCTTGAAAGCGTCAGTTTATTTGAATCACAAAAACTCGGGTAATAGTTTACGGATATTGGATATATTTATATCATCTTGTAGAACATTTACTGGGGAAAGTTTTAGTACAAATCGCATCAAAATAAAAAAGTTATATTTATAATTGCGATTTTAATTATTTCGTTCATGCGTGATAACCTCAAACTGCGCGTGTGTAGTTAGCAAGACCTGTGGTATGCATATGAGATACATTTCTTTGTTTACGTCTGATTTTAAACAGCTATTCAAATCTCATAATGTTCAAAGATAGGAAATCCAAACATGGCCAAAACAAAAAATGCCAAAAAAGCTTCGTTCTATAAAAACAACTTTGTATTTATTTTTGATAATTTCTAAATGTATTTTATGTTTGTTTGACGGCGCCTAACATGCCCATGTCATATCAGATGGAGACTAAACTTAAGTTTAAAGCGAATTTTTCTTCTTGGATGCTATACAAGGGCAACACCATGCGGGTACTGCTTACTCTTTTATAAATGAGGAGCTGGTAAGTAATAAAATGGCTTGAAAGTAGCTTAAATCTGTCTATTTTCACGATATGAAAATTAAAGGAAACCACAATGACTTCAATGAAATAAAATTCAAGAAGTGTTGAATAGCTGCATGTCCCGAAATAAGGCAACAGAAGAAAAGATCTATCTTTAGGAGGGAAAAACATTCTCAAGAAGCTTAGCAATAATGGATTAGGAAGCGACGGTCTAAATTTAGATTCTTCTCTAAACGTCTGGATTTTTAAATAGTCACTTGATAATGTATATACAAAAGAATAGTTTAAGGAGACGGTTTTATGAATTCTTAGAGATTTAGCGGAGATAAGTCATTCATGTTTTGAGTTTTATGAAGCAAGTGACGTTCATGAAATGATCATGTCATTGTTCTCAAGATTTAAAATAAATCCAATTGCGAAATCTGGTTTTTTTTTTCAACTGCGTTTTAAGTACAAGAGAGAAAATATTACTTTTTGACGAAGATTACGATTTAACTTTTGAAATTGAAAATAAGAAACAATTTTAGTTGAAAACAAGAAAAAATGTGTTCATATATTTTTTGCAGAGTTTAGAAAACGAAAAGAATTACAAATTTATCCCATTTTTTCTGTTACCTTTATTAAAGGTTTTTGAAAGGCAAATCACGCGACAATTTTTTAAAAGCATTTCTTGTTGTGTAATGTGTGATTTTTTGTTTCATATTATAGATGTTTTTTGTAATTATTTACTTATGTTTCCTTAATGTTAATTTTACACTAAGGAAGAAATTTTATGAAAGAGATTTTTTTTTTTTTTTGAGTTGCGAAAATTATTCTTCTTTTTCAGATTTTATGTAGCTACATTATGGTTAAAGAGTTGTGGAATTATTTCTAAAAAGAGCAAAGTTTTAAATATATATGTCTATTAGATTGCGTTTTATAATGAAGCTAATATGCACAGTTTTTCAACATTAGCAATAAATTTTGTAGAACAATTTTTGATGAGATTAGAATAGAATTAAGTTTAAAATATAACATCACAAATGGATACATTTTAATTTCTAGCTACAGTAAGGAAAAAATATGATCGTTTGTATTTGTGCTAGTGCTCAACAGGATATACTGATAACTAACTGCCAAAAATATCATTGCATATAATTAAATTTTACATAATTTTAAATTTAACCTCTTTAGCGTTAGTAACGCTTCTAGCACATTCATATAAATCTTCTACAGGATGGCCGAAATAGGATTCAAGCTTTCTTCCACGTTTTAAAACTTTTAAATGTTTAAAATGCTTTGTAAATGTTTACTTGTTTGAATTTTTATTTTTGTTCTAATGCTGCAAAATACAAAGGAAAAATATAAATTTTCCTGGACAGTAGAAAAAGCGAAACAGTAAAAAAAGAATATCCATTTATAATACAATTTTAAATGCAATGCAACTTTTCGCTTTATCGCGGTAATTTTTTGCAAATAGTTTTACTTAGATTTTAATAATACAGTAAAAGCTCCTTATTCGCGCTTCCTTCATTCGCGTTTTCACTATTCGCGAATTTAAAAAATGCGACACAATTCCTATATTCGCTGCTAAACATTTCTTTATTCGCGTATCTAATAAGTACATACATGATAACAAAAGGATTCCAACAGGTATCCAACCCAATATCCTTTGTAAATGCCGTCAAATGACTAATAAAAAAATAAAATAGATCTCAGTACAACTTTGTCAAAAGTATGTTGTTAAATGCAAACTGCAAACATAGTCGAAATCATGAATGGAATAGGACGAGATGGGTTCGAACAGATAGAATCAAGTGGCAATCAGGAATTGCTTGAATCGCAAGATGAAGATTTGACTGAAACCGACTTGGAGGAAATGTTAAATTCACATCCCATTGAAGAAGAGGCTTCAACAAGCACTGGAAACGTGACATTTAATTTGAAAAATCTTGGTGAAGGTTTAAGAATGGCAAATGAGCTTTGCGATTTCTTAATGAACATTGATCCGTCTATGGAACGAAGTCTTATTTTTAAGAGGTAAATTGCTAATGCAACTTCTGCGTACAGTCTGAATTGAAAGAGCTTTTAAAACCTGCCAAGCAAGAGAAAACTACAAAATTCTTCAAACCATTGTCTAAGCTTTAAGATAATTAATCAAAATGTTCAAAAACTTCAATTAAATTGATTTTTTTTATATATTTGGGTTTTTTTATTTTGTCACCCAGGAACGTATCCCCTATAATCCCATATAAATTACCATTCCGTATTCACGGTTTCTGCATTCGCGGCATATTTATGGAACATATACCCCGTGAATAAAAAGTTTTTACTGTATATGTCATCTTCACAGTGAATTTCAAACTGTGTTTATTGTATCATCATATATTTAATAGACTGAATTTTTAACATATAATCAAAAGAAAACTAAGCGTAATTTTTCATTGTGTAGTTTATTTAAGGAATAATGAGCTAAAATTGCAGCAACACGAATGCAAATAAGCAGTTAAATGAGCCAAATAGCAACATTTTCAATAGCACTGTCTTGTCTTGAGAGTTAACGGTAAAATGGTTTGTGTATATAATAAATAAAATAAGTGTAAGGATATAAAAAACAGCATATTAACAGTAATATTTATGTAGTAATTTGTAGCAATTCTAGAGCTAAAAATACTTAGTTGAAAGAATCATGAGCATCAATTTTTGTGTAAAGGTTTTAGTAAAATTTAAAACAAGCAATTTCCTCAGAGAAGGCAGCTAACATTTCACATTAAAAAAACCCCAGAAAGTTGAAACAACAGCAATCACTTATCATCGCACGTAGCTTTCCTTTTTACTTTCAGGAAAAAGTTTTTTCCCTTCGCTCTTCGGAGAACCAAACTGATGACAACTTCTTAGATTTGACTCGTAGCTCTACTAACGATTGGTATAATTCCCTGGGCAATTTCTGCTCTGTTTAGAAATGGAGCAGTAATGTAATTGCTTTCTCGACAGCTAAGGCGAATAATTGAAACATTGCCTGCCCTTTAGGGGGAAAACAAAAACGAGTGAAGTATGAAAAAAAATATGCGATAATAACAACTTTCGTTTCTTCCCCCCCCCCCCCGAGGGAAGCAAAAAAAAAAAAAAAAGAGAAGAAATTGCGGAAACTTACTGTTTTATGATGTTTAGGTGTTCATTAGCATAGCAATTGTCTTTTTTATCCACTAATATGTATCATATATAAATACATCGGTTTAGTTCTTTAGACATAAATGAATTTGCCCTTTGAAAATAATTGCATTTAGTACATAATGTTTGAAATATTTTATACAGATTTAACAGTTATTAGTCATTTTTTAAATTTTTAAAAAGTGGAAAATTTTTAGCTGCTTTTTAGCCTGGATGAAAAGCGAAGAAGAATAGTTGTCAAAAATGTTGATTTTTATCTCCTGAATATTCCATTTCTAAGCCTTAAAAGTAATTCAAAGTTAAATTACTCAAAAAGTCTATAAGCACAGTTTGGTAAATCAGAAAGAGCTCTATCAAATGAATACTATACAATTTGTCAAACAGCAAAAAAATCGTTCGGAAACAACGTAAATATAAAAACTTATTCCCCAATCCATTAATTTGCAATTATCTTTAGCTTTAGTTTATTTTCGCCTTAAGATAAAATACATTGACATTCTGAAATGTGTGGTTATCCTTACAATTTTTTTTTAAAAATCCCCTCATATAAAAAACAATTTTTGTTCCTAAGGAGCGAAACAAATCATTTCAGTTTATATTGTAGAATTTTAATCACACCTTTAGGCTTGACATATAATATATAAAATTATGCTCTTCTAATTTTAAAAGAATAATTTTTTAAAAAAATAATGCTCATGAAATATTTACTAAGCGAGATATTTGAATATATTTTAGAGGTTTATATGTATAAAACTTTTAGAAATTAATTTTAATCTTAAAAAGAATTCGTAGGTATATTTCTCATCTCTATTGATTATTTTTCAATATTTTAAAAATGAGCAATTCTAAGCAAAAAAAAAAATTATTTTAAAAAAGCAATTTCATTAGCATCTTATCTAAAATATAGACGATGATGAAGTTATATTTAATTAACTATTTATAGTAAGAGGATATTGTAGGATCTTATGTAAAATATCGTATGGAAAAGAATAAAAATTCATTTTTTTAAAATTCTTGAATTAATTATATATTAAACTTGAGTCCCCAAAGAAATTTTATTCTTTAATTCCTACACAGAAAATAGTTAAAATTTATAAAAGGTATTCATGTTAGTAATCGACAATAAAAAGTAGAATTTTCTTCATATTTTGGTCTAATGCGAAGCAATAAGGGAAGTTCCATAGAAAATTTAATGACAGTTAATTAATTTTTTTAAATTAAAAGTAATGTTTCTATAAAAACTTTCATCTATAGATAAAATATTTCTAATGAATAAAGTGGTTCAAAATTTGAAACCCCTTTTTGGAATTTCTTTGCACATTTAAAAGGTATTTCTGTTCTATTTCCTAGAAACCTATATTTTTTATAAAAGTTTATTATTAAATCATTTTTTCCCTCGAAGCAACAGATAGCGGGAATTGCACTGAATTCAGTGCACTTGCACTTGTGTGATAAAATGTAACAATGTACTAAATTTAAGTTCTGATCGATTTAGTTTTAAAAAAAGAGAGGAAATTGTTTGAAATTACCACGCCTTATCTTACAATAAATTGCTTGCGGAAGGATGTTTTTTAGATTAAAATGACCTTGGTTTTTTATTTTAAAAATATTTGATTCATATTTTCAAACTTGCATCAGTCATAATCAAACTATGCTTTTGTTATTAATTTCGAATTTATATAAACTTAACGACATTTTATTTATAAAAAGATGTTTTACTACTGTTAAGGTTTCATATACATGCTGCCGTATAAAAATTGCAAGGATAACCACACATTTCAGAATGCCAATGTATTTTATCTTAAGTCGAAAGTAAACTAAAGCTAAAGATAGTTGCAAATTAATGGATTGGGGAATAAGTTTTTATATTTACGTTGTTTCCGAACGATTTTTTTGCTGTTTGACAAATTGTATAGTATTCATTCGATAGAGCTCTTTCTGATCTACAAAACTGTGCTTATAGACTTTTTGAGTAATTTAACTTTGAATTACTTTTAAGGCTTAGAAATGGAATATTCAGGAGATAAAAATCAACATTTTTGACAACTATTCTTCTTCGCTTTTCATCCAGGCTAAAAAGCTGGCTATCTTTTAATTTTGAACTTCTAATCCTGAACTTTGTTGCATAATAATATTTGAAATTTGTTTTGTTAAACTTATATATCGTACCAATATCTTGACTTGATAAATCAGCAATTATACATTTCGCTTTGTTTATTTTTTTTTAAATTGTCATTTTGAAAACATTTATCTGTTAAAGCAAAATTTTGAATTGTTTGTGCACACTTAATTAAACAAACTACTTTCAATGCATTCAAATTGTGTTTAATTTACTTATATTAATATCCTATTTTAAAGCAATGCTTGGGCTTTATTTGGATGGAACTCGCCATTTTGAAATGAAGTCAGATGACGAAGACGATACTGGCACCCGCTTCTCCATCACGCCAGTAGGAAAGACGTTTGGCCCCGACTGATTTAACCCATACTAGACCCGCTTACCCAATATTTCTTCGATGGAATCTAGTCTCGAGCCTGAAAATCTCCAGATCTGAAGCCGAGACCTTGCCACCAAACCACTATGGCCTAATATATTCCAAGAGCAGTGCTTAAGTAATGAATGAAGAGTAAAATCAAACACATTTCGTTGATATGAGACAATCACTAAGTCACATTTTTATCTAGCAGCAGGATGATATGCAATGAGAAAGTTTAATGCATTTCTGGAGTTTTTTATTAAGATTTGATCTTAGTCCCATTATATAAGCTTTCTTTCATTTTTTACGCTTGCCATTTCTAACCTTACTACTCTTAACTCGAAATGCATATTTATTGTTTATATGACTAATCCACAATTACGGACTATCCGCGGCTTCAACAAAATTTCACTAATAATCAGGATTTCCTATTTTTCTAATAAATTGTAAACAACTCGTCTTTCATCAATCAGATCTCTGTTTTGATGAAATCAATGCCTTTTGACACATGCTCAAAGCGCGTAAGAATTCCGCATCTAAGAATAAAGAATATACTATTTTTATGAGTATATATTCTTTGATTGATGACAAATGTGATGAAATTTTGAAACAAAAGAAGCATTCATAAGTATAGTTGTGTCAATAAAATAAAGTATTCGATGCTGGTATTCATTTCAAACTCATAAGGAAATAAAACCACAAAACCAATAATAATAAATTATTTATAAACATCGAAAGATACGAAGAACCTTTCATTTTAAACATAGCCACTTTTATCCTTCTAAGAAATAAAAAAATTGGCAAGGCTTTGAGCATTGACAACATGAAATGTCAAAATTCTTTGAAATTGTTTAAATCAATGACATGTTGTATTGACAGATGAAATACTTTTTCAATAAACTGTCAACGTGATACCACAATTGAAAAGAGAAAAGATTATAGTCCAAAGAAAACTTCTTTGACATAATAATTGCTTCTCAACATAAGATATTTTCAATAAAATTGAATATCATTTTGGACTTGGCTTTTTTTTTCCTGTTTATGACCATTTCAATCAGTGTGACGAACTTTATTTATAAACAGTGCTAATGCACCCGAGTGGTAAAAATGCAGACTCACAAATGAATATTTCTATGTTTCCTCTTTATGTAGCTTTCAATACGTTTAATGAAATTATTTTTTATTAAATTTTGACGATAATAATTGACAATTTTTTAATAAGTAGTTTTTATAAGCTTATTGACATAAGTATTCTTATTCTAAAATATAAATTTAAAAATATGAACGTAAATCTTTCCTGCTTGCGACGGCTGTTCCTATCAGTGCGATTTCAGTTGATCAATTATTTTTGTTTGAAAAGTCAGTGCAGATGCTTTTGTGTTCAGGTTTCATATGCCGAATGGCAAATATACATAGTAACATAAAAATACAGATTCAAAAATGAATGTCTCTTTCTTCTTTATGAAGATTTCAATCAATGTGATAAATTATGTTTAAAACTCATTGCTAAATATGTCGAACTGAGGTCTGGTGGCCTGCAGAATAATTTAAATATATTTTCTAATGCACAATATAAATAAAAAATATAGATATTAAAATATAGAATAAAAAAATAGAAATAAAATTATAGGTATAAAAAATAGAAACATAGAAATAAAAATATAGTTGCTTTCTCTTTAACGACGTTTTCAATCAGTTTGACGAACTTCTCTTAAACTTTCAGTCCTACTGAACTTGAGTTTGTATTTGGTGATGTGTAGAGTGACTTACATGTATTTTAACACAAAATACAAATTAAAAAAAGAGTATCCCTTTCTTTCCGATTTACTACGACTTCGAACAATTTGAGGTTTTATTTAAATATTCATTCAAATGTACTCGAGCTCAAATCTGATGATGTGTAAATTAACTCAAATATATTTTAACATAAAAAACCGAATTCAAAAAAGAATACTCCATTCCTTGCTCTTTACAATAACTTCGAACAATTTAACAAGTATTATTTAAAAATTCATTCAAAAGCACTCGAGTTCAAACCTGGTAACGCGTAGAATGACACAGATATATTTTAGTATAAAAATTATATATATTAAAAGAAGTAACTATCTCGATCTTTTCCGTGTATGATGATTTCGATCAAATTTGCTTATCCGATGTTTAATTTCTTTGTGTTCTTGTTGTGACTCATGGCATTTTACAAGCCCGATGACAAATTGTCAGAGATTTAACCCGAGTATATGGTAGATTATGACGGCAAAGCCCCTATCACCCGAAGGCGGAAGTCTGATTTTTAGTTCATATGAAGATGACACACACATTCGCTTTCTCAACACTTTTTTCAGGGAGGCTCTTCCACACACCTCACAGATAGAACAACCATGCCCTTAGCAAGACTAAAGCCCAGGAAGTTCAAATCAAGGAGAAGACGCGATTTCTCTAGACAAGGTCGCCGGTAAATTTGTTCTTTAATGTATTCAAATCCGGGTCAAATAATTTTCAGAATGATTACATTATTATGGCTTAAAAGTATAAACTCAGATACGCTTTTAAATAAAGGAAAGATAACTATTAGACAATCAACTACTTTTACTTCATTAGTGTCAGTCAAACATAAAAAGATTTAAAAAGAATCAAACTTTCTTGACACAAATGAGCTTAACCCATTTAATCTTGGAGTTGAAAAGCTGGAACTGGTATTTGAAAATCAGATATGTTAAGTACAGACTCATGAAACAACAATTGGATGAAAATTATTTGTCTTATATTTTATCCATGTTATTACACATTTCACAATAGAAATGCCGAAGAAAATTTTATTTTATTCTATTTACAAATGGATACTATTCCAATTCTTGCTCAATATTCTTTACATTATTTCTTCTTTGTAAATTTCATATTCAGAAAGTGCAATTTTTAATCTGTTTTTCACCCACATTCTCAGACATAAGAGTTTTGAAATTCTGCTCACTCGTTTGTTGTAGACCGAAATTGATAATTTCAATTTGAAAATACAATATTTTAATATTTTGAAAAAGAACGTGATTATCATTTAATCGATTGGTTTTAATGAATGAGGAATGAATAAAATGTTGGTGAATTTTCATTTTTTATGCAATCTGGTAGAGAATTTGAAAAAAAAGTTACAGATAAGATTACATATTGATAGTAATCCATTTTGAAATGTTTATAAACAATAACAAAAAATAAATAATTTTCAAAAATAAATTAGTACATTATTTTTTACTGGATTAATTAATGAATGAAGAATGAGCTAAATGTTCGAGAATTTTCATTTTTCATGCAATCTGATAGAAAATTTGAAAAAAATTTCAGATAAGATTTCATATTAATAATAATCAATTTTGAAATGCTAATAAACAATAATTCCGAGTAATAAAATTTTTTAATTCAATTCTTACTTAGATAAACAAAGAAATTTTTTTATTTCAGTTACTTTTCATTAAATAATTATCAAAAAAATTAAGCATGAAAGAATATTTGATTTTCGTAAAAACTGAACTCGCATATTTCATCTTCAGGTGAAAAATACTGAAATTCTTACATTTTCCCAATTGAGTAACAACCTGTTGATTTCAATTTTCTTTACAAGATGTTAAAACACTATCTAAAGAATTAAAAATTAATTTAATTTAGCTAATGAATTAATATTTGAAAAAAAAATGTGTTAACATCGTCATCGTCATCTTCATCCAAGTTTAAAAAATGCATTTGAACCTGAGTGGATGAATAAAAAATATTTTATTGACGATTGAAAATTTGAACACGATATTTAAATAAAAATATACAGGGAAAATGAAAAAATGAAATTAAAATAAATATTTTTAGTTTATTATTCTTTATTGGATTAATTTCCCGAATTATGGGAATATTCCCATCTCCGTACATTCCAATAATTCACAATACTAACGACTTCAATTATCTCCCGTTTGCCCTGAACCACATATCTATAAAACAACGATGATAGTGTCCCTGTCTTTGTTATTAAATTGCCACTGTCTAATAGTTAATTTCATTTTTAATTGAATTTTGATTTTATATAACAAACGCCATCTAGTAGATAATTTGAAAAATATATATATATAAAATATATTATTAATATTAATGAATATTATTAATCGATAATGTGTATCAATAATGAATAATTACTAATACAAAATTTTAATATTATGAAATGATGTAATATATTAAAAGGTTAAGCAGCAAAAGAACAATAAAAATGTAAAAAAAGCCTTGTATGTACTATTTTATTCGAATACTCTCATCTCTTTTCAATAATTCATTCAAGGCAATGGCCTCATTTGCTTTTCTCTTTCACAGGCAATGAAAAGTGTGAAGTTGGGGCTCAATTTCCATTGTTACAGTTTTGAGAAAGTTGATATTTCGTAATATATAAATTTTCCTTCATATAAATTTATATTTATTTATTTTCGATCTAGAGCTTTGAAGGTAGCACTAAACTGATTGTATAAACATAATTTTGGATTTGAAAATCGTTAATTGGAGATCTGATTTCTTGAATGATTCATCATGCTTCTGGTGCTTTGAAATTTATCGCTAAGAATCGAAAGTCAATATCAGTTTCAACTTTTTTAGTTCAATTTTGATTTTATACAATAGGCGCCATCTGGTAATGACTTTGAAAAAAAAGTATTATTTATAATAATGGACATTATTAACCAATAATGTGAATGAGTAAGAACTTATTAATAATTCATATTGCTAAAAAAGTGAATTATAAAATATACTAAAGATTAAAGTGTTAAAAAAACTTATTTTTTAAAATCAAGTTTTTTTTTGTAAAATTTTTTAGGAATATTTTAGCCTCTTTCCAAAAATTCATTCGAGACAATGACCTCATTCTTTCTTCTCCTTCCACTGGCCGTGATCTCTATAAAACAATGTCGGTAATTGTCACAGCTCTGTTTTTATTTTAATCTTATTAATTTTTTAATTGGATTTTGATTTTATATAACTGGCGCCATCTGGTAGTGAATTTGAAAAAAATTGTAAGTTATATTATTAATAAATAATGTGAATGAATAAGGAATTATTAATCGCAAAATTATGTAATATATATTAAAATGATTAAATAGTATTATTTTTTGTACAATTTTATTGGAATATTTTCGCTTCTTTTCAATATTCATTCGAGACAATGACATCCTACATTCTTCTCTTTGCACCGGCAGTGATCTTTATAAAACAATGTCAATAGTTGCCACAGCTCTGTTCTTAAATTAATCTATCAACTTAGGAAGAAAACGTTAGAGACAAATTAGACCGATGTAAACGACCTTCTTTATAGACTATAAATAACCTCCAGGTGACTAACGATCCAATAATAGATACATATAAATAATCTTTTGTGTGTTATTCTTAATGGATTAGAAAAGAAAATACTTGTTAGTTAGAGAACACCAAAAGATGTTTTGTTTGTGTACAGTCATAAGTGGACCCTGAAATCCCACCCCCTTTCATCAAATACCGCCTTAATTGAGCCGTTGAATGTTGACTACTGTTTGAGTTTTGTTAATTTGTATTAAATCACTCGTGAATGATTTATCTAATCGTATTGAAATACTCGAGAATTATTTGTTTAATAGTATTAAATGACTGTTGAATAATTGGCTGTTCAGTATTCAATCATTCGTGAAATATTCATGGGAAATTTTATCGTTTATTTACTACGTATAAATACTTTTTTCATTTACCACATGATGTGCTGTTACTTATGACCCTTTACAAGCCCGCTGACAGTTATCTGTCAGCGATTTAAGCCGAGTTCTCTTATTTTTTCTGTAACGTCGACTAGGGACAAGAGTGCGACTCAGCTGCCTCATGCGTCACATTCGCTTGCACATCCCTCCATTTCTCGTTGGAAATGGCGATTGACAATTCTATTTTTCTCGTTATTTCCAACAATATATGAGAAAGTCAACTGGAGGTACGCCTGTTTAATTTAGCTGTTTCTAGCTAGACATAAACGAGAAAATCGAGCAAAGACATTTGCATTTATTCCCACGATTTCTTGCTGTAAATTCACGAAGGAAAGTGAGTCATGACAATTGCATTTATTTTCGCTATTTCTAATGGACAATATTTGAGAAATATTTAATTTAGTTAGAAATATACGAGAAAATCGAGTGAAGTCATTCCGGTTTATTCACGCGTTTCTAACTGCAAATGCAATAAAAAAAACCAACTGGTGACATTCCTATTTACCAATTATTTTGGACAAGCAATATGAAAGAAAATCCATTGAAGATATTTCCATTTAATTGTGCCTTTTCTATCTAAAAATATACAAGAAAATCGAGAGAAGACTTTTCCATTTATTCTCGACATTTCCAGCTAACAAAGTTTGAAAAAAACGAGATAATTCCATTTATTTTCGGTATTTTTAACAGGCAATATGCAAGAAACTCGACTGGAGACAATTCCACTTACTTTCGAGATTTCAAAGTGAAAACACATGAGAAAACTGAGTCGAAACATCCTGATTATTCACTACTACTAGCAAACAATGCACGAGAAAAGTGAATAAAAACATCCTGATTATTCATTACTACTAGCGAACAATGTACG
>JAPMOQ010017299.1:2834202-2864651 GCA_026543055.1 Argiope trifasciata | reverse complement strand
AAACATCCTGATTATTCATTACTACTAGCGAACAATGTACGAGAAAATCGAATAGAAACATTTGCTTATATTTTCTTTTCAATTTCTGACTGTTATTTTCCGAAGAACTTTCACTAAACGAGGCATTTTATATTTTTGTGCCTATCATACGAAAATTTGCCAGTTTAAAAACATTTTTTTTCCCATAATTGCTTTATGTTAAGGTTAGTTTTTGAAGATTAAAAATGAATTTATCACAAACAATGGGAATATAGGCCATTTTTCATTGTGTGAGTATATTAACCGTGATGAACTCTTTGTTATTCTGATTTGAATTTAAACATTAGATCAAAAAATGCAATCAGAATTACAACAAGCTCTGACTAAGAAATTAGTTTACAAACGATAAAACAAGACGAATGTTTGGTTTACAAAATGCAGTGTTTTTCTAATTTCTTTTTCACGGTGATTTGACAGTAAAGAAACGGTCCAATGCTTTTCTCGAATAATAATAACAATTTTCATTTGATATACAAATAAGCGGACGTGCCATTTCTTTCGAATAAAAGAAACAAAGTCAATATTTATATAGAACCAGTCATATATTTCAATAATATATATTCAGTATACATATTTCAGAAAAGTTGATATAAAGTGATTTCAACTTGTTTGATTTCCTACGCTATACAATTTCCCTTATCTAGAGATTTTAATTGTAACCATGTAAGTTATCGTCGATCATTATTTCGGCTAGGGGTCGATGACCCTATCGTTTTAATTTAAAAATACAGATGCAATTTTATTGCACTAAAATTTCAGATGATATTTGTTGTTTTCTTTTAATAAACAGATTATTTTTAAAAGACTTTAACATTACTATATATTTTTTGAGATAATCTTAGCTTGAACTATGTCGATGAAACATTTTTTAAACACTTTGGTACAGATTCAAGCTGAATTTAGAACTAAAAATAGTTGTTAATATGTAATTAAATTGTTTGCTGTTCCTCTTTACGATCAATTATTTGTTAAATAATTTATTATGAAAGAATTTACAAAAAATTCGGGTAGAACTGGCTTGTTTATTTTATCTTGCTTTGTAAATAATTATCATTATTTGCTGTACCCCTTTACATACTATTAATTAGACTGAATAAGATAGTTTATTTTGCAAATTATTAATAAGGAAACAACTTGCAAAACATTCGGGCAAAACTAGCATGCTTATTTCCTCTTGCTTTTTTTGTAAATAATTCTTTGAGTTTTTTAAATCAATCTTCTGATTTATTTCTCTTATTACAAGTCCAATACGTCAAAGTATTGAGTCAATATTTCTTTCTTAGTGTACATTTATAACTTTATATATTGAGGAGGAAGTTACAAAGTTATACACACAAAGCCTTCCAAATCAATCTTTAAACCGTATATTCTAGTAGAAGTTTTGGTTAAAAGCATACAAGAATACATTTTTTATTTCATGGTATTACCATCATGTGAAGAAATGGAACTATCCATCTATTTTACATTATTCAACATCTACTTTCATAATATTTTTATATGACATAAAATATGATAATATTTAATATTTTTAAATGATGACCCTTTTCCCTTTCGCTAAATGAGTTTTTGTTGCAAAATCACTTTAACCAGCAGATGTGCCATGATTATAAAACTGATTTCACCAAAAAAAAAAAAATGTCGAGATTGTTATTAAAATTATTAAAAGATTTTAAGAAATTTCTCAGGATATAACGAGTTCAGTAGTTATATTTAAAATTCTTATTGCAAGGAAATATTTAGTTCGGTAAATTTATTAATAATCGGACAAATTGTTATAAATTATTCCTTGAAATTATGAAAGTTTTTACTAATTATCTTAAAACTTAATTAGCAGATTTTGATATTTAATAAATAATTTATGCCATTAATAAATATATAATACTCTACGTTAATTAATCAGCATTAAAACTGAGAATTAGATAAAAATTATTTGAAAAATTTACGAAAATAGTTTTATACTACCTTATAATTTATTTAGAACAATTAGAAAATTATTATGAAATCTATGTTATTAGCAAGAATTAATTTATATACTTTAGAAATAATTTGAAAATATATGGAAAATATTATTTAACATTTTATAACTTATTTAATAAATAACGATATCCTATAAGACAGAATCGTTTTCCCTATAAACAATTGCTGGTGAAAAAATTTAAATATTTGAAAAATTTGTCACAAATATACATAGTTTTTATAAATAATAAATATGCATGAATGTGTTTCGGAATATTGCGTTATATTCGCCATCAGACCATGCTGGAAACATATATATTTTAAAAGGGGAACGTTCGCACTACGAAGTGATATTCGTAAAATTTTAATTTCATTGAAATGCTGACATTTTTCTTTATCACAACTTTCGAAAATATTATAGCACAAAATAATTTTTATACCATACAAAAATTTGAAGAAAAAAAAGTTATATTTTCAATGCTACCAGTTTTTTTCTGTATAATTTTATTTAATTAAAAAATGTTTAAGCATATTTTTCAGTAATTCATTTCATTGTTTAACCCAATCTCAAATATTTTTTATTGCTGCTAATAGCAATTTATTCTGGGTTTTTTTCACATCTTTGATGATCAAGATATAAAGATTCAGCTTATTTTTCTTTTTGATTAGCTTCAATCTAAAGTATCTCTATAATAAAATTTTAACTTACTCACAATTAAGGTTTATCGTCAGAACTAAGAAACGCTTTTAAAATACGCCTATATGAAATACCTTTTTAAGACACGCCCATTTTTAAATACTTGATTTATTTGAACATATAAAGTTATATACCGGAATTTGGAGCTAATAGAAACAAAATGAATAAAATGGTACATTCTATTAAAATCTGAAATTCAAAAATATTTTGCTGTAAATGGCAATTGAGAATTTCAGCAATTATTAACTTTGCTAAACCATTTAGTCGCCGAAGACGGATAGTAATAAACAAATAACCATTTCTTTCAATTGTCACTTACAGTCATATGCAATATTTTACTTTATTTGACTTTCCCTAAACACGCTGCAACCAGAACCATAATCATGAATCGTTTAGAATTTAACTTACAGTCTTAGGCAAATGACTTCATTTTAAGATTTCAGCAAACTGACAGCTACAGTTGAAAGCCTCGAGCTCTTTTAAAACTTTCCACTTAACTTCCATTTACCGCTGGCAAAGACATATTATGACTTGTTCTCCTAAAACTGCAGAATTTATTAATGTTTCCCGTGTCTCGAAGTAGTGCAAACTTGAGAGCCTTTGGGTGACTTCAAGATACTTTATAATGAAGATTTGTAATGGTTATATACTGGCATGACATATTTATCAGACTTCCGTAAGTGTGAAATATGTGAAATTTTATAAAATTAATGAAGTTATTTCAGGCTGAGATGAGTAGAAAGATTATCCAGAAATTTAATGATAAATTATTAAACTTTTTTTTACTTATGTAGCAATTTCAAGTTTGCCTCACTGCATTTTCACATAAATATTCATTGCAAAAAAGAGCCATTTTTCATTTCATCAAATAATTATCAAAAAATAGTTTCCATTCAATCCTGTTTTCGATTGAACTTAACGTAGCAAGACTAATAGGATAACTGATTTCATTGCTCTTTCATTTAAACTGGATTTCCATAAAATAAATCAGGCAGAAAACTTTTAGAGCATGAATAGCTGTTGATCTGATTTTACAGTTTTATGCTATTTTCCGCTATCTTCAAATGTTATCGCATCCATCATTTAATTGAACCATGCACAGAGGAGGAAAAGATGTTCTTTTTAATGCATAAATTATGCGTTTCTGATCGACTTTTTAAAACCCTTCATCATTTGCATTTTACATCTTACATTTCGTTTAAATCCGTTGTTAAATGATAAAGCAAAGGGCTGCTCTCTTTAAACTTTTTTAGGTTAAATCATATTTAATTTTTTTTGAATAGACATCTTTATAAACATCAATATTTTATATCAGACATTTTTAATAAACATCAATATTTTTATATCTGTTTCATTTATTATGTATATACAATTTCCTATTGAATGTCACATAGCATGATACCGTTATTAAAAACATGATTTCCACAGTTCTTTTAACAAATTACTTATTATTATTACATTGCTACAACTTTAAAACCATGTAATAATTAATATATATTCTTTTTATTGTGCGCATAATTCTTCCTAATCTAGTCCAATTTCATGATATCATATCGCTATTTAAAAATTAAATAGTTAGATGATGAATTTCAAATAACATTTTGCCATTTGTGAAATAGTAATTCCACTTTTAGGTTCGTCTAGTAAACGTCGGATATACTTGGCTCACTTTTTCTTCTTTGGCTTCCAAAAACCACACCATTAAAGATTGGATGAATGAAATGGTTTGAATTTCTTTGAAGCAATGAAACTTACTATTAGAAAGATTAAAAAAGTTTTTAAAAAACTGTTATAATTCCGGATAACATATAGGGCATTTAAATAGGCATTAGTAAAAAACAGAATTTCAATTATTAAAATAATATGAAAATCAGTTTTATGCAGTAGTGTTTCGGGGCTGGCGAACTGGCCTAAGGGTAGCGCGTGTTCCTCGTTATCTGGGTGTTCCATGTCCAAAGACGATTCGGTCATGGTTTTCTCTATTCTGTGTTAAATCTGTGAGGTGAATGAGAGTGACCCCATGTAAAAAAGTGGTTGTGCAAGCAAATGTGTGTGTCATCTTCATATGAGCCAGAAATCATATTTCGGCCCTTGGGTGATAAGGGGTCTTTGCTCTCAGAAGCTACTGTGGACTCTGCTTAGATAGCAGGCAGTTCGTCAACGGACTGGTAAAGTGCCATAAGTAAAAACATCTATAATGTTTTTGGAAATCAACCCTATAAATGTCAACTTTCACTTTATTGTCAAATAATTAAAAATCTTTTAAAGACTTTTCCGAGGTGCATACTTCAAAGTACGTCACTGAATAATTTGTTAGTTTTTCAAGCGGTGTGTCCTGTAAACACTTACAAAAAGGGAGTCGCGCATTTCACTTTATTAGTAGTAGCGATGTGCAAATCTACAAACCAGTTGATCACATAATGGAAAATTCACCAAATTGATGAATGTATAACTGGGTTTCTTTTTGTTTGTCGTTATAAATTTTCTACATAAAGATAGTTTTCGAAAGATTAGATGTCGATGCAATTTCATATGTAATATCATTTTAGTCCGCTATCATCCTTTTTGTCCCTCGGAATTGTTATTTTCGAAAATTATCATAAGAGTATGTATGACATTATAAATCGAACCTACGGACTGTCGTATGTATGACGGTTAAAACGTCCGTAAATTCAAAAGGCAAAAATTATGTGACCACTCCGATAATTGGTTTTCCATCATATATTCCAATGACATGACTAGAAATTTCGTCCATATATTACCTAAAGGTCAAAGATAACCATTCAAAATTAATTCAATGACTTGTATATCTCTCAGTTATATTTAAAAAACCTAAGTAATAATTTCTCTCTTTTTACGAGGACATCTATAGTAAGTGCAGAACAAACCACAATAAATAACTTTAAACAATTCTTGACTCCTAAGACATAGAGAGCTAACCGAAGGCAGCGTAAATGAACGATTGTCTCACTACTTTCAATGTCAATCTATTAATAAAAAACACCTAAAGGATTTGATCGAACAATTTTCGTGACACTGGCATGACAAGAAGTTTGATCTTTTCGCCTACGGCGCTTCCTCTAACTTAACCATCCATCTGCAAAGCACGAAACGAGTGAGTTGCTTAAGTGAAATTATCGATCAAGAGTTTTCGGTATGGCGTCATCCGTGTGTGTGACTTTTACTCATTGTTCATTTTAATTCTCGGTTGCTTTTTTTTTCTTGTTCTTCATCGTCTTCGATCGGGTTAATTAAATATCGATATGAGGCTCGGAAATTAGTGCAAGGCGTCATGTATTTTCATGGGGGAAGTTGCCATTAGCTTTATGAAATTGGTCACGGAGGATTTAAAAAGGGGTAATGAAAATAGTAAACAGTGCTGATGAGATGAGGGAGAAGGTCATAAAAATTCATCAGGCGTATAGGACTCCTGGGACGTTACGTGGTTGGATGGCACTAGATTGTGAATGCCATTGTTTTGTAAATCATCTTTTTATGAGTAAATCGAAATGAGTATTTTTATTGATTAAGATTAGTTGTTTATGAGCCAGAAGTGGTACACCCGAGTATTTTAATGTTATTTCTTAATCAAGAACACTGAATATTAAGAAATAAGCAATTCATGTTATATAACGGTAAAGATTAATAATAGAAGCTCAAAGAAAAAACAAAATCACATTGATATATATTTCAAGCTATTTACACTATCTACTTAGGTTCGAACGAGACTTTTCAAAAATTTTTAATGCTTATATGAAGTTTTTTAATAAAAATATGGATAAAATGATGAATAAAAGTGAAATTATGTAAATATACATATGTGTGGCTTTGAAAAAAAAGGCTTATTTTGTTGTAAGTTTCAGTATTTATTTACAAAAAATCGGATTGTTCCGGAGTAAAAATTGTTAATTGTTGCTATTATTTTTCTTTGCAACATTACATGTGTAACATATCTTAGAGTGTAACTAACTATTATCTAAGAATTATATTTAAAACTAAAATTTTTTTTCGTAACATAATTATCTATGAATTTTTTTGAATTTTTATCGACAATATTTGTATTAAACCATCATAAACTCACTTCAAAAAGATTCAACATCATAGTTTATTGTATTTCGTATAACATAGCGGACACTAACTATAAATTTCATTAATAAATATTAATTATTTTTTGAGATATGATAGTGCTTGTACGATAGAATTAAATAAAATAGATAAATTAATAATACAAGAATTCGATACATACAATGCCAAAAATATCAAAACAACTTCCTAGATGCAACTGTACATACTTAATTCTCCACCAATTTGTAACCTTAGCATATTATCATGGCTTTGAAATTCAATATTTGATGATTATTTCCCAAAATAACATTTTTTTATATTTTAGCAGCTTTAGTATTTACTAAATATCCTTTCTAATTTTGTAATGCACCATCTTCCTAAGTAATGTTACGGCTAAACCATATTTTTCCCATTCAAATGTTATTGCTGGATAGAAGAAATGTGATTAATGTGATAAACCATCACCCAACCAAATGTTTTGAAGGTTAAGAATCTTAAGTTCAAATGCACCACCCACCCTTAAGCAAATCCGCGACTAAAAAATTTTCCGAAACATCAACAATGCGAAGAATAGAGAAATAGCTTCTACCAAAAATGTTATTTAAAAATTGGTATAATGATTTTGTCGCAATTGTAATGCAAATTAATTTTAAAATGTAAATTATATTACTATAATATTAAGTACTAAAATATGGAAAAGTACACTGAAAGAGAAAATTAAAGGATAGCTTTAAACCTATAATTATTTCATGTGAATCTCTGTAACACGCATGCCCTGGGTATTACAACAGCTAATTTCATTAGTTGTAGTACGTGAGTTGATATTGACTTAATGTCCCTATTGCAAGAAATTTTCAAAATGAAATGTTGCACTGTTCCTTATTCTACAAGTCTCATCAATTCAATTAAAGCATATCTAATTGATGCATTGGTTTTAAAGTTTCGAAGTATTGATAATTTTATCAATGTTTTTTTTTCCTTCGTTTATTTTCTTCGTTCTTTTTCCCGTGTTTCCATATTCTAAATAAATACATTAATTTCAGAATTATTTATTAGGAAACTTTCTCTACATTCTGATCAGAAATGGTTAGGTTTCAATAAACTGTTAATACGATTGTTAAAAACAAATTCTACCAAATTTGGTAACCTGTAATTTATGCATAAAAACAAACAATTACAACTGTTGACATACTTTAAAAAAAAGTCTTATTCTATTAAATAATTGTAGAAATATAATCAAAACACTGATAATTGAAACCAATTTTCTTGCTTGTTCTGAGAAAGTAAAGGATGTTAATTATAAATTTGCTTGGAACAGCAAAGACTTTTTTCTTTGTATTATTGCTCCGGCATTACACTAACCATTGCCAAGCTAGGACAATGCTAGAAGCTATGGTAAAATAGAAGAAATAGTATGAAAGCAACATAGCAAAGACAGTTTACAAATATTGGAGCCAGATCTTCGCGCTTTAGCGTTTGTTTTGAAACAAAAATATTGGCACCAGTTACCATCAACACTGCTAGTCATATTACGCAAATGCTAAATATTGGCGTCAAGTCTTCCGGGTTAGTGTTGGTATCATTTTAACAGAAAAATACTGATTTGCTTAGTTAAATATAGAATAGAATTACACTATTGACAGAGTTAAGTTTTGAGAAAGCAAAAATAAATTAAGGTTTTTCAACTAGAAAAATTTAAATTTCGCTAATGGACTTTTCAGAATTGTCACATTAAAAGAAAAAAGTATAAAAAATTATAAAATAAGGCTTCTACCTAGTTAAGTAAGTATCAGTACTGTAATAAGATTATTAAACGATAATGATCAGAAAATGTTTATTAAGGGTATCTCAAAATTTCCGGAAAGTTTGAATTTGCTACCATTCGCGCAGTAAAGTGTTAAGAAAAAGTAAAAGAAGTGAAAGAAAAGTAATAAAAGTGTAAAAGAAGGAAAAAACACAGATTCAAATTTCGAAAATGGAAGAAATTTTATGTCGTTTTTATAGAGAATAATAGGGAAGCTGCAATGGTTAAGAATTTCTTTGAAACGTCTGATACAATTGCATAATTCCGTTTTCCGTTACATAAGAGTTTCTTCCAAACCAGCGTCAAAGATCATCAACTTTGTGATTACATAAGTATCCATATTTAACTATCTCGAAAATAAAAGTTTCTTTATGATCACAATGGTGGTGAAACTGCACTTATTGACGTAGAACCAGCAATTCTAAATATACTTTTTCTCCTATATTTGAATGGAGTAAGATATATTTCTGGTTTATACCGTTAAGATTATAACCAGTTTTATATCATCTATTTCAAATGATGCATGAAAATTTTTATTTATCAATATAAAAACTATAAAATAAAACTTCAGGAAGAAAAAAATGTCCGTAGATTTTTATCTCTATTATAACTTTAAAGATTTTTAAAAAACTCGACGAAAAATGAAGTAAATTTTAATTTTCATACGTAGTGAAAAAAAAAATTCAAGGAAACCAAAACAGCAATTTATAGCCAACTCTAAATCAATCTTATGAAATTGTGGCAAACATGAATTAGGCCCTTTTTACCCATGCGCTGCCTACTGGCTGTCTTATAACTGGCCGAGTGCAAAATCGCCATAAGAATGTGCATCGTAGAATTTTTTACTTTTTGATATATGAAATGTGCTATATTTGTCAAAACATTTTAACAAAAGATTTTGAAAATACGGGTCGTTCTGTTTTTAAAGTCATCAAAACAGTAAAATTGCAACCACTCTCCTGGACTCGTGAGGAAATCCTGTTTGTTACTGGACATGGACCTTTCCCGTCTTTTCTTCACCGCTTTCATCTATCAGCAAATGATTACTGCTCTTGTGGAGAAATCGGAGATCCCATTCACTATGCGACTTCTTGCCCTTTTACTCTTTCATGGCACCTCAGAAAACCCTCATCATCGCTAGAAAGTCTGTGGTACAAAAGAGTCCTTAGTAATTCATCATCCAAAAGTAGAATCATAAACATGATTAGATTCCTAATTGATCAGGGAGATCTGCTTCAATTAGAGTAACTCTACTATTTTCTTAGGACACCATTTTAATACAGCTCGTACTTTATCTATAACTTAATTTTCATCCCCCTCTCAATATTTTAACTCTTTTGTGCATTCATACGGTATATTACTATGCTCATTCATCCAGTTTTTTGTGCTCAAGAAGTTCAGTCTAGCATTTATCATCACTTGCTATGTTGTATTTTTATGTATTTAGTCATTTTTCTGTATCTTTCAAATTCATTGTAGTGTACTTTTTTTTTTTGTTTAATAAAGTCCACCTACATCTATACCAAACCGGAAAGGGGCCCCATGAGCTCTAGAAACGGAGGTGTGGTGTGGTGTTAAGTGTTAAGTAACAAAAGATTTTGAAAAATCTCCGAATTTCACATCTATCTGAGTTTGAAAAACCAGTTTTTAATTCAAACTGATTTGCACTAAATTGGTGAAATTTGGTATAAGATCTTCACTTCAAACTTGTAGATTTTCCTCAAATATTGATTGAAATTTATTCAGGGGAAATCTGTCTGACCGAAAGAAAGAGACCGTAATAACCATGAAACGCATAGAATGAAACTAATAAAAGTTTGTACAGAAAAAATAAAGTTTGGCCTTAATGTGTATACGTTTATTCAATATTGAATCAGATCCGTTAATTAATTCGCCTTATGAGGGACTATATTTCTGATACATATATAAATATTATAACTAAAAAACGCTGCATCTTATAAAATTTGATACGTGATTTTGAAAGTGCAATTGTATTACTGTGTCAAATTTTTTTTCTTTCAATAGTCTCGAAAGCAGGCATCCCAAATATATATTCGATTTCTCTGATACTTATGTATTAACCACCTCTCAGTTATTAATCTGCAAAGATCGCACGCCAGTAAGATGTTCCAAAATTGTATCGATAAATTAAATGTTTGGAATCAATATTTTCTGATACGATATTAAGAAATTAAAAGTAGCAAGTAGTTCAGAATTCCTGTATGAAAGTTGTGCTATTTATTTGTATTGATATGAAGTCATAATTGTTCCGTGATTTTGTAAAATACATCGTGAAACATTGTTACATATTTCCAAAATAATTTATATTTTATCTACAAATGGTGCTATCAGTTACTGTTCCGATGTTGACAGCGAATGAAAAAAATGGAATTATTTCGATAAAACATCCTTAATCTCCTTATTTAAGAGAAACTATCTTTTTCACATTAAAATAGTAACGTAAATCATTTCATGTTTAATAGAAATTGTTTAAAATTCTTAAAATAATGCTATTTAAGAAGCAAAATATTAAGTAATAATGATTAATTTAAAATATTATATATTTATTTTATAATGCAATAATATGTATACCATTTTAAATTAAAAGATTTAAAGTATAAATTTTAATACCCCTCTTTAATTATTTAATTTAACTACTTAATCTACGATTAAATCAAAAGGCTGAGATTTGCAAATTGCTTTTTAAACTGTATAAAACTGAAATTCTTTTTTACTTTATTATATATATATATATATATATATATATATTGGTATATATATATATATATATATATATTGGTCATTGTAAGGTCATTGTAAGCAGGGATGTTTTATCTTTTCACTTGAAGCGTGAAAAAATGCTGCGACCGTTAGTTTTCTAAAGATATTGTAGAATTAATTAAATAAAAATTAAAAATTAAAGCAGGAAGTAAGAGCAAATGATGTTTCACTGGGTTAATTTCAAATAAAAATTAGGAATTTACTTAATATTTAAATATTTAAATTCACACACTCTCTCTCTCTCACACACACACACACATATATATATATATATATATTAAAGATTTTTTTAAAGATTTCTTTTTTAAAGATTTCTTTAACCAATCTATTGAATAAATATAGAATGGAGAACCGAATTTGTAAAAAGGTATATATTTTACTAATAATAAAAACCTTTATTCTACTTAAAAATAATAAAATGCTATGATACGCCTTCAAAAATATTACATTCACGGATATTATATATTCTGAAACAACATTTTCTGACAATTTGCATGTTAACTTCCACCTAGATTTTAGAAAATAAAGATAGGTATTATTTTTTTGCTTATAACAATATCACGTCATATAATACACGCCAAATATTGATTCTTTCAAAAATATAAATATATTTCTTCAAATCTAAATTCCTCTTTAATTTTGCGATCAAACAACCAATAACCTTATTATCTGCGATAAAAACTGCCAAATTATTTTTAGTCCCAACTTATCACCTTAATTATCAGACATCCTTTCTTCTAAAGGAGAAAAATCCTATCTCTTATATCCCTTTCACATAAGCAAATAAAAATGTTATCATATCTTATGAAGAATAGAACAACGAGACAATGGCCTTTCAGATGACCTCATATTCAGCAACTCAAATGGAAAAAAAATAAACACGAAAGAATGCATATAATTTTTGATCATTACGTCATATCCGGGAATAAAGATGAACAGTTATCGTCTGGTATTAGCGTGGGAGTTGTGATATTATACTGCTAGTATGAGAGGCACAAAACTTGTTTTTAAGCATTCTGCTACTGTGGTGGTTGTTTTGTGTGTGCGCAACAGATTAGGCCAAAGTTTTGCAAAAATAAATATGCTTACAAAATAGCGTAAATCGCCTACTGTTTACTTTGTTCGTGACATGCGGGATTTCAGGTTCTTAAGACAACCAGTCACGAGGTTCTGGCTTTGGAGGAATGCATGGTTAGATTTTGAATAGATAATTCTGACAATGCCTATATCAAGGTTTATAGTTTAAATATTTTACAGATGTTGAAATTGATTTTAAAAAATATGAAATTTATTTTTAAATTACCAAGAGCAATGACCTTTCTAACATTTTTCCTCATATTTCCTTCATATTTTCCTCATATAAATAACTTTTTCTACTCCCCTGATTAAAAATGTATGAATCTTAGAAAAAGCCATAAACCCTCTGAAACCTAGAAATTTTTAATCTCATCCATCATTAACTTTTTGTGTTTTTTTATTACAGGGGAGAAAAAAGAGTAAATATATATGTAATGACATCTCCACATTAAAATCAAATCTTTATTAATTTACTAATTTTTATCTTATTTTAACCCACATTAATTTGTTTCTAAGATTTTCTCTTGTTTCCTGATACAATTCCACCATTATTTTTATTCAATTAATGCGCTATAAGTTTTGTAAAAATTCTTAAATGTGTACTTTCACATGCTTCAAGTAAAGGTATAAAAACTGTCAATTCAAGCATATTCTTTTAAAAGATGAATAGAATTCACTTATCTAAATCGACATGAGTAAATAATCTCATAGTATATAAAAATCGAGGATAAATATTTCGTGCTGTTTTCTCTTTTCACTCTTGCGTTGTGATGTAGACTGAACTTATTTCGTCACTTCTTGTATATAAATAATACCTCCTGGAATGGAATAGAGCGGAAGTTTAAAATTTCTAAGTCACTCTCTCTCTTCGGCCACGAAACTGTTCAAAAAATTATATATTTTACATATATATTGAAAACCTGATTTTCCAATGATTGAATTTTGTTATACGATCAGATATTGTTTTGAAGATCTCCTAAATAAAATAAAATAGCCATCGAATTCATATAAAAATCGTTTTTTTTTAAAAAAAAAAACATCATTTTTGAACAAATTTGCTTCTACAGCATTCAGTAATATCAAAATTACATCGAGTTATAATAGGTGGTCGGCACAATCATAAAAAATGACTGATAATCGCTGGTCTAAAGGTATTGGAAAACATAAGATATGATTCTTATGTTTAATAGATTAGAAATTTAGAAATTTCCGAAAAGAAACAAAAATTTTCATAATAAAATTGATCAAATATCGAATAATTTCATTGCATCAGTGTTTCATAGTTTGTGATGAATGTCTAAAAATAATGTTCATAGTTATTTAACATCGCTAAATTAGTTACTTGAAATCAGTTTTGAACGCGATGGCCTTAGGGTAAGATTTCAGGGAAGTTAAGCTTGGAATCAAGGTTTCAAAACGGCGAGCATTGGGATTAAGGTTTCACGGCAACTAGGACGTTTGTTTGATAGGACTTGGGCGTACGTTGGCATAGATACTCGAAGAATTCCAAGTCATATATGTCTATCAAGAGCAAGTTAAATTTTACTTCCATGATTAAACATCTTCCCAATAATGTTGTGTTGAAAAGAGGGACAGCTGGTTTAATAGGTATCATCGTTTTTTATCCAACCTCGGTTGCTTGTTCAAAACAAAGCTTTGTTCGAATTGCTTTTTTTATATGTTACAGTTAAAGTGATAAATCAATTATTATCGGTAATATTCAGAAAAATGATTAATCAGTTTATGCATTGATTGGTTATAATTAATAATAACTGGATATTAATCATATTCAATTTATCACAGACAATATATTTATGCTGTTCTGTAAACAAGCAAAATTCATTACGCCAGTAGAAAATGTAACAAAATTTTATTTTAAGTGAGCTAATTTATTTAAATCAGATATAAACGGAATTATATAACCTTACTGGCTTTAAAAAATTCCCTTATATAACAAAAAAAATTTATTTGGTATGTATTATTTGAATTTATTTTAGTACATAAAAACTAATGATTTTCAGTAAACTATATTTTTCCATGAATTTTGGCACACTTTAAACCTCAAGGGGGAGAAGTCTTATCGATTTCACCATTAAAAGACCATTACCGCTACGTCTTCAGTGATTTCAACTAACATGGACTAAGGTTTTGAAAATCCCGATAACCAAGTTTGTCATCGGATAAAATCCTCTAACAAAATTCGCATGATATTTTTGAATTGCTTGTTTGTACAAGTTACTCAGCAATTCAATTTATCTGAGATTTCAAAATTCATACTTGCATTGTTAAAATAGCAAACGATTTCTTCTAAAATTTGTTGGATCATTATAATTATTTTGTGTCACCATTTGATACTATCACTTCCTTCCTTATTGCACATGTACTCTTCATTCATCGATACTTATAATGAAGCTCAATGTGTGTGTGTGTGTGTGTGTTGGCACTCTACAGGCCAGACCGTTGGACCTACAGCTACCAAATTTAGTACATGTATACCTTGGAGGTCGGGAATGTGCACCTTGGAGCCCTGTTTTCGAATTTTTTTATTAAAATTTGAATTAATTAAAATTTAAGCGAAATTTCGACGTTTTTCCGCTATAACTTCCGAAAATATTATCGCACAAACATGATTTTAACATCAATTAAAAAATTAAAAAATTAGCTTTCTAATGGTATCAGCGTTTTAATGTATATCTCAAACTTTCAATTTTAACGAATTTTTAAAGAAATATTTTAACCATGTTTTTTAGCACGTGACTGGATAAAATAAAATAAAACAATGCCGGAAGTTCAAATAAAAAAAACAACAAATATCATCGCAAATCAAATCTAAAGATATGCATTTTTGAGCACGTGACTGGATAAAATAAAAATATATATATAAATGTGATATTTGCTAAAAAAAAATAAATGCAAAGCAAAGGCTTCTATGATCGTTTGCAATATCTATATCATTAATTCCATAAATTATCTTTATTTACAGTAAACCTGATTGAATTTAGATAGGATATACATTGAAATCCCGACTTAATGGCATATTTCTATAATCGTTTGCAATATCTGTATCATTAATTCAATAATTTTTCCCTTTGCCGCTTTCTTTAAAAAACATATTTAACATTTTGGCAATATCACCGAAAAAAACATTTTTAATATTTTGGAAGCATAATCGATAAAATATTAGAGAATTAAACTCAAAAAGTTTTTCCGAATAAAGTTACCGACTCTTTAACTAATCATAACTGAATCTTTTAACTTAAACTATTTCTTAAATTTTGGCTAATGAATATGTTATTTAATTGCAAATTTTAGAACGCATTACTCATGGCGAACCAGCTGGTCGCCAAAGGCGGCTGGTAATGAATAAAAAGAATGTATAAGTCGAAATTTTACCTATTCCTCAATAACTTTGAATTAAAATTTTTTTTAAACCCTTCACTAGTTTTATACATATAGGTGTGATTCAAAATGAATAAAAAGAACAAATCTGAAATGTTATCTGTTTATCAATCGTTTTTAATTAAATTTGGAATACAACTTCATATTTTAAACAATTTTTAAAGTATAATTGTTATCAAATTTTAAATATAACTAATTACTTTATTTAAACTGGATAATTCTTTTTTTTTTATTTTTTTCAAACTCATTCGAAAGTGTTTGAATGGAAAATGTTAAGCCAAAAGTAAGGCACCAAGTTTCCATTCAGATGCTATTTTACTGGTTCTTTTAAACAATACAAGAAAATAGCTAAAATAATCAAGAACTTTTTATTTAAATATAAGTGCCAGCTTTGACTTGAAGCTGAGTTCAAAAGTATAATTTCTACTACAAACATCGAACAGCTGCTTTTATTTCTGTGAACATTCTTTCAAAATTCAGCGAAATATTTAACAGCTGTTCTGGCAATCACGCTATATCAGAATAAATCTGAAAGCCCCATTTTATTTCAAAACATTTCACACGTAGATTTTGAACCTGCCACTATAAATTTAAGCTGCCAAAACAAATGCAATCGCATTTATTCACATTTTACGTTTATACAATGATAAAAGAACTTAAAATTGGCTCAATTTTTTCCCTTGTTTAAGTAATAAGAAATAAAAAACAATATTTGTAATAAAATTCAAATTTTATGTTGTATATTGCTATATGATATATGTTTAGAATATAAAATGACATTTTAAACCACTGCAACGAGTCAAAATATTAAATTCTGTGTTTTTAATTGTAATATAATTCAAAAATTCAGTGATAATTTAGGCATTTTTAACTTTTACAAATGTCTTCGAACGAATTTTATATTTTTCACAAAAATAAAATTTCTGTTTTACGTTAAAGGCATAGACCCAATTATAATTATAACCGAGTCATAAATAACTTAGACTTACTTAATATAACAAATTATTAGGTTTACATGCAAAATTAGCTGAGGTTATTTAGGGTTTTTCTAAAGAACGATAAATTCTGTTCCAGGTGTTAACATTGGTCGAAATTTTTATGAATTTTCTGTATATAATTTTATTTCGAAATTTCCAGTCTATGGTAACATTTTTTTTAATAAAAAAAGGGCGGTAAAAGATACTTTAAGTACATTAGATACAATTTTTACTTTAAAATCATAATTATTTAACTTTCGAGACATAAAATAAATGTACGGTAAATAACATTTTATTGATATTGGCTTTTTTGTGTTATTGCAATAAAATGAAAGTTACAAACAATAGTTTTATTTTAAACCTATAAACAGAAATTATATTTCATATTTCATGATAAAATCAGTTTTTATAATATCCACTGAAATTAAATTTCTAAGAGTAAAAAAAAATATAACAAAGGTTTTATTTTTGTTTTTGAAACAAATTAAATAATGCGATAAAACTAATACTTTAAAATACTAATTTTCAAATTCTTCTTAAGTTATTATTCAATTGATTTAAGAAGAATCTAAATTATTATCTGTTCAAAATTAATTATTTGTCAATATTCATCACATTTTATAGATGCATATTTATTACGTATTTAGGTCAAAAATTTGTTGGTTACAGATAATAATTTGTACTTAGCATCTTCACCTCATCCACTCAACTAATAATTAATTTCGAATAACTCTATTGTTCTATTATTTTAATAGTTAACTTCAAAAAATATAACATAATATGGTACCTTAAATTACTTCCCTTATTAAAAATATCTTATTTTCATGAATACATTAAGTAATATGTCTTACGCAAATAGCAAAACATTTTTTAGGAAAAAGCATTTTTGAGCTTTTAAAAGTAATATGATTTTACAAAAAGATATTTAAATCCCAGAAAAAGCACGCACCTTTTAGAATATCTCGTAGCTCATTATGCCAAATTCTTTTTAGAGGAAAACTTCGGCAAAATAATCCTTCAAACAGCTAATGAAACAAGGAAAAATAAAAATGAAAACTTCTAAAAATTAATCACATCTGCACACGGTGTTCCGTGCTGTTCGCGCGACGCGTTTTGTTTCACTTCATTTGAATACCGCATACGAAAGTCACAGCAGACGATTCTTTTTTCACCTGTTCCATAAACACGATTTTTCGCATCATGTTGGCGGGAACCAGTTGGAAGAATGAATAGCGCCGAAGGGGGAAGAAAAGAACTGATCGGAGCAACGACAGACGATTTTTGCGGAGAGGGTTTTGTGGAGGTATCAAGGTCAAGATTTGAGAGTGAGCGTTACTTTTCGACATTACGTCATCGATTAAACAGGATTAAGATTGACGTTAGTAATAATGCTAGAAAGGGAAGAACGGGATCAGGGAATACTTGAAAACTTGACACAATTAAGCATGGAGGCAAGTTTATCAAAATAGACATCGAAAATCAGAATTTTTAAGGTTCATTTGATTTGCTGCAGGAAAATAATATCGTGTAAAAATGAATAAAGAAAACTTTTTCATTTAAAACTACGAGGAAACACTTCAGGTTTTTGAATCGGTATCTTTCATGTATTTTTAAGAAAAAAATTTCTGCGATACAAATAGATATTGTTGAGGAAATGCGAATAGGAAAACTGGATGGCCTTTATTTAAAGATTTCCATAGTTCTTTGTTTTTTTTTTTTTTTTTCTAAATCGTTTCTAAAAGTGTGAGAAATACAGCGAAGATCTGGAAATTAATTTTGTGTATCAATCAATTAAGACATAGACAAAAACATTGTGAGGTTCTTCTCTTTATAAACTGATCGATTTAATTTCAGGTTTTATTTAGATCATTCGCATCAGTTCTCTCACACTGTAAATGTAAAATCATTGCATATGTTTTTATCGCTTTAATATAACTCATGATGGAGCGTCATTAACGTTCATTATTATTTAATAACATTTACAATATTTATATAAATTATAATAACTACGTGAATGTAATTATAATTTTTATGCAGTTATATCGTCATTATCATAAGCTGTTAGTTTCATAGTAACTGAAGTAACTCAAATTTTCGTTTCTTATGACGCTTGATTCAGCAATAACTTAACTGAAGATTCCAACCGTTGGCAATACCCTCATAAAGCGAGCAAAAAGAGCTTTCCATGGGGTCGGTGTTGTGTCCAGAAGTGAATGGGAGAGGGGATGCTAAGATAAACAGAAAGAGTGGCCATTCCTTATTTTTCTATTTAAGAAATCAATAGACCTTATATAATTTACAAATTAACTTTGGCTGTTTGATTATAATCGAAATGGGTTTAAGATTTCACAAATATGGATCGAGCACAATAATCGAATTCATAAGTACTAGAATTCACACATCTAAATAAACGAATGACGGAAGAAAATTACAAAATACAAAGTGGCTATAATTAAACTTTCCCTTTAAATAGCGTCTTACAACGCAAATGAACGAACGGATTACAACGAAAGTTATTAATTTATTATATAGACTATACGCTAGATGCGCTCAAGGAATTACAAAAACCAGCTCCAAAATGTCCATCAGAGGGCATCTTTTCTAGAAAATCATTAATTTTAACACAATAAACGACCAAAACGGAATTCTAAAAAAATTGTAACAATTATTGAATATTTCTGTTATCTGTTTCTGTTTCTTTCCACATCTAACCGCGTTAAAAAATAATAATAACAGTCTTATGTTTGAGGAAAAAAACATAGTTCAGTTCACAGAAGCCAGGGCAGATTACGCATATGAGGAGCAGCTGTTAATCGTGTCCAGGACGATGTAGGGAAAGATGCTTCATGTGGACAGTGTGTTCCACAGCAGTTTGTAAATGATGAATTGTAATACTTTGAGCACGAAACTTTATGGAGTTTCCAGTGTTTCCCGGTTTTTCATTTTATTATTCATAATTATTGTTTTGAATTATTAATATTGTTTTTGTATCCAGCTATTGTTTTAAATGTAATGCTTTTCTGGAAAAAACACAGTCTAGTGGATATTTTGGAACTTTTTGAAATCCTTTCACCCGTTTGCATTGTGGAATGCTGTTTATAGGGGAAGTTCAATTATAACCACACTGTATAATATTTCTACATAACTACACCTCATTTTTTTATTTTCTCTTATATGAAATATAATGAAAGTATTTTAGCATTCGAAAAATTCGAACTCGAAATTTTAACGTATTTCCATGTCTGAGACATCCCTGAGTCCGAAAAACACATTTATAGCATTATGTCTGTCTGTCTTTGTGACACGGTGAATCAAAAACGTTGATATAGACTTCTAATATTTGATGTGGGGAATTACGCCCAAAATTATTATTTCTATCAAAATCCGAACGGAATCAATTCAGAAAAAGTTAGTCTTTCAAAGTGTAATCGTTCATACATTTTGTTCAAAAAATTAATGAATCCTCTATTACGCAAAAATTGTATCTAACTGCATTTCATATTTACCCAAATTTGTGTGCATACAGTTTTTAAGCACAATTTATATCTAATAATACATCAACAAGTTTTGTTAGATAGAATTACCACCAAAAGTGTAATTTCTATCAAACGGAATCCAGTCACAAAAAGATAGCCTTTCAGTATTCAATCTTTAATCCATTTTGTTCAAAAAATTAATGAATCCTATATTGAGATTAATTGTTTTTAACTTTATCTCATATTTACCCAAAATTCGTTAGGAAGAACTTTTAAACTCAATAAATATCTTATAATACATCTACTAAACACCCAATATTTCCATTCGAAAAGAAGATAATAACTTTATTTTTAGTGTTAAATAAGTTCCAATAACAGTTTCAAAATATTTAAAATTTGGAACAAACAGGATTAAAAAGATAGATCAGTAAAAAAAAATAAAGCACACAATGTATGCTAGAAGGAAGATCATTATTCATAACAATGAATGGAAAAATCAACTTTAATATTTTGAAGGTCGTCAATAAAGTCTCCCAAGCACGTTTCTGTTCACAAGCTTGCCAATTTTAACCGTCCAAAACCCTGAAAAGAAATTTTGAAAGACCTGAAAATTTTAAAATGAAATAATGTGTTAAAATCCAGAATGTTTACTCATAAAAGAAGCATGGGAATTTTACAAAAGTATGAATATTATCCGATATATGAAACAAATGCCCCAGTTTTCAGATACCTGGTGACTATTAGGTAAAGGAATTTATTATTTTGAACCATACTTGTATAATGAATCGATATCTGAGATAGCCATGCTTTTTTTCCCCTTTACTTTTAGGCTTTGAATATTTTTTAAAAGTTCTGCTAATATTGGACTTTGGAAGTGAGTCCCTTAAAAGCGTAGTAGGTTTTTTTGCAGATAAATCATGTTAATAATTTTTCAGTTCATTTGCTGAAATTTTTAATGTTTTCAATAAAAACTTTGCATGAAAATAATTATTAATTTGTGATTTACAAACAATTTACATAAGTGAAATTCCAATTCATACCATCTGAATGTTAGTTTTGATGATCAATAAATGAGAAAATATTAAGGATTATTTTTTATGAGCATACATATCAATATTTTTAAAATCTTATTTGTTGTTTATTCATATGTTGTTTCTTTTTTTATTCATTATATATTTTATAACATTTTATTATAGTTGTAAGCAACTTCAGTTTCTATGAAAAAAAGTCAAATAATTGACATTTCGGCTTTTATTCGGTTTATTTTAAATATTATAGTGAATAGTTAAAAGAGGTATTTATCAAGCGTAGTTTTTTTACTGGTGAAGAACGCGATTTGAAAATGTCGAAAAATTTTAATCAAACAATTAATATAACTAACTGGATAATTTAATTTTTTTCATTTTTTAACATTTTAATTTTTAATTTTTAAAACATTAGTCGATAAATATCAGTGGCATTTTTTTTACCTGAAAGAAGAGCGTATTTAGAAAATGTCCAGAAATTTCAATCAGTCAATTAATATAGCTAACTGAATAATTTTAATTTTTTATTTCTTAATATTGTAATATTTTTTTATCTAAAGGAAAAATGTATATAGAAAATGTTGAGAAAATTGAATCAATAAATTAATGTAACTAGTTAAATAATTTTGATTGATTAAATTTTATTTAAGGATTTTATTGTATTTTAATCAGTTTTAAACATTCATAAAAAGGTACAAACTTTTTATTGAAAAATTAAATAAACAAATGAACTTGTAGAGAAGAAGGTAAAAATACTGAAAAACCAAGAATTTCATGAAAATACCGAAGAATTTTTAGAAAATAAGTTGAAATTCAGAATAATTCGTAAAGATGAAATATCTGTAATATTATCTGATAACATTTAATATTGATACAATGCAATGTAAATCGAATACATAAATAGTTTCATCAAAAATTTAAACAAAGAAGATATCATTAAAAATTTTGCTTTATCAAAGAAAAATATTATTAAATAGTAACAAATTCAATAAAAGAATTTGTGAAAAAAATATTTTTTAAATTAGAATAAAAAACAAATACACGTTAATCATGTAAACCTAAATCATAGTAAAAAAAAGATACAATTAGAATCATACCTTTTTTCGTAAATAGTGTTAATAATATTATTGTAAATAAGACAGTAAAATGCTACAAAATTTTTAATTGTACTTAATAATAATATAAATATCATATAAATGCAAATCAATTTTGAATACACGGTAAAAACTCATTGTTTTATATTCCTTATTGTTCTGCTTTGAGTTGTTCGGATAATAAACTATTTGCAATAAACCCTCCGTTTAAACACGTATCCCATCACATTAAATTATACGAGGGAAACGTGCTAAAAGACTAAAGAGGTCAAACGATTCGAATTCGAATAATGAAGAGTTTTGCTCCATTTTTAGAATTGGTGACATCATTCGGGTCGTGATAGCACGTAGCAAGAACATAAATACGTCCTTTACTCAAAGGTTAAATCCATTAGTTATGTGGATGGTACATCCTTTGCAGTGTACCTTGAATATTTAGTGCTTAGAACATTAATGGTTTTGATTCTAAAGAAATATATACTGTAGAATTTAAAGAGTTCTAGCTTTTTGTAATTGAATTCATAATTCGAATATTTCTCTCACCCCTAGGACATATCCTTTTCTCACATTATAAAGTTAAGATGTCATCTATTACTTGCTTTTAATTAATCTATAATTAAATTTTTAAATTTTTTTAAATTTTTTTATGTCTTTTTCTATCAGTTTTCCATGAACATAAAGTTAAAATATCATTTACAACTTGATTTTGAATAATTCGAAGTCTAAATTAAAAATTATTAATTTTTAATTCTATAATGTCATTTTTTATCAACATAAAATTAAAATATCACCTATAACTTGATTTTGATTAATTCAAATTCAAAATTGAAAATGATTAATAATTTTCTACCAACATAAAATTAAGATATAGTGTATAACTTCATTTTGATTAATTCGAAATCAAAATTAATTTTTTTTAAATTTCTAAGTTTGTTATGTCCCTTTCTATCAAGGCTGAAATATCATCTATAACTTGATTTTGATTCATTCGAAGTCAAAATGAAAAATTATTAATTTATAATTTTGAAACGTAATTTTCTATCAACATAAAAATAAAATATCATCTATAATTTGATTTTGATTAATTTGATGTCAAACGAAAAATGATTATTAAGTCAATACTACTCAATACTTACGAAATACGTCGTGCAGAAAAATACATGATTCACATTTATACATTTTAATCTAACTTACTTCATATTTGTAAGGGGGAAATTTTGTTACCAGCCTCTCACTTATGTCCTGATATTTAAGAGTTCTGAAATTTAACTCATTTGAATGTTTTCATTTATTTTGCTATTTTATAATTTCAAAATTTTATTTTTATATGACTGAGTTACTTGTTTACTTTTGGATTTCATTAGAAAAAATTTCATTTCAGATTTAATAAAAGAAAAAGGTTGTACAGATAATAAAATTCATAATATTTATTAAAATGAATTGCAAATTAAAGACTAAAAAGTAGCAAATATATAATTATTAAAAAAAATCAACTGTTAGGTACACTGATAAAAATGTGTCTTTAAAAATTGCCTTTAGTATTTTCTAAATCAATTTTTATTTTTAAATTTTATATAACTTAATAATGAGTGATGCATATTTTGCTAGAATTACATTATAGAAATACTGAAAACATTAAAGAAATGAAAACTCCTTGTGATCGTTTTCATTTTTATGTTTCTGAAAACCTTTTTTTGGACTAAAAACGCACTATTTTTACTGTTAGCCTCAATTCTTTGTTATTGAACATGCCTCTCTAAAATAGAACGTTCTGTCCAAACAGTTACTTTCATTTAACTACACAATAAACATGTTCATCATCATGAACATTAAACATTTCCTCTAAATATAATTTAGGTCTACTTTGTCTAAAAAAGTTTTAACTAGAATTTCAACAAATTGTTTTTCCTGTACGATAACAATTAGACTTTTTTTTTTTTTGCTTTTTTTTACCTTCTTCAATCTTTTTATTTTTGAAAATGGAATTTCCTATAAAATTTCCTTGATCACTCAGGATTATTCAAAAAGAAGGAGCAGATTTAAGATATTCGTTATGAACCAGCAACAATGAATAGAAACGTATATGATACCCTCTCACACATATGCCCTCATTTCTTTGTTATTAAGTGACAGTCCTTGAAACAGATATTCAAATAGTTGCTTTCGTTTAACTGCAAAATAATCATGTTTATCATCATGATCGTTAAACATTTCTTCTAAATATAATTTATGTCTTTTTTATCCGAAAAAAAAATTTAATAGAAATTTTTGACGAAGTGTTTTCTAACATTATTTATTCCAGATTTTTTTTTCTTGGCCCCTTTCTATTTTTGTTCGGATCCTTTTATTTCTGAAGATAGATTTCTTCCTAAACGCAAGATTTTTTAAGAAGAAGGAGCAGATTCTAAATATTTACCATTAACGAACGACAATCGATATAGACATATACTAGTTATAACTGAGCAGAAGAAAATACAAATTTTAATTTTTGCATTGGCTTATTCTGATGAAAACAATGTTGTTTATGACCACAAGTTTGAGAAAACGAACGATATCTCAAGTAAAATAATTTCTGGTGTTGCAGTAACCAAAGAAAGAATTATATCAGCATTGCACTTTGTTTTTCAAGATAAGTCTAATCGTAAACAGAATTACAGTTGGTACAAGTTATTCGTCAAAAAGGATTTACTTATGCAAAACATAATTATTTGCTTATTTATAACATACAAGAGCATTAAAAATTCCTTTATTTGATTGTATTCTGTTATAATGACAAATTCTACAAAATAATCATATTAAATAATTATAGTCTTTTGAAGTTTAATTTTTATGATTTATTGTAATAGTCAAACGACTAATTTGTAAGAAAGAAATTGTTAACTGTAAATATTTGTTTTATTTTTCGAGAATATTGTTAAGTTAGTCATTTTATGTAAGATGTGCGTATTCAAAAGTAGATATATTAATGCAAAGATATTAAAACCCCCCAAAACAAAAATTAGTCTAATATAAATCACTGATATGTTGATTAAATTAAAAATATCTTGAAATGTGAAATTAATTAAACTATTATTAAAAGAGGGGCCTTATAATGTGCACTGCCAGGGCAACAAAATGCCCGAATCAATCACTAAGTCCTAAACATCAAAATATAGGCTAAAAATAACACCGATCGAAGCAAACTTCCTGGAAAACTGTAAAAAGTTCAAAAACAAGTAAATATATTATTCTTTAACTTACTCTATGCCGTAGGACTTATCTTTTTTTCTGAAACTTTCCTTTCTTCTATTTATAATGAAACTTTTTAATGTCCATTTTATGATTACTTTTTCATGAATATCAACAGTTACTGCCAACTTTATTACTCAAAAATAAACATCTAATGCGTCATTTCCCCACTGCAACCAGCCACTCTTGAGAGTGATTGATGGCGAACACAAACCATCAAAAATTTTATACCATACCTGCACTGCCCCAAATTTCATTCTATAATACCTCAATGTGAAAATAGAAGAAAAAAATCCGAACTCCTTATGCAATCGCCTGCTATATATAAAAAAATATAAAGAAACCATAACTACTCTTGCTTTTTGATGTGCTTTATTTTCAGCTGCCTCTTTTTCAGCAAACCCCCATTATTTTGGAATCGCAAAGAAAGAACAGCCACTATTTGCTTTTTGTTTTTGTTTCATGTTCTTCTGTTCCCTTAGCTCCAATGACGTAGCGTTTCCACGGAAGGCGGTCAAATCTGTCACAGTAGATTTGTTTGAACATTCGTTAAAATAACAGTATGCCAAGTCCTGTGTGTCTGGAGGATTGCCTAAATGAATAAACGGAAAGTGTGTTTTGTGTGACGTAATTTTCAAGGATACTCTCCTTCGTTTTCGGTAACATTTTGCGAAAGAAAAGGGTATTTTTTTTTATCAAAGAATACTCTTCAGTTCTTTCAGGTACCTAATGGTTTTCGAGTTCATTGCAGAAGAATGGTACTTTTTTAACACTTCAAATTTCTTTTTTTTTTTTGGGGGGGGGGGGGTGCCATAAAGTGAAAGCAATGGATCATGATATTTTATAAAAAATAATTTTAGATAAAATTATGAGAATAAAGTTTAGGTAATCATAAATTTATATAATAAAATAAACAAATTAAAGTTGATTAAAGAATATTCTTTGACACATGCTTTATTAGTTTATTAAAAAGAAGAATTTATTTAATGTTGATTACTTTCTATTTTTCAGTATTTAATTTATAATTGTTTATTTGTTTGATTTAATTTTATCCTCAAGAATAGTCTTCATTGTTTTTGGTAAGGAAAAAAATTTTAAATCAAAGAATACTTTTTGCTAAAAGTATTTTGAATTATTTTTGAATTCGTTTAAAGAATACATTTTAGCATCACGCTTTTACTTTTTTAAAAATAATTTTTGGTGAAATAGTGAAAATAAATTTAAAATAATTTAAATTGCATACAATAGAGTAAATTAATTTAATAAACAAATGTAACAACAGTTGTTTACAAACACACATTTATTAATTCAATAAGAAATAAAATTTGCTAAACAATTATTATTTTCTATTTTACAGCTTTTAATTAGTAACATAACGTATAATGCGTGTTTGTCTGATGTAATTTTCCAAGGAAAGGCCTCCTTTGTTTTAAACAATATTTTGGAAATAAAAAAGATTTTTTTAAATCAAAGAATACTCTTCAGCACCCTGGTCTTATTTAAAAAAATAATTTTAGGTGAAATAGGAAAAAATAGTTCATAGTAATTGAAAATCTATGTAATAAAGTAAATAAATTTAACAACAACAATTTTTTAAAAACATACATTTATCAGTTTACTAAGAAATAAAATTTTTTTACATAGAGATCATTTTCTATACATAATAGTAAAAGTAATCGTTAAGTAATCACAAATTAAATACATTCAACAAAAAACAGTTTTTTTTAATTATTAGTATACTAAGAAGTAGAATTGTTTAATTTTATATATTTTCTATTTTTTCCGAGTTTAATTGATAATATAATGTATAATGATTGTTTGTTCGATGTAAGTTTCCAAGAATGCTCGACTGTCTTTTCCATAATATTTTGCAAAAGAGTTACTATTTATTTACCAAAGTATACTCTCCAATCTTTCAGATTTATTATGTTTTTATGTAATATATGTATATGAGATTTTTGGCAAAAAGAAATCTGACATAATCATAAATCTGTACGATTAAATAAAAAAATAAAAAAAGTTTATTTTGCAGTTGTTTAAAAACCTGCTTTTATTAGTTTTTTTAAAGAATATTTTAATTTTAAATATTTTCTATTATTCAGTATTATATAATGTTTAATTAGTGCTTGTTCAACATAATTTTTAAAGATGTTTGACCATTTCAATAACATTTTGCAGAAGAAATTGGATATTTTTAAAATTCAAAAAATACTTTTTATCCTCCCATCTATCTAGATTTTTTCCGAATTCCCTGTGGATAGATCTCATTTTTAATAGATACATTTTAATGCATTCAATTTTAAATATACTAATATGCGTTTTGCGTTTTAATGAGTTTATACAACAATACAAGAACAGTTTGATTAATAAATCCAATATTGAGTGGAAATTAAAAGATTATTTGCTATGAAAATTTCTCAATTTAAACCAGTTTGTTAAATATAGCTTAATTTCAAGAAGATTTCCTTTCCATCGAAATACTGATATTAAGAGGGAAAAAATCAAGCCTTCTTTCAACCTCAAAATGCAGCAAATATATTCAATTAAATTATTCAATTAAATATATTAAATTAAATTACTTTTAACGTGCTTCTTCCCTCACATAAGAGATTTTTTTGTTTATAATAATTGAACTGTACTGGGAATTTTTATTGTTGATATAATTTATCTCAATCCTTCCCATTCAATTTAGTTTATAGCAGTTTTAAACAATGCATTAGCATTTTAAAATGCCAATAGTTTTTTTTTCTCATTGTTAATGGAAAATAAAAATATGACCTTTGGAGCACTGTAGAAGGTCCAATTTCAAGTTTTATCTGCTTAATTGATCGCTATTCGAATGATTCATCTCCATAATGAAGATTTTTTTTATTTGTGTATTAATCAAGAATCTATTTTCAAACGTTCAGCCTTCGTTTTTTAAGTGAAGAACGATGTTTGTATTAAGAACTTATAGATTTGAATCAACCACTTATTTTCTTCGCTATCTAATAAGAGGACATTTTCTATTTCGAGACGATTTTCTTATTTTGAATTGTCGGCATCCTGGCCTAGGGGTAGCGCATCTTTCCCGTGATCTTGGCATCCCGCGTTCGAAGCATGTTTCAGGTATGGGTGCTCTCTACCCTGTGTTTTATCCATGAGGTGTGTGAGAGAGCATTACAGTAAAAAGGAGTTGTGCAAGCAAGTATGTATGTATATCATCTTACTATGATCCAGAGGTCAGGCTTCTGACGTTGGGTGATCAGGGATTTACCCCTTCAGAAGCTATTTCACAAGAAGCTTGACTTAGTCACACGACAGCAACAATAGAAATGTGTTGACTTATTTATGAATTCGAAGTAATATTAATACTGAAATATAATCGTTATGAAAGGTTTCTTTCTTGCTTGCAATTATCAAAATTCGAACAGTTACGGGCAAAACAGTTAAGCAGTTAAGGAATTAATGGAGTTGAACATATAGAAATACTAAAATGAAAGAAAATATTCCATGGTTTAAAATTACCATGTCCGACCAAACAGATTTTCTTCTAACTAGAAAGAGAAAACTTGATATAATTAGAATAAATTAATTCAACATTTTCTTCTTTTTTGAGGGCCTGGAGGGGAAGGAAATCGTCTAAATTTCGGGTTTAAGTTCGAGACCCGATTCCACCGAAGATTCATCGTGTTAGTGGGTATGGTGCATGTTAAATCCATCGGGACAAATTTCATCAAGCTGGTGTGCTGTGGATATTTGAAGAGTTAGGTGCCAATATGCCCTCGTCATCTTATCGTAGCTCAAAATTACCAAGTCCGTCCTTGTAAGAGGGTTTTTGAACGTTATAATAGTTAAACTGAACTAATAGAGACGTTATTATAACTAAAGTTAATTAATATTCTTCTTAATTCAGTAGAGCTAGTAATTGAATAGAGAAAAAGAACGAACTTGAATTCCAGAACGAAAAGTAGATTCTTACATCATTTGTACTCAGTGGCGTAACTAGGATGGTGTGACGAGTTACGTTCCTGTACTTGAGAGGTAGAAAATTAATACAGTTAAAGTACACTAATTAAATAATTGTTATAACTAAACTAAACTAATTTTCTTTTCTTATTCTACAGAACTAGCCGAAAGGCAGATTCTTATATCATTGGCGTAACTAGGATGGCGTTATGCGGGGGGGGATCAGAACACTAATATAGTTAAATTAAACTAATAGGGGCGTTATTACAGATAAACTAAATTAATTTTCTTTCTTTTTATTCAATAGATCCAGACGAATGATAGATTCTTATATCTGTTGTACTCAGTGGCGTGAATAGGATGGAGCAAGCAGAGAGAATTTGTACCGCATAACGAATACGCATTCATGTCCTTAACCTCTCTTCAAACTTCAAGCCATACTGGAGGGAAAATGTTTGATTATAATCCGTACGGCTCATATACATGGCTGTTCTTACACGGAATGAAGTCCAGAACCCTTAACCCTTTGGTGACGAAGTCAAATCACCACTATCGAGACCACTGGATGTTAAAATTAAATGTTGCATTATTCGGAATTTGTGACCTTCAAGATTTTTTTAAATGCTGAAAATAGATAGAAAACGGGAACAAGCAAAATAATAAATTATTTTTTCAATAATGTTTGGGCTGTTTGTTTTATACTATTCTTTCTTCTAGATTTACTGAAAGATTTAAAAGTCTCTTTCTTTAATATAAAGAAAAACATTAAGTTTGTTTTAAAACATTAAAAAACTAATGACATAAAACATGTAAGAGATAACTGAAACAAATAAATACTTAATAGAATTATACAATTTTAATATGATTGACTAAGGACATAAAA
>JAPMOQ010017299.1:2822819-2834192 GCA_026543055.1 Argiope trifasciata | reverse complement strand
TTTTTTTATAAAAGCATTTTATTTTTTCCCTCGGTTGTGCTTTGAATAGAGAAACTAAAATTTCTAATATTAGTTTAATTACTATTAGCTCTAATTCTAATTGCGGTCCAATAAAACTTTTTTCTAAATCCTTACAAAAAAATACACACTCTGATTTCGAAAAAAAAAACCTTCTATATGATGCAGAAGTTATATTTGATCTCATATGATTCAATAAATTTGATTTTATACTAAGCCTTCCAGTTTTATTAATCGCACCAAGTAAAATAATCACTAAATACGATATTTTCTAGAAAAGTAACGGGTTTATCTCATCTGCATTTATAACTTCTTGCGTACAGACGACCACCCTACCACCACAACGTAGAAGTGTCTACAGCTACATTTATAACTGAGCGATTTATGAAATTTTGAAAACTAATATTTTAAAAGATCATTGTTGTTATAAATGGCACGTGTCATAGACAAGCCTGATGACGAAACAATGATTTCAAATCGAGTTTATGCAGTAGCTTCTGAGGGTAAATATCCTTGAGGGCGTGAGGGCAAAAGACTCACTTTTAGCGCATACTCGTATGAAGATGACCCACACTAGCTTGTGCACTCTTTTTACAAGGGGACACGTCTCACAGATAGCACACAGGATAAAGAACAACCATGCCTCAAACTCGGAACGCCCAGATCACAGGGAAGACGCGCTACCACTAGGTCAGGGCATCTGCCTTTTAGAAAATTTTACACTACATCAGTGGGAATCCTAAGAAATTTCCGCAAATAAGCTCTTTTTGTTACCTTGAGGCTGTTAATGAATTGTCTGAAATAATGAAATGGAAAATTTAATAACTCGTTCGATTTTGGTCCCAGAAAAATGAAATAGTTTTTCATTAAAATGCCAGTGCTTTAAAAATATTTTTCAATATCAGGGAATTATATAAAATGTAGATTTCGGATTGTTTATCATCATATTTATTTAATCAAATACGGGATATAATCTTTTAAGTTCTTTGGTGGCTTTAATGTCCTTAATGAAATTAACTACGAAGTCGTGAATAGAGAAGATACTGTACACGTATTATTATTGTATCTATCAGGTGACTAAATACTACTTAGAAATACCAGAATAGCAATTTAAAGTGGTATCTATCGTAGATTCAATAAATCTCGAAACAAAAATAAAGTGCAGTAGATTTAAAAAGTATCTGTTTTGCGACTATCCGGCCTAGTTTTCTTTTATCGTAATTAAATGAGGAATGATAGGCATCTATTAAGCAATCTATTAAGAATTTTTTAAACCTAAAAACTGTAAGCTTTGAATTTTATCTTAGGGTTACCCCTTTACTATCTGTGTAATCATTTATCAGTTTAAAATAAAATAATTTTGAACCAGTTTCTTAAAAATTAGGATTATGATATAGGTTAATGCTTTGTTTAAGTTTCCTTCATTAAGTTACAGAATTTATGTTAAAATATGAAGAGTTTATATCATTTAACTTACTTGCTCTCTATTAAATTATTCTCGAAATGTTTAGTGTAAAACTATGAGTATAGAGTTTTCTACTTTAACTTGACAAGTTATAGGCAACTGTTTCTATGATTTACCGGGCTGAAGTTGCGTTCCCATTGAGATAAACGGTGGGCTTAGTACTCAATAAGGAGTGAGAAAATACGAATAATACCAATGAATTTTGGTATAAAAACTTAGTCTTCTTGTATTAGTGAGCAAAGAAGAAATGAATTCGGTTTAGTACTCCATAAGATGTGAAGAAATACGAATTATAATAGTGAGTTTTGGTATACAAACTGTGTCTTTTGATAAAGGTGGACAAAGAAGAATTGAATTAATAGAACTCAGAGCTATCCGGCTCTTTTGTTGGGCAACCAATCCTTCCATCAAATTAGGCCAGATACTCGGGAGAGTCTTGGTCTTAGAGTCTTGGTTTTGGCAATCTGATATTATTAGACTATAATGTAGAAACTATATTTTTCTTTTTTAAAGTTACAGTAAATGCATTTTAATTTACACTGCTTAATACAGCTCCTGCCTGAGACAATGGATCTTACAATTCTGCGATAGTTAAATAAACACTACAGCCACAAATCAAAATACCTCTCTCAACCTAACATGAACTTTATTAATCTCGAATTGTGAAGTAAATGGTTCGATAAAAAACGCTTGAATGTTGACAGAGATCATCTCATTATGACAAGGCTAAAAGACATTAAGTGATACGATTTAGAAGCTCGTTTAGGATCAGTCAGATATCATTAGAATATGGTTCATAAAAATTATATTTAGCTTTCTTAAGGTATCTGTCTAGGTCTAAAAGGCTACTTTTTATCAAAATTCACAATTCTTTTTATTATTTTTTTTCCTTTTTAAGCAAATTTATTTAGCTTTCTAAATCTGTGTTTATTTTTCTTCCGCGAGTAATATAAAAATAGAGTTTTGAAGATTTTTGTCATTCAAAGTAGTCAAAAACGAAACCGGATGTTGTATATTTCTCGTCGTTTTATCAAATATACGCTCATATAATAATTTAATTCATTTTTTTTTCAATTTATAAAATACTCTATATGTGTGCAGACATATGCATGTCTCCTAAGTTTAAATGTTTTCACCTTTTTGTACACAAGGAAGATTGGAAATACCTGTTTCTCGAACGTTGTATTATAAAATCTGCTGGCTTCGTCTTATATAATCATTTTCTTTATTTTTTCAAAAGACTATAGTTTAATTTGACTTGAACATTTATTTTTTATTGTTTAACCAAATGGATGGAAAAAATATTAACAGAAATAAGAAACGAAATCATCAATTGGTGCATCATATTCAAAAAACAAGACATGTCGTGAAAAGAAATTGCTAACAGGTCTACACAGGGTAATACAGGTCTTTCACAGAACATCATCAAAATGATCGAGCCTTCATACATCCAATATGCTATCAGAAATTACTTAAAAAATGCTTACACGGTAAGACTGAAAATGCTATTGAAACTTCAATAATCCTTTGAGGATGATTGTTCCAAAAAACACATTTGGTGAACTACAGACTTTACGTTTATGAGCATCAATATCTGTAATAATTTTTAATGAAGGATTTTAGGGTCTATTAGCAATTTTCTTAATTGGAAAAAATTCCTGGGGATCCTTTCTCTCGATAAAGAAAGAATCATCGCATCAAAAGGGCAATCTTTAAGTGAAACAAGAACTGACAGAAAAAAATTAAGAATCTTAAAGAGAAGAAAACTGATAAAATTGTTAAGAAAGATGGTGTATGCTAAAAATGCGGTGCTTTTTAAAAATTTAAAGATACTTTACATAATACAGGAATCAAAATTTTAAATGTATTTTTTGAGGAACTTCTATTTTGTAAAAATTTTGATTCGCAAAACATGATATATAAAAAAAGTATGAATATTTTTTGTTGAAATTTTTTATGCATGTTATCTATACTATCCTGAAGCCAATGAAGTAGAATTATAGTTCTTAAATGAATAGTTTTTGATTTAGAGCTGTTTAATGTTGTTTCCATGTATGAATTTTGATAAATGTTGAGTTAGGAAATGCTCAAACTACTACAGATTTCTTGTAAATGCAAATATTTCTTAGATATTAGTTCATTCCTTTCACTAAAACTGCAAATATGCCCTGTAGAAAAAGAATTTGTAAATATTGATTAGAATTTCTGCTAGGGCGTTTTGCATTTTACATCATTTTATCTATTTTTCACCTAAATTTTCCCATTTGACTGAGTTTTAAGTTACATAAAACATTTTAAATTGTTTTATTCATTCTTTTGAGTTTCAATGATAAAAAATAAACTAAAATTGATCATTAAGGAGTTTTTTCAAAAATCTGTCTCCGCATGTAGACAGATAACTTAAGGTTACAGGAGATGTATGCATATTTACAATGCTAAATATGGTACCTTCTAGAGGGAATTATTCTTATTATTCTGCGATAACTAACTAAACACTGTAGCAACGAGCCAAAATAACTCTCTCATGATTGACACCTACCATAAACTTTATTATTCTCGAATTGTGAAGGAAATGGTTCGATAAAAAACGCTTGACTGTTGACAGTCAAAGATCATCTCATTATAACAAGGCTAAAAGAAATAAAGAAAGAAATAAAAAACGCATTCTTTTATGCGCTTTCCAAAAGAAGCCTTTCATCGGAGGTGCTCTGGAAAGGTTCCAAATTTCGAGAACAAAGCTAGAACAGGAAACATTCTTCCTCTCTGTCCTCTGGCCGTAAAAGTCGGCGGATTCTTTTTAACGACATTCAGCGGTGGCATTGAAGACACTTCTAAAATAAGCATTAAGGTCCTTAATATCGTCTTCGGTTACCATCAATTTGTTTCATTTCGGCACGTTGCTCGTTTCATTCTGGGAAAGATATCTCGGTTTTTCAGGAAGATAAGAGGTCTTTTTTTTACCAACTCTGATACAGTTCATACAATCTAATAAAGTGACAGAAATGATGGGTTCGAAATGCTTGTGTTTCCATGCGATATTAAGAACCAGAAATATCAATGACGTTTTGTTACCGAATTTTTTCTATCTTTTTAGTATTCTGAATTTTAAAATTTTATACTGTTTTTATTTGACCCTTCTTTGCATCACTTTTTTGAGAAATAAAAAGTGATATAATTAAGGCTCTAAATTAAAGGAAAAATGTTTAAGAAATACTAGTATAATTATATAATATAAAATAATTAAGAAACAGTGTGATGGAAATATCCGTCATCATGCAAAATTACAGCTTAAGCTCAGTACAAAAAAAAAACTTCAATGTTCCCCTCTTATTAATGTTTTCTTAAAAATAAAAAAATAAACATATAGCAAAAAAAATTGCCTCAAATATTAGAAATGAAATAAGTTCATAGTGATGCAAATTTCTGCCACATGGTTTTGGGAAGACTATTTGGGGTATTCGATATAAGTAGCACAGAAAATCGTAGAAACTCACACACAAACACACACACAAAAAACTTATTATATCTTTTATTAAAAATAGAATCAGTTTGGTTATAAAAATATTCAAGAATTTGCACGTTTCTTCCAATCATAACAAACTGCGGAAGGCCAAGTTTAAACCTGCTATAATGATTGTGACATTTGAATTTTTGACAGCTATGTTCCTTATTACACAATAGTCGTGAAAAAAGTTGCCAGCAACAACCAATTTACAGTACGCCTGTTTTGAGTACAATTCTTAGTTTACTAAATGTTATGGTTGAAATTTACATCATCGTGCAAAGAAGGGTTAAACTTTCGATTTTGTTCAACGAATTCTATTTTTGTAGATGTTTCCCGATCAAAAACATCTGTTAACTATTCTAACAAAATAAAAAAAAAACATCTATCAAAAACAAGAATTCACCTGCCACTGAGCAGATGAAACTTAACCATGTTAATGCAAATAAAATTCATTTTGATGATGTATGACAGTATGTTTATGTCCACATGTGCTGCTTAACAAAGACTTCACATTCAACTAGATATTCTGTACGTGTTATTTAAAATAAGAGGAAGATTATATTAATTTTTCTGTCAATTTTTTTAAGTTAATTAAATTTACAATTAATTATAAATTAATCGAAACATTCTTGCTTTCTCGCAAAAACTGCGATGCAATTATTCCGTATAAAATATTTATATTATCTTAAAAATCATTTTTTTCCAATAACAATTCTTTATTATGCTTTTATTTGTATTTTTAAAAATTCATAAATAATAGAATAAATGAAAACGAAATTTTTAAATTACTCTAGTTCATTTACTTATTTATTTTTCTGGTTCATTTAAACAATTTTTTGGCGTCCTTTTGAATTAGCTTTAAATTAATTCCAAAGTTTATTAAAATAAAATGGCTGTTGTTCGAAGCATTTTATGTATTATAATATTTCATATAAAATAAGACTTTTCATTAAAGATAGTTAAAAAATCTTTGTATATTTTAAGAATATTATGGGATTGCATGTACTACTGATATTGAACAGATTCATACTATTTCACATATGGCACGTTGTAAAAAAGTTTCTCACAAAAATTTATTACAGTCAGTTAAATTTTAAGTTTGGCATTAGAAAAAAAAAGAAAATTTCCTTACAAGTAACTTAGAATATGTCATTTAGAATTATATTGAATATGTTTTTAGATTTTCCGTTAGCATGTAAATAATGTAATATTTATTTTTCTTAAAATTATTCACTTCCAAAGGTGATATTTATTCGTCCATTGTATCATACTATTTCTCTTTAACTTTAAGCTTGTTTATGTTCCCATGTATTTCGTAACAAAAAATAAATATTTGCACCTACTTGAATGAAGATGAATATTTCTGCTATCATTTTTAAATCATCCATTTTTTATGACTTTCATATCGGCACGTGTCTTTACATGTACTACGGAAAGAATGTTCCTTTACGTCTAAATTCTAAATTTGCAATTGTTGATGGCTCTTAATCTATATCTATATCTATACTTATAATAAAGCTCAATGTGTGTGTATTGGCACTCTACAGGCCAGACCGTATGACCTACAGCTACCAAATTTGGTACATGTATACCTTGGAAGTCGTTAATGTGCACCTCTTAGCAAGTTTTTCGAATTTTTAATTAGAATTTAAATTAATTAAAATTTAAGCGAAATTTCGATGTGTTTCCGCTATAACTTCCGAAAATATTATCGCTCAAACATGATTTTTACGTCAATCTGAAGATAAAAAAATTAGCTTTCTAATTATATCAGTGTTTTAATGTATAACTTAAGCTTCTATTTTAAACGAATTTTTAAAGAAATATTTCAACTATGTTTTATTAGCACGTGTCGTTTCAACCATGTTTTTTAGCACATAAAATAAAACTATTATCGCAAATTAAATCTAAAGAAATGCAACTTTTAGCACGTGACTGAATAAAACAAAAGAAATATAAAATGTAGTATTTTCTAAAAAAATAAATGCAAAGCCAAGGTTTCAATAATAGTTTGCAATATCTAAATAATTAATTCAACAAATCTTTATTTACGGTAAACCTGATTGAATTTAGACAGGATATGCATTGAAATCCCGATTTAATGGCATATTTATATAATCGTTTGCAGTATCTGTATCATTAATTCAATATTTTTTTCCATTACAAAATGTGATAGTTTCTAAAAAATTAAATGCAAAGCCAAGGTTTCTATAATCGTTTGCAACATCTAAATCATTTATTCAATAATTTTTTTCTCTTTTAAAAAAAACTCATTTAATACTTTGGCAACATCACCGAAAAAAACATTTTTAATATTTTTGAAGCATAACCGATAAATTATTAGACCATTAAACTCAAAAAGTTTTCCGATTAAAGTTACGGGGCCGCAGTGGCCTGGTGGTAAGGTCTCGGCTTCGAAACTGAACGGTTTCAGGTTCGAGATTCGATTCCACCGAAGAACCGTCGTGTGAGAGGGGTCTCTTGCACGTTAAATCTGTCAGGCCAAACGTCCTCCCGTTGGTGTGGTATGGAGAGGGGGGTGCCAGTTCAGGTGTCATCCTCGTCATCTGATCTTAGTTCAAAATTACGAGGTCAGTCTCAAAATAGCCCTCGGGTTGCTTTAAAGGGGACATAATTAAACTAAAACTAAACCGAAGGAAATTACCGAATCTTTAACTACTAATAACTGAATCTTTTAACTATTTCTTAAATTTTGTACTGATTTTAAAGAAAAAATAACAAATATTTTTATCTATACTTATAATAAAGCTCAATGTGTGTGTATTGGCGCTTTACAGGCGCCAATACATCATTGCTCTACAGCTATCAAATTTGGTACAAATATACGTTCTGGCACCTCGGGGAATGTACACCTCGGAGCCCTTTTTTCGAATTTTTAAATTAGAATTTGAATTAATTAAAAATTAAGCGAAATTTTAACATTTTTCCGCTATAACTTCCTAAAATATTATCTCACAAACATGATTTTTACATCAAATTAAAGATGAAAAAAATTAGCTTTCTGATGGTATCAGTGTTTTAACATATAACTTAAACTTCTATTTAAAACTAATTGTTAAAGAAATGTTTCAACCATATTTTCGACAATATATTTCGGTAAAAACAATAAAACTTAATCTGCAAGAGCCCGTCAAAGGGAAAAAATTAGGTTTTATCACCGTGTTGCCGTCATTTTGATGGAAGTTCAAATTAAAAAAAAATAACTATTACTGCAAATTAAATCTAAATAAATGTAACTTTCAGCACGTGACTGGATAAAATAAAATGAATATAAAATGTGATATTTTCTTTTAAAAATGCAAGGGAAAGGATTCTATGATCGTTTGCAATATTTAAATCATTGATTCAATAAATTATATTTATTTATACAATATATGCATTCAAATTCCGGTCCTATGGCCAATTAATATTATTAATAGGCATATATATTGTTTAATACTATTAATTTGATCTAAATGAAGTAGATAATTACATTTTGTGTAGCTTGAGTCAAACAATGCATTTATGAATAATGAGTTTTAGATTTCTTCATACTTTGCTCTGTGAGCCGTATTTTACAAAGTATTTTTTTTTAATATTTTATATAAAAATTGCTACATTAATCAGTCTTCTAAATCAATAATTAAAACCGATTGATTTATAGAATAAAAGAATATTATTAGAAAAACGTGCTCTTTTAGAACTTTGCGTCCATCATCTTAAAGAAAAGATTAATTTCAGGCCAATCAATGCCCGGAATTATTTCAAGGCTTATGAATATGTGATTTAATTGAAAATTTTAGAATGCATTACTCATGGTGAACCAGCTGGTAGTCTAAAGCGGATAGTCTCGTATAAAGCTGCTCACACCATATAATTAATAAAATGGTACAGATTATTCAGATATTTTAAGAAATTGATTATATATTGTAAATTAATCAGGTAAAAAGTTAATAAATTAATCAGATCATTGCTTTAACACTAACCTTTTTTAATTTTCGCTAACTATTTAGGATATAGTTTATTTTTGTATTCAGACATATTTTATAAATTTCTAATACTTGATCTTCGTCGTAGTATATTCCTATCAGAAAATATTATTAAAAATTTATTCATCAGAAAATATTCGAATAAGTTATGAGAAACTAAGTATGTGTTTACAAAGAAAATAAAGAACTTGTCAACATTAAGTAAATTATTACTATAATTATTAATAATTTACTATAAATATAATAATTTGTTTTATTAAATATTAATAAAACAGATGTAAAGTCATACTTTTTTAAATTTAAAATATTTAATGCTCACAAAAATTGATTTTTTAACCGTTGGGATTCGCCTACTTCCTGATGTGTTGTTTATTCATCTGCAAGCAGTACATTATTGATCTCGATGATAATAAAATTTTTAACTGTCAGTTAATTTTCATGTAATTTTGATTCCATAGTTATTGCAAGTTTGAATTATAACTTATAATAAAATAGTAGTATGAATTAAATTAAATACTGAAAAGTAATATATGTATATAATTTAAGGTTTTACTATGTATTTACTATTTTTTGTTTGCAAAATATTTTTAATACTTTATCAATGATTGCAATAGTTTTAATACTATATTCTATTCTGATGTAAAATTCAGAAAATAAAAATCAGTATACATTTTCATATACATTTCAACATTAAAATAATTTAGTAGATGGTTGAATTTTAAGAAAGTCATATCAAATTTGGTAATTAAATATTATCCCAATAACTATATAGATAATAAAAATCAGGGTACATTTTCATATGTATTTCTACATTAAAATAATTTAGTAGGTGGTTGAATTTTAAGAAACTCATATTAAATTTGGTAATCAAATATTATCCCTTCTATGACAAACTAAAAGACAAAATCATGAAAAATGTTAAAGGTTAATATTCATTAATTATATCACCAACATGGAAAGTACTCTACCAATGAATTTAACTTCAAAGCCCTATTAAATATTGACTGTAGATTCGAATAATTCTTTAAAGTAATTTGCATATATTAGAATTATTTTCAAAGCTTTAGTGCCTTTATATATAGCATATAAATCCAAGAAAATCTTTTATTCTGCAAATACTTTTTTATTTTACTTTGTGAACTCTCGTGAAAACTGCTTGGTAATCATTTATATCGATTATTTCTCTACTTTCGACATCATTTAGAGAATCGATTGTTTCGAAATTTGCTGTGTAAGAACTATTCTAAAGTTTTTCTCTTAATGGATTGAGAGTTGACTAATGGATAGCAGTAAATGGATATAAGATTTAAACAGCTGATTTTTATTTCTGTTTTTTTACATCTCTATATGTTTGGATGCATACTCTTCCTAGAATAATTGTATGAAATCATGTATTAAATATATCTTCAAAAGAAATAGAGAATTTAATTAAGTTCACGAGGGATCTTGAAAGCACTCACATTCAGTGAAATAAAAAACAATTTTCTAGAAGTGAATATACCTTTTAAAAAAGAACATAATCAGTAAAATGCATTAAAATAATATAATCTATCTTTATTAATGCTTTAATTACAATTTATATTAGTATACTGATACATTTAAATTAAGAATGAGATTTCTTTTATGCAGTTTTAAATGCTTGTTATTTCCTAAAAATTTCAAATGCCTGCCTCAGCCCTCTTCTTCCTTTTTTTTTTTTTGCTAATTTAAAAAAAGTAATGAGCAAAAATTGTTTGTTTTTTATATTATTTGAAAATAAGTTCTTGAAATATTTTCCATCTAAATTTTAAATCAGATTCCAGAAATGATGCGATAAAGTTTCCTGATTTGTATATTTCCAAATATTGCTTTCTGTTTTCCAATACTCAATGCTATTAGAATGTGTGTGTGATTTTTTTCCAGATGTGATTTTTTTCTTTATGATTTCTTATTTTCTTTATTTTTTTATGATTCTTTATTTTATTCTTTATGGTTTGTTTTTCCTGCATATTTACGAGCATTGCTTTCCTTATCTATAATGCACATTGCTATTAGAATTGTTTTTTCAGTTTCATAGTTTGTTTTTCCTACACATTTCCGAACACTGTTTTCCTTTCTTATAATCCACATTGTTATTAGAATGTATGTGTGGTTTTTTCCAGTTATATGGTTTGTTTTTCCTGCATATTTACGAGCATTGCTTTCCTTCTTTGTAATACACATTGTTATTAGAATTTTTTTTTCAGTTTCATGGTATGTATTTCCTGCATGTTTCCGAACATTATTTGCCTTTCTTATAATCCCTATTGTTATTAGAATTCTTTTTTTTTTTTCAGTTTCATGGTTTGTTTTTCCTGAACATTTCTGAGCATTGCTTTCCTTTCTTATAATGCTTATTGTTATCAGAGTTTTTTTTT
>JAPMOQ010017299.1:2801367-2822809 GCA_026543055.1 Argiope trifasciata | reverse complement strand
AAAAAAAATTACCCATTATGAAATTCTTTATAATAAAGCTCATAAAACGGAACACTAAACAAATGAAGAGTTAAAAATACATTTTTCTTAAATTCAACGTTTATCAAATTTTCTATTTTTTGTTTATTTTCTGTCTCCATTATTCGAATATTATCACAGAATTTATAGGTAATATATTCCTTTTACTGGAGAAGAATAAAGCAGACGGTTGTCTGCTTCGTGTCTCGATAAGTTCTGTTTTAGAAAAATGATATAAAACTTCATATGGGAAAAAAAATTCTATTATTATATATTTCTAAAAAATCTTAAAATTCTTCACCTATAATTCTTATACGGCTATAAGTGTGTATATGAATGAATTCTAAATGTCATTTGTTAGATTTAAATAGTCTACATTTTAAATGTAAGTTATTTTAAATCCCAGTACTGTAGAATTATATTGGGTATTCTACTGTAAATTAACTAAGATATTATTTGATAAGAATGGCTGTATTACTGTTTAAATTAATCAAAATTAGAATCTAAATTTCAACAATTAATAATTATCTAGACAATTTCATTTTATCACCATGGCAAAATTCATTAAAATGAAATAAACATAAAAAATTCATAGAGATTAGAAACTTGATTTCGAAACATCAGAATACAATAATATTTCAGAATCTGTCAGTCTTTATTTTATAAATTTACTTTTAAATATGCAGCAACAATCTTATGATAGGTGTCCTAGTTCTAAGGGTAGCGCGTCTTTCCCGCGTTTGATTTATGGTTGGTTTTCATCTTATGTTCTAGCAATGAGGTAAGTGAAAAAGCCCTTCTATGAAAAGGAGTTGTACTATCAAATGTGTGAGTGCCATCTTCATATGAGCTAGAAGTCAGACTTCTGTTTCTCGGGTGCTCAGGAGGCTTTACCCTCAGGAACTACTGCTTTTCCCCCTGTCGAGTGGTAAAGCGGATATGGCATCATCATCAGTAATCATATGGGGGCAATAAATATATTCTCTATGATCACAACACCCAAATACAGGAATACCGCAAATAAAACTTATTGTTATAACATACAAGTATTAATTATGATATTTTACGAAATGTAGTGTAATGAAATACGAGTATCAATTATGATATTATACGAAGCATATTGTTATAAAATACTTGAATTAAATTGTATACTCGTACACAACCTAATCTCAATCAGTCATTTAATTAACATTTGAATAATTTATTATTTAGAAATAATAAAGGTTTTGAAATAAGAATTAAGAATTATTATAAACCATTAGAATTATAAACCATTCTAAGATATTATAGTCCAGAAGTGGCGAACCCTTATGGATCAACTTGCCAATTTTTCAAAAAACAATGTTTAATGAGGTATAGACGTGTCGCTAAATAATTTTGATTAGCGATTATTGACAAAGTAATAAAACTAAATATTAACAACTCATGACTCTTTAGGATATTGTGTCCATATAACAACCCTCATTCACCTGCAAAATTTCAAGTCGATGGACAGATAGGTTACGAGCAAATCATAACTAATCAGTTGTGATGTTCAGCACATGAAGCGTTATAGAGTTCTTCAAGTCATTCAACGTCGCTGCAGGATATCGTAATCATTACAGTCTGAAACATCAGCCTAACACATGACAACGACTGCAAAACGTTTCTTATCCTAACCTTTCTGCATAAACCTTCCTCTTTTGCGAAGCATGCAATTCTCGACATTTTTTTTCTCTTAGAATTCCCATCTTTTCCTGGTTTTACACTTTGTTAATTCTTGTTCCAGTTTGTTAATATTGTTTCTGTGTTCAGTTTTGATTAGATTTTTATTGCGTTAAATGTAATGTTTTTCCAGAAAAGGCGCCCTCTGGTGGACATTTTGGAACTTTTTTCGAAATTCCTTCCACGTGTCAAGTGATTAGTCTATATATCAAATTTCTCTGCAATCCGTTCGTCCATTTGTGTTTTATGATTGAAGGGGAAGATTAATTATAACCACCTTGTATAGATTCCGGTTTTTTCGGTATTCGTCGACTATTGCAAGAATTCGGTCATTCACAGTAACATATATATCCACAGTAACATTCGGTCATTCACAGTTTAAGTGCAAAAAATAAGTAAAAGGAAAGCCGAAAATTCAGAAATAAAAGCAAGGAAATATGTGAAGTTCGTCATTCGTCTTCGGTCAGTAGATATAGACAAGGGTTTGAAATAAATGAGTCCTCTGGCGATTTAATCTCTTTCTGAAATGAGTTCCTAGGGTGGGAGGCTGTATGGTCAATCATCTTACTAAATTACTTGTCATCGTGAAATAAATGATGAATCCCATATGAAATCCACGCCATTTTCTTTTTCAGACGTCTGTTGAACTGTTTGATTTTGAAGCCCCATAAATCTATGAAAATTGCTTCGATTGAAGACAGAAACGACAGATGACAAATTATTATTTGACAAAAATAATCATTTTTATTCCACATCTGGATTATTTGAAAACTGAGATCTTTTTACTAACCATTAAATATATAAAATTCTGGAAGCAATTTTGGAAATTGGACAAGAAAAGTTTTCAACTAGTGGATAGTGGTAACACTTTTTTTCATTTTAAAATTATAGATAATAAATTTTTGCTTCTGAATGTTGAAAATAAATACGTCATTTTGTTATTTAATAACAGGAATTGACTTTAGAGCTCGATACTCAGATGTAAGTCAAAACAAATTGTTTGTGGAAATAAGTGAACAAAACTGGAAACAAGGCTAACTGGTCTACAAAAACCGAGATATTACTACATAATCGGTTTTCTATCTCATTACCTTCATTAAGAGTAGCTAATTTTAGTAACATCGAAGTTATTATTCGTATTTCTGTCTTCCTGTTGTACATGTTGTAGTACAAAATAAAGAATAGGATCATAATGAGTTCTGTGAAGCTTTTAAGGCATGCAAGATTCGAGGCCCCTTTTTCCCATCCAAATTTTAGGAATACTTTTACTGGTTTTTATTTTACGTTTATGTAATAATTTTTAAATTTCAACAAAATGAAATATTAAAATTGGATGCATAGCATTTAGTTAGTTTGAATATCCTTGGCAAATAAAGTATTAATTTAAAGATTTCTTTGTTTTCTTTTATTTTTTCGTAAATAAAATTGAAAAAATGCTATGCACATTTTTTGACGCATTCTAAATATTTTAATACAAAGTTTGATGAGCTGTTGAATTCTTAGCCAATCTGCCAATTTTACAATAAATAAATAAATAAAATTAAATAGAGCTCTATGATTTGCAAACGGCTTCCAAATATTAAAAAAAAAGTTTCCACTAAGAACGATGCTCTAACCTTTAAAGAATATGTTATTATGATCAAGAACATAATCATAGTAAATCAAAAGAATTACACAATAAAGAAAATACAGCTCAAAAAGTATTGTAACATATATTAAGTTTAGGTGCAAAACAAATTTCTTTTGAATGAAAGTTGTTTTCTTCTCTTCGGTGGTAAGCCCTTTGCTTTTTACAATCATTTGGAACAATATTTTGGGGAAAAGTGCTAAAAGCATCATTCAAAAAATTTTATCTTTAAAAAATTTAAAATGGGATTTTCGAATGGGATTATTACATAAATCCCTGTAATGACTTCTTTTACGTGAAGATACGACTTTGCATTGCAGACTGGTACATAAAAATGCTTATTTTCATAGAATACATTAATATAAATGGAAAAAAAGGTCTGAAGAACGAATTTTTGACATCAAAAAGCTTAACTTTCAATTCCAATTTTTGAATAGAGATTCAAATACTGTCGCAGAAAATCCAAAATTCATTTGTGAAATCTACAGCTGGTTCAGTAAGGGATAAAACCGCTTAATACTACACTAAAACATGAATTCACAATAGTAAAACACATCCGAGGTGTACACAAGAAGAGCATTTGCAGTAAACAAGCAGAAAATCGGTAAAAACTGTTGGTAACAGAAAAAAGCTCTGAGAGAGACCCTCACTGAAAAAGCTTAACTGAACTCAACTTATGCTTCAAAAGTCTAAACTGAGTGGAGCTCATTTCTTTACTGTCATAAACTTTATCCATTGTTAGACCCGAACTCGTGATCTTGTAGTTCGTAGCGAAATAACATGGCCACGAGATTAAAAGTGATCACCCAGTCTTGAGGATATCTGGCTTATAAAAGTTCCTCTACATTTCCTATTAATTTCCAAGACAGGCTAATGGAGATTCTAGGACAAATATTGAATAATGGAGTCGCAATGGATTATATTCAAGATTCTCTAACATTTTGTCTTCTTTCCATTTCGTCGCAAAACTCGCCAAATAGTTTCAAGTTTGTCACCAAATACCCCAAACATAAATGTGGTAAACTCTCAGTATCCATTAAAGCTATCTGAAAAGTTTTCTTTCTTTCCAGGAATTAATTGCTCGCGTAATTAATAATATAAATTCATATCAATGCAAAATATATTAAAATAAAATAATGTCTTTAAAGAATTATATGGAGCATTCATAGTTATCCCATATTATTACCAAAATTAAAAATGCAACCGATTAAAAAATCTATTATTTTTTTTTCAGTAACACAATGACAGAGATTATAATTTTTTTTAAAGCTGCTTTAAAGAACGGTATGTGACGGTAAATTAATTTTTTATTTTCCGCTTTCTCTCTAAAACATCATAAAACATACTAGATAACATAAAATTTAGCCATAAAATATAAACATAAAAATTATATAAAAATTAGGATAAATTTATAATTTTGAATGTTAAATTAACAATTATGAAATTTCTATTCATTTTTTTACATACAACATCTACCAAAAATAGTTGTCTGTGCGGTAATGTAATAATACTTCGCAGAGAGCACATATTTTACAGCATAATTCTTGCACTAGAGAGTGATTGAAGATTAATTATCTGCTAAGGTACGGTTATGAGAAATTCCTTGCACAGCAAGCAGCTACAAGCGAAAATCCCAAGACGCTACTAGAAAATGATTGGAATGTGGGAATTCATTAGTCAGCGATTAGTTATGAAATTTTGCATTCCAATTCTCACACAATTTGATTTTAAAAAATTCTTTTGATGATCAAAATGTCTTTTGTATTTCTATGAACTCGTAAATTTTGATATAAGTAATATAATTATGAAACAATATACAGAAAATTTCTCCTTGTTAATAAATAATATTATTTTGAAGTGAAATAAGGAGTGATATTTCCAATATAAATAATTTTTCATGTGATAAAATAATTTTTAACTTCCCGATTTCATTTAGTGAAATTAGAAATTTTTATTTCCAAAAATATTTTGGCTCGTTTTGTTTGTTTTTGTCACTGAAAGGTATATTTTAAGAATATTTCTATAAAAAACAGTATGGGTATTTGTAAGATATTGTAGAATAACTAATGGGTATTTATAGAATTATTGCAAAAAAAGCAGATCTGATCTTTCTTTTCGTCAGAGTTTTCTCCTCAAACGAACAAATCATATGCCTTGATTATTCTATCAGTAGCATTGGAAAGGAACGGTATTTTTAGAGAATCGCAATTCGTACGATCACTGAGCTTTACTTGAACAGAGGCTTATGGTGGATCAGTGATAAAAAAGTTAATATAAATGTAATAATTTTTCTAGGAATTTCGTCATGCCATTTTTTTCAGAAGCCATGCATCAATGCAAGATTAAGCTGCGGGTAAAAATTCAAGATACATGTCAAAAACAGAGAACCAAACTAATTTTATAACTTACAATGAATCTATAGAATGGGACAGGAGATTGTATCATAGTTCATTAAAATTGAGTGGTGAATACGTATTCACTTTAATCAATAAGATTAATAAAGATTTTTATTTTATTAAAAATAGAAATTAGTAACTAATACTGATTAAACTGATAAGCCAGAAAATGGTATGCAACGAATTCCAAACATTGTCTAAAAGTAATTGTCTCCGTGAGTGTTTTATCAGATAAGAGGACGTGAACTTCTACCGAGAGGGAAAGTTCACGCTTCTAATGTGTGATCAAAAATTTGATACATTTTATCAATCTAGTGAAAAGATATCAAACATCTCATTACTAAATCTGATACAAAATTATTAATAATTTACTTAATGCTGTAGAGAATAATGATTACATTGCAATCGATAATTTTGGTATGAATTTATCTTCTCGGAGATAAGTATTGATCATTTCACTGTTGACACGTTATCAAAATTTTTGCTACTTCGGTCATTGCATAATATTCACATTAACTATACATTGTATTTACTCGTTGTAATTGTATTAATTTCTTCTTTTTCCTTTGAGGGAAATTTTTTTTAAAAAAGACGAAATTTATAAAGGAAATTTAATTTCTTAATCTTTTTTACAATATTGAATAATTATTGTTATTTTTTAATCAAATATTACAATCTTCTTTATATTTCTTTTAAGCATTGGTTAGATATAAAATAATTACATGGTTACCAAGTTGGCTGAATTATTTCGGAATGTTTTACCGCCAATAGAACAGTGACAACAAGGAGAATAACAAACATCGCCAAAAGATGCTTGTTATCATATCTAGTATCCAACCAAGGTGGAAGACTTAACGAGCTTTTAAACGATTAGCATAATTTTGATAACTTAAAGAGAAATCGTACATTAATTTTAACACTATCCCAACACATTTATAGAACAAATACTGAAAAAAAATTCGACAGTATTTTAACAAAAATCCCAATTATGTCATTAAGTAATTATTGAGAGTCTTCTTAAATTTCTATAACATGAAATACATAGACTATATGTAATTAATTAATTTAGATGACATTGCGACAATAGATAAATCATTTGTAGCATCACAAAAAAGGAAATAAATCATTTTTAATAACACAGAGAATTAATAAATCGTCTACCACTACTTATGCAGTATAACAAAACAATAAAATTTTCTACAATGAAATTAGTTGATACGAAATAAAATATTATACGATCAAATAGAAGAATTTTTTAAATCTAATAGATGACCGAATGAATTAAAAAAAATGACAGTATTTTACCAAAATTCCTGACTATGCCATAAGTTAATTAATGACAAATTTCATAAATTTGAATAATTCGAAATTGATACATGGACTGATTGATTAATAATTTAGTAAACTACATGATTAGCAATTTAGATGATATAATTCAAGAATAAATACATCGTTTGCAATATCTCTACAAAAGCAAATAAATCATTTTTAACAACACAAAGAATTAATAGATCGTCTGCAACAATTTATATAATAAAATACAAAAAGAACAATGAAATTAGTTGATAGAACTAAAATATTAAACGAACAAATTGATTAAATTACTCAAAAAAAATCCAATGACGATTATAAATAATATTAGTTTAGCAAGTAACTGTTGCATAAAAGCTTATTCAATACCATGCTTTCTTCATCATGAAGTTATTTACGATAAAAAAATGCAGAAAGAAATAATTGGATTTTGTATTACAAAATCAAGTGAGTAAAGAACAAGGTCATGATTTGTTTATTAAAAACCGTTTAAACCGGAAAGAACTTGCAGTGATTTCCTGTGTACAGCATAATAAAGGAAAACGTGTAAGGCTTCTCTAATGAGTTTAAATTGAACTGTATGAGTATCTCTGATTCTGTAGCTCCCAAATGTTTTAATACAGTACGATTTAATTATAGTACTTTTAAAATTTGGATATTATCAGAAATAAAAATAAAAAAAAAACTTTTGACGTTTCTGTAGAAAAGTAAACTTATTGCAATTTATTAATTAGCGATGCTGAATGAAATGAATGATTTAATTAATGGTGTATCACTTTTAGAATCACATATTGGTATTTCTATATTAATCTAAATCAATATACATAACAGGGTTAATTTTGATTAAAAACAATTTAGAATTCAAATTTTCATTTTTTTAATTGAAAATTCTTCTAAAAATTTTTAATTAAACTAAAAATACAGAAATGTTGTTTATATATTCACTTAAACGTAAACAAACAACAACAAAAATTCAATATATTTGGATAATACATTTAGACTAAAAGAATAAAAAAATAGCTCAATAATAGTTTTAACTCAATCAAATTAATAATATTTTATTATTTTTTAAGAAAATTAATAATAAATATTTTATTCCCATATTTACCATCTAAAACAAAATGGTAGATGGAATTTGGACATTAATTAGTAATTAACAATATCTGAGTTGAATATTTAATGAGCTATTCCAAATATTCTGCATAATAATCGACTGAATATTTGACAAAATTTATTGACATTTGGTTTTAAAATTTTGTTTTAATTATTTTACTATCAATAAGGATTAATAAATAAATAATGTACAACACAATCACCTGCATAAAAATTCAAATATTTTATGTGATGAAATTTCCGCTAACTTCCCTTTCTCTCACTTTTGTTTTTTGACTTAAGTATTTTTAACTGTGCACTAAAAAACTGCAGAATTTACAAATAAGTTTTATTGCATAGCTAATAATATTGATGAATTGTATTCAAAAGATATTAATGGAGAACTTTCAAATTTCTAAGCAAAAAAGGAAAAAAAAAAACAATTTTTATAGATTTCTCAGTTTCCATGGCAATTTAAAAGACAATTATAGTTCTGCAATAGAAAAAGAAATTCTGTCAGACACATTATCTAGCTAACTCAGCACAGCTGACATTTCCCGGTATGAACTGAAATAAACTTTCAAACTATTTTTCACTTAGGATATCACTTTTATTTGAAAATTAAAGGTTCCTTTATTCTTTTTCAATGTCAATTCTTTGTTTTATTTTCGAAATGTAAAGTCGTTTGGAGCTTCCGGCAATGAAAGTTCGACGTGACGTCATTGGTCTGCTTCCTCAGTCCCTCAGTCCATACCGGATGTCATGCAGAAATAATGCTTTGCGATATTGATTGTTAGGCTCCATTTTTGCTGACAGAGAACAAAGTTTTGCTACGATTTTCACGTTTCTCATTCATTATTGTTATTTTTTTCTCTTTTGATGTTAGTAAAAGATTAAGTATTTCTAGAGGCATATTTTTAATATTAGGTTGAATTGCTTGCGTTCAGAAAAATGAGTAAGAATTTAAAAGATTCATATATTCTTATTCTTTTCACACATTTGATGCCGTTTGGCATAACCAAAATAAATTGCTTTTACATGCAAGTTTATAACTTTTTATTTGGAATGGTGACAGTTTAATTAGGCCAAGATGTTAGTAAGATCTGGATAAAATTTAATGAAGCATGAATAATTTTATTTGATTAAATAAAATGAAATAAAAAGGGAGTTTTAAATGTTCAATAATCCTAAGATATTTTTTTTCCTATTTTCAATCATTTTTTATCAAATGATAATTTGAATAGGGAAATTTTAATAATAAATTACAAATGGTAAGCTTCAAAAACCTTTAAGTAAAACTTTTTTTCAATTTTTTTAGAGTGAATATGTTAATAAAGCTATTTCCAAAAATAGCGCATGCTTGAGTATTAACTTCATTTCTAAGATTCTTAAATTTGGATGCCAATTACATTGAATATTAAAATGTGTGAAATGGAAAATATTTACCGAAACAGTGGACTCTATTAGGCATTTTTGTGAATTATTCATTTACAGTAATGAAATATTTAAAGACATATTATTAAAATAGATATATATATAGAAGTCCTAAATATTTTTACTTTACTGCATGGTCACTAAATTTTTATAGGAAATTTCTGTTTTTCATTACCAAAAGCGCTTTTAATTATCTAAATAAATTCGAATTATTAAATGTATACCCTATTTTCTTTTAATGTTTAATAGAAGTCTTTATTATCAATTTAATTAATTTTTTCAGAAAATTAATACATGTGAAACATTTCAAAGATTTTTAAATCTCATTTCTGTATCATTCTGATGAAAGCAATGAAAATGTGCGTTGTTTTGTTTAGACACTTCAAATATTCACTTTATTGAACAATGGATCTTATAACACTATTTTAGTTGACTATAAACATATAATTTATTGGGGAAAAATAAAATTTCATGCATTTTTATTTTTTCTTACTTCCAAGGCTAATCCTTTAAATCACAGAACCGTCACTTCTCTAATGTGTAAATATAATTATATTAAATAATTGTGTTCAAAAATAGTGCAACACCTGAATATCAAGTTCATTTCTTAGATTTTTAGGTTTATACGCCAATTATACAGAATATTAAAATGCTTAAGTTGAAGAATATCTAAACCATAGAAATCATAAAAAATATCTAAAATTTTTGTAATGTTTTAAGCATTTATGTATCGATTCAAGAAGGATCATCTTAAGGAAGGAGGGCTTGAAAATCCTTAATCCATGTATAGCAGATCTTAATGACCTCATTTCAAAAATGCAAAAAACGCACCATTGAATTAAAAAAAAATCCACCCAGCTTTAGATTAATTTGGATATGAAAAAGATGCATACACCTACTTGAGTGTGCTCGTATTTTCCCCCAGCTTCATTAGCAAAGTTAAATGTGCATAGTTTTATAATTTAATTAATGTTAATTTCCTTTTCATTATGTTCAATAAATTAGAAGCATTTTAGACATATCAGCATTAAAAACTATACAAATTCAACTTGGATTTTCAAGAAACGAGGAGTGTAATTAATACCTGTAATTTTTTTACCTTCCAGAGGAAAGTTCAGCATAATCAGCAAGCAATTTTGATGAAGGCAATAAGTATTTGCTTAACAAAATTTGCCTTATTCTCATTTTTCAGAAGAAGAAAAGCTCTTAAAAAAGAAGTGAAATATTTGTGAAATGCAAATGATTCAGGTAAGCACGCCATTTATTCAGCAAATTATCCTTACTTCCCCTATCGTTTTTTAGAAAAATTTCTTCTTGAAAAACCGTTTTACGTTTAAGTGAATATGCAAACGATATTTTCAGAATTTCTGACCTAATTAAAAATTTATAGAATAATTTTTGACTTTTTAATTTGTTAAAAACTATTAATTATTTAAATTAATAACAAAATATTATTCATTTGATTAATTTTACTAAACTGAATTATTTTATTTTTAGATTAATTTAGTCTGCATGCATTATCTGAGAATAGTTTTCATTTACCTTTAATTGAACATGGAAATGATATTTCCTAAATTTTTGATATAATTTGTAAGATCATTATGGACTTTTTTATTTCCTAAAAATTATTAATTTGATTAATCCCGTTTTAAAACTGAATTGATTGTTTTTTTTTCATGTTCTTTTAGCCTATATGCATTATCCGAAAATACTTTTTGTTCATGTTTAAAGGAAAGTTGAAACGATACTTTCTATATTTTAATATAATTTATATAGAATAATTTTGAACTTTTCCACTTGATAGAAAAATATCATTTTTTAAATCTAATGATAAAGAAATAATTAAATTGATTAATTTCACTAAACCAAATTATTTTGTTTTCATATTTTTTCAGCATAAATGCATTATGTGAATATATTATTTTTGTTTACTTTTAAATGAATATGGAAACAATATTTTCTAAACTTTTATAATTTTCTAAAAAAATTAATTTTTAACTAATATCAAAAAAACTATTAATTAATTTATTAATTTGATTAATTCCATTAAAACTGAATTATTTGGTTTTCCACAATCTTTTAACCTGTATGCATTATCGGAAAATACTTCTTTGTTTACCTTTAAGTAAATAGAGAAATGATATTTTTTGAATTTTTGTCATAATTTATAATTTACAGTATAATTTTTAAATTTTTAGTTTTATAACAAATTATTAAATTAATAATAAAAAATTATTGATTTGATTAATTTTATTGAAATTGAATAATTTTGCTTTAATATGCTTTTAATCTGAATAAATTACGTGAAAATGCATTTTTCTTTTCGTTAAAATGAATATGGAAACAATAGTTTCTGAATTTTTAGTAAAATTCATTAAATAATTTTTTATTTTTTTATTTTGTTAAAAATTATTAATTTTTTTTTTAAATTATTAATAAAACTTATTTGTAAATTCTGCAGCTTTTTAGTTCACAGTTAAAAAAACCTAACTCAAAAAACAAAACTGAGTGAGAGGGAAGAAAATTCATCAAAAATTTCATCAAATAAAATATTTAAACTTTTATGCAGGTGATTGTGTTATACATTATTTATTTATTAATCCTTATTGATAGTAAAATAATTAAGATAAAATTTTAAAACCAAATGTCAATAAATTTTGTCAAATATTCAGTCGATTATTATGTAGAATATTTTGAATAGCTCATTAAATATTCAACTCAGAGATTTTTAATATGCTAATTAATGTCCAAATTCTATTTACCATTTTGTTTTAGACGGTAAATATGGAAATCAAATATTAAGTGTTCAGATCCGCAGTATATACGGAGTGATTTCAATATATTGATTCTCCATTAGGTGCTATCTGCACTTTTGAATTTCATAAATTTCTACAACATTTGATTTTCTATATGTAAATTTAAATACATCCCCGTCCAACTGCTCATTTTCGACAATTACATAATTTTATATCATGAAGTAATGTATTAAATATTTAAAATATATGGAAAATAATTCACAGGTATTTTTATTTGTTAACTAGCCGCCTTTGACAATTTGTTTTGCAGGAGTTAATGACAGCTAAAAATAGCAAAAAAGTTATACAGTTTAAAGTTAATAGCAAATTAGGCATAAATGCTTTAATGAGCCTCTCATTAAAATATTTTTAAAGTTTAAACATTCATTAAAAGCCTAATGCCATTCTGTTTTTTGTGTCCATTGCTACAAAGATTTTCTTTGATATGAGCATGAGCTGAAACGAGAACTGAATCATTGCCAACTAAGAATTAAGTATTCCTCTTTGGAATTAGGGGGAAATAAATTTAAAGTTCCGCAATAAATCTTCTTACCGGGTCTTAAATTTACTTGTCTAGTTTATCTGACCATTCTTAAATCATTCATACTAGATCAATAACTTTCATGAAATTAAATTATACCTTAATAACTGAGAATTAGTCAATTATTATTTATCTCCCGCCTTCCACTTATTATTTCATTCTTATTAATTAATTGTAATTTTTTATACATTTTCGATTTATATATTCAAACACAGAAGCTCATGGGATAATAACAAAAGGGTAATATATTCAATATACGAATTTTTTTGTTTAAATTTAAAATCTTGTTAATCAGCTTAGGAAATTTTTTTAGTATTTATTGTTAGTATTTATCTACTTACTAATAAGTTAAAATGAGATATATTAGCACATATAGCATGTATTCACTTTAAAATAACGACGCTACATCTTATTCAATGCAGTTAATTTTTACATTTTATAAAATCTTATAAATATTTATAAACAAAGGAATATGCAAACAGTTCTTGTATGCTAACTTTGTAAACATCCTGTTACCAGAATATTAAAAAAATATACCGTCAACAAATGATTTCAGATTTTAGCTTCATATCCTCTAAAAAAATCATCACAAGATACATATCAAGTTCAACAACTATATCTTCGGAACAAGCTTTAATGCGTAGAAAAGATATACCTCTGAATACTTGACACACCCTTATTTTGAACGCTGAAGACACCTGCCAAAATCCGGCAACGCACCCACCCTTTTATTTTCAGGGTCTTTGACCCCACCCTTTTCACGAAAATCAGAAATTACTTCGGTAGGAAACCCCCTTTCTACCAGAAATCGATATCTTTTTAACGGTCATCCCTTTTAGCGGTAATCATTTTCCTCCGCTTTTTTCTTTCTTAGCAAAAATTTTTACTTGATCAATCTGCTACTTCCTGGAAAAGGTAAAGAAAAGTAGTATTTGTTTGAATACTTATTCTATTCTTTCGTGTTTCGATAAGTTTGGGGCAGGTTCTGTGATGACTTAAGGGATGACAGGCTGAAGATTTTGATGGATTGGGCATGTTGACAATCGCATGTACGTTCCTATAAACAGCAGCGGATTTGCGTGTCTTGTGAACTTAGCAGCTACTCATTATGATTTCCCTTTTTCAACAAAATAAACAGTAGAATTTCAGATTTCAAAAATTTCTAGAAAGTAACGATTTAATTTAAGTTATTATTTTTTATTTTGTTAACTTTATGAATAATTATTTTTATTAATCTATTATAGTTCCAGACTGCTTAGCATTCCTGTTTGCGCACAATATCATTGAATCAGAGGGTCTTTTTCACGAACATTTGAACTCTTTCTTGCGCATTCCGTGATCTGGGCGTCCTGGGTTCGAGTCCCGGTTCGGGCATGGCTGTTCTTCTTCTGTTCTATCAGTGAGACATGTGAATGTGCCCTTCTATAAAAAGGCTTTATACAGGCTAATGAGTGATGTGTGAGTTGTAAACTCATATTTTTGGCTCTAGTTGGCGCTACTAAAACAAGAGAGGCACCCTATCAGCTTAAATCACTGTCATCGTTACAGACGGCTTGCCCAATGGCAAGTGCCATTAGGTACAACAACATATTTTTTCGATTACAGCATTACATCAATATATATTTGGAATATTTCATAACATTTAAATTATTCATTCAAAAAATCGATTTAAAAATTATTATCATTATTCCTACAAATATTTCTAAGTGCCAATGTATATTATCTTTCCATTTAAGAGAATTGCAAAAACGTTGACTTTCTGGATTGTGCAACAAATCCTAGAAATCCTAAAATTAAGAAAAAACAGCACATAAACTATTGTTCCTGCATTGCTTTAACAAAATTAGAGACAACGTTCTCACCAATACTTTTCAGCATACGCTGTAAAATACATTACTTAGTTGAGCGTGGAATAAAGTTCAGAAAGTTGAGCAAGGCAGTGAACTGAACTTTTCAGATTTTCATAAATGATAGTTGAGTGCTTCCTAATATGAAGGGTTTATTGCAAAAAGGAGGAAGCTTCAGTTATATAAATTAACAGAAAGTCGTAAAGAATGTCTGAAAACTCTAAATTCTAATGAGACAGATTGATCCATCCTTTGAGAAACGTGAGAACAAAGATTGTAGCTACATCTTTTTGGTACCAGATAATCAAGGATTTTTTTACCACATGCAATTCTAAAATGGTGCATATAACACTAAATTCCTCCAAATTGGGACTACATTCTGTTTGCAGCAAACTCTTCAAATATAGAAATATAATTTGTTTAGTAAAAAAAACGGGCATTAGTGCATTATTATTATTCAAGAATTCTGAGCATTTTTCTTTTGTTAATAACATGAAAATAAATTTGAATTTAGAAGAATACCTAAAAATTAGTTTAACCAAGCTCCATTATCAGGCCTTGATAAAAGACTTTATCCATTAATTTTTCCTGAATTGGTGACAATTTTAAAATAAGCTTAGGGATTTTGAATAAAAAGGGGAGAAACGATAGCTTTCTTAAATTCTTTACTAATTTAAAAGCGGAGGGTAACAGATTTGACGCCCGATTCCACCGAAGAAGCACCGTGTAAGCGGGTCTGGAGCGCGTTAAATTCGTCGGGGCCAAACGTCCTCCCGCAAGTGTGGTGTAGAAGTATTGGAGAAGGGGGAAGTCTGGTGTCGTTCTCTTCATCAGACCGTGGTTCAAAATTACGAAGTACGTCCCAAATTTGCCCTAGTGTTGCTTCAAAACGGGACGTTAATATAACTAAACTAAACTTTACTAATTTAAACCTTTTGTGATGATACTGTGGTCACGAGTTTTTCTTGCTATTGTCCGTGCAAAAGTCCATGCAATTTGAGAAATCTTTCTTAAAATTTCTGATTCTGGTTATTCTTAGTTAACTCGAATAATGTTAAAAAATTATTTTATTGAAAGTAAATTGTACTAAAACGAATTCGAGCTGTAATGTAGCAGGCCTCTACTCGGAACACCCTGTTTAACAGTAAATCTGATACAGCTTTACTTTCTTCCTTATATGTCTGACAGGTTTAGAAATATTGGAAGACTAGAGATCTAATAGCGTCATAAGTCAAATTTCTGTGCATTTGAAATAAATAAATAAAATAAATTCTCTCTACATGCATTTAGTTCTTTGTAATATGACTCAGAGGTATCAAAACATCGATATATTATAAAGTGATGTGTACTATAAAAGTTCATTTATTTGAATTTTTTCGGAATGCAGAATCGAATAATTATTTTTTTGGTGTTGAAGTTTGTTGTCACTTTGAATGTTTCCCAATTTGTATCATGCTCTAAAATCCATTTTAGTTTAAATCCCTTTTCAAGTTTAGAAGAATGGCGAATTAGACAAGAATAATCTTTTCTTTTGCAAAAGTCATGCACAATTAATCAATAGCTTGGGGAAACACTGTTAAGTATCATTACTAGCATTCTGTGTATTACATTCAATTTCATCAGTTTTTTTTTTCTCAACAGATGTAACTTTTACAACGTTAAATAAGTTAATGAACAGGAATCAATATATACTATTGATATAGTATAGTTTGAGTCTCCTAATTTTACCTTGAAAGCCAAGGTTATTTTTAATTAAAATTAGGATTTAAAAAGCTCTCTTTTGTTTCTGATTCGCAAATGGTAACAAAAGATAGACAAATAAGACAGAGCGGAAGATCCTTTTGTTCAATAAGTCATAGGAAAAAAAGTTTTAAAGATTTTGATTATACTTTCAAATGCTGTGTTTATTCATAGAAAATGTATGCAGTCTTTTTTCAAAGTCACTCCGTTTGATTAAACCCTTTTTGTCATCAAATACCAAAACTGAATAAATAAAAACGTCGGCATAGTTACATTCTGAAACCAAATACAGCTGGTAAGTGTAAATATGCTGTTTTTAATAAACCCTAATCAAGTAAACATTTTTGTAGAACCTACAGTCCAAAATTTTATTTCTTAACAACCACTAACTACATGTCATGGATAATTCGATTGGGTAATTACGTGCAATGGCACTCTCAGACGTCTTCGTTTAACTTGCAGCGATCATATATATATATATATATATATAAATTTGAAAATACAGCTTCTTCACGTCCAAAAAATGCACGTCCCGCAACAGTCGCTGCTGTTGCCATGACAGTGCAATCAATGTCGGCGGTTTCTGCTCATGGGGAGTACAGAGCATCGAGAAGTTTCGAGGCAAATAGGAATGTAGTACTGAAGAATCTGGAGAACTAATTCTGATAATAATTCTGAAACAGTATCCCTACAAGTTATAACATAACCAAGAACTTAAATATCATAACTTCGATTCTCGCCAAGATTTTGCAAATTTGGTATTCAGTAAGATGGAAGAGCAACATGACTGGCTTCACACTATGCTTTGGACATAAGAAACGCATTTCACACTTCCTGGAGCTGTTAACAACCACTGTTGTCGAGTGTGTACCACAAAAACTCCACATGTATTTGTTAATTAACCCTTGCAACAGCCTAAAAAGGCAGTCTGGTGTGGTTTCACTGCGGGTTTCATAATTGGTTCATTTTTTTTCGAGGATGTCACACAGAAGGATTTCAAAATAGTTTCACACTGTTACAGAACAACTGCACAAACGAGAAGCACTCTAAACAACCACCTATGTGCAAGATGGAGCACCACCTCGTATTTCTCATCCTGTGCACCCCTGCTACGATCAACATTTGTGGAGGATCGCATTATCAGTCGACACTTTTATCACACATGGCCTCCGACATCTCCCGATTTAACACCCTGTGACTTTTGGCTGTGGGGATTTTTAAAGTCGAAAGTGTACTGAGACCAATCGACATCATTAGCAGACTGAAAGATGTCTTCCCCAAAATGTCTCTGCCATAACTCAAGAAATGCTACTAAATATTCTGAAATAATTTATCTCTTTTTCAGAGCTAAAACTAACCGAATATGAAATATTGAATCTCATTACATTAGGTCAGTCAACAGCCACTTAAGTAAGCGGTTTATTGATTTTAAATCTTCCTCTAGCCAGCCATTGAAAGTTAACTCATCTAAATTTGCAAGTCAAGATTTGCTATGCAAGTTTTCTTTGACGGAAATTGAAACTTCTTCATTTAAAACACAAGAATGAATTTTTTTAAATATGATTAAAGAGATTGGGGGCAGGGATTGAATCAAAATTTAAATTTTTATTGATTTTTTTGCAGTATATTTATTGACACCGGCAATACAGAACATACAAGGAGCGGTCAAATGAAAAGGTACGAAACGCACTTTGGATATAAATGAAGACTTCATTCAAAGTATATACCATAGGCCTGATCACAACAATCCCATTAATTAACGAGCTGAATGATTATTTGTTCCCAAAATTCCTGTGACGAGATCTAGTCCTCCAAAGTGTCCTTGAGTTCGCAATCCAATGTCCTCTATTTATTAAATACCTCGAGCGCAAACTCACCATTTATTTCAATAAGCACTGTGAGGCACTACGAAAACTATGTAGGTCAATCAAGGACAAAAATCTTGGGCTACTCACGTAGGAATTGGTTCTGCTCCATGATAAAGCAGATCCACACGACTCCAGTATTACACATGCAAAACTGACCAAGTTCAAGAGGGAACAATCAGACCATCCACCCTACATACCCTAACATACCACCCTGTGACTCCCATGTGTTTATTCCCCTGAAAAAGTATCTGAAAGAGAAGTGCTTCAACTCGGACAGAGAACTCAAAGTCGATGTGAAGAACTGGGTCTCGTCACTGCCACATGAATTCTGGGAATCCTTTACTCGTTAATTGAAGAGATCGCTGTGTTCAGTCTTATCATGTATACTTTCTATAAAGTCTTCATTTATACCCACAGTGTCATTTCGTAAATTTTCATTTGAACACCTTCTTGTAATTTTTTACCTCACTTAAAGCCTTTTCTTAGATTAAAGTTCTTCCTTACCTCTAGTGGTTTAAAAATTATTGCTGCAGTCCGATTAGAGTAAATACTCTCTATGCACAGTTATGTCTAAAAAATGAAAAAAGAACATTATATTGATTTTTAAACAAGTCAAAATTTCTTTTTCGTCATACAATTGCCAAGTTTTGCAAAATGAACTTTGCGACTCACTTTTCTTTTTGGAAACTGGAAACACACTTTCAAATAATATTTCACGAGCTTCCATCAATTACCTTTGCACGCTAAAAGTAAAAGAACGAGTAACTATTTTATAAATCACATGCAATCCTACCATTACCGAGACTTCGTTAGGCTTGGCACAATGTTTTTACGTTTGTTGCCTGGTTATAATATTCATCTTCACTTTTCCGTCCATTTACAAACCTGGGTTTTTTTTCTTTTCTTTAGTTATATGAAAAAGTTGATTGGATGAATAATTTAAGAATTTAATGACAAACGCGTTCGAAATAAATCAATAGGTTTTGTTGACATAATTTGGCTTTCTAAATCGGTTGTTGTTTATTTTGTCAATCTGACGGTAAATGTCAGTGAAATATTTTCAATGCTGATTCTTATAAATTATTTGCATTTTAGTTTTGAGCGTTTTCAGAATGAAAGTTCTATCATTCATTTTTAATTTTTAAATTCTATTAAATTTGAACCTCTTTCAAAATGTAAGGATTAGTTTATTGCCATTCTTTTATTTTCAATCAACCTTTCTTAATTTCTGATTTACTTTTCTTGGATATTGATTTATTACTTTATCGATTTTATAGTGCATGTCAATGTTATATTTTCAAAGCTGATTCTTGTTAATAATTTATATTTCATTCTGAATGTATCAGAAAAAATGCTTTAACATTTATTCTGAGTCTTTAAAAAAATCTAACAACTAATAAAGCCGGACTTTTTTAATTTACTTAATAATTAAGATGAAAGTAATTTAAAATTGAATGATAATTTTTAATTTTTTTAGAATGTTACATTGTAATTTACTTTTCTTCTATATTTACTTTTTAATTCACTTTTCTTCAATAGTTACTTTTTAATTTACTTCTTTGGGAACCTGATTCAAGTATTTAATTTATATTTCCTTCTGAACGTTATCAGAACAAATGATTTTATATTCATTCTGAACTTTTAAAAATTCTTATAACTTATAAAGCTGGGTTTAAAAAAAAATACTGAATAATTAAGGTGATAGTAATTTAAAATTCAAATAAAATGTTAGTTTTTTTATATTTCTACATTTGAATTTACATTTATTTAATGTTAGTTTATTTGAAATAAAAAGATTATAGAAATCGTTTCTTTAAATAGAGGGGTTTTATCAAAAACACACAAAACAACAATTAATAAAAGGAACAGCAAAGAATACAGAATTAAAAATTCCTAAACCATATGTAAATGATACTTACCTATTTTATAGATACATAATACATTTTTGCGTATTCAATATTAACTCATATAAATTATTTATTTGTTTCCATAATTTTACTTTCTGATATTCCTACCTTCTGTTTTACTTTTCTTTTAATTGTTTATCTATCTAAAAAAGTCTGTGCATCACCTTCGGTATCAATTTAGATTATTTGTTTTTTTCATAAAATTTTTTCTAATTTATTAGGGATTAAAATGACTTGTTCATTAAGTTAATTTCGATAGATTAACGCTCTTGAGTAAGAAGAACATTTAACATATGATTTTCCAACACCAAATCTCAACTCTGCGCAGTAAAACCTTTAAAACACCAGAAAAAGAACATCAGGCAGTACATAGATAAAACAAAAATTAAAATAAAAGTTTTTTATTTTAATTTTCTTTTATTATCATGAAAAAAAGATTTTTAAATATTTAGTAGTTGAATTAGGGAACGTAATGAAACTTACGGTTTAGAAATAGGAGAAATTATTTTCTCCCTGGACAGCATTTTGTTTTCTTAACAAAACAATTGGATTTGGTCATTTAGGAAATCAAAACATTTACTCTTTTAACGCGTTTACTCTCGGAAAAAATACAAAGTATCATTAATGGTATCAATACTGAAAGGCCCCAAACTCCTGTTCAATTAAACTACGGTGAAAGCCCTAGACGCTTTGGTATAACTGAGAAATTTCCTATCTCTTTTGTTAAGTGTGATTGAGTGAACGCCGAAGAAGAGTATTTTGTTGTTAGAAGTGATCACTGAGATGGATATAAGGGACATATATGTTTTGTAAAGACTCTCAAAGGATGTCCGAGTATGTATTTACTTCATAGCTATTAATTTCGGGAATCTTCTTTGTGTATATTATTCACCTAATATCACAGAGTTTCATAACTATGTCTGTTGTGGGGAAGAAATTGGTCATGTAACCGAAATAAAAAATCTGGAAATTTCAGTATACTGAAGCACCTGATCGTAAAATGTGAGAGGGTTAAATTTCTGGCCAAAACTACTTTTAAAATGTTCACTGACGAGATTTACTACTCTAATCCTCAATTTAATTAGATGCCACTTCTTTATTATTGTTTAAATACTGTAAGAAGAAATAATCAAGTAGATGGTTCAGTAATATTAGAAAGCAA
>JAPMOQ010017299.1:2660936-2785299 GCA_026543055.1 Argiope trifasciata | reverse complement strand
AAATATATATAGTTAAATTTTATATATTTCCCTGTTATGGAGATAAAATATTTGGTGTCGCCATTTGAAAAATTAAAAATTTTATCACTACAATTGTTAGAACTTAATTGTTAGTCTTCATATCTCAAAACACCTTTGAACTCATACCTCAAAATTCCTAGAAGCATAATTTTATTCCGTCTCTGCGAATAGCATAATATTTACGACCTCATATTTAGAGATAATTTTTTTTATACTCATCCTTTAAACACATTTGCATATTCAATATTTCAAAAACAGCATTTTCTTTAAATTATGCTTAAACATTTTTGAAAAGGCTTTAACTATGAAAAAAAAAATGAAATAAGCACCGGACCTTCATAAGTAAAAAAACTCCTTTCAATATTTTTGTGATTAGAACTCTAATAAAGCTCTTTGTGGATAAATGAATTCGACTGTTGAAAACAAATGGCACCCATATTATTAAAAGCTCAAATGCCAGTCCTCCAAATATAGAGCTGAATTTCTTCACAAGATTACAATTTGTCTTTTATAAGATAACAATTTTTAATTTTGACGCATTCAGCAACAAAATACACAATAACATCGTGGTAATTAAATAATAAATAACATGCCGTTGTAGAATTCTGGTCTGGAATTGGAATACATTTTATTCCTTTTTGGAAGATGAAGATGGCATAGGATCACAATTCTCATAGCACCCATGAAAAGCGGTATAAAACTAATTGCCTTTTTTTTTTTCTTCCCAAAGCGCCAGAAGCAGCTGTGATAAGCAGTCGAACGATGATTAAGAATCATATAAATTTATGTTTGAAAGTATAAGAAACTGAAGAGTAAAACCAATAAGTGTAATATTAAATGTAAATGATCAACAAAATCAATATAAATATTTTGAACTTTAAGGATGAAAATAAATGGCATTAAAATGGAGTTTCTACCTCCAACAAAATTTTCTGATCATGGTGATCTTACAGTTGGATAACGGTAAAGATTACATAAACATCATTTTCTTCAATAGCCAATTATCCATATCATTTAGAAGACTTGCTCTCAGGAAATTTCAGAAAAACTGCTGTTACTTTCTGATCAATTTAGCATAATTACATAGTGTTTGCTAAATGCTTTTATGGCGATCAACAAAATCAATATAAATATTTTGAACCTTAAGAATGAAAATAAATGACTTTAAAATGGAGTTTATACCTCCAACAAAATTTTCTTATCATGGTGATCTTCTTAAAGATGAGCAACGGATAATGGAAAAGAGAGCCCATCTACTTGGGGCATAATATCCGATGTTTTTCTAACTACACACTTTTATAAGTAGTGTACATATTAAGTAAGTCAATGCATGAATAATAATGATGGATATTAACTTATTTCATATCATCAAATTTAGAGACACTTTTATATTTGATACTAGAACATGTTTACATTCAAAAAATCATTGAATGATTTCTTCCTAATTTGAAATAGGTACGTGTGAGAAGAAAAGAAATTCATACCCAAGAAAGCATTAAGCTTTCCTTTACTTCTTCTTATTGCATACAGCCGACCACCACGCCACCACTGAACGTATCAGTAGTAGTGGGGTGGTCGGTTGTAGGGAAGAAGAAGAAGTCAATTGAAAAGAAAAGAAGAAGAAGAAGAAGTCAATTGAGAAGAAAAAAAAGAAGTCAATTGAGAAGAAAAAGAAGAAGTCAATTGAGAAGAAAAAGAAGAAGAAGTCAATGGAGAAGAAAAAGAAGAAGAAGTCAATTGAGAAGAAGAAGAAGGAGAAGCTACCATTGACTCCAAGGCAGTCAGGTTCTTATTTCTTGACATCTAATTATAATTTTATTTAATAAAATATAAGTGATGAGATTTGAGTACCTAAGGATCATCACCTCAGATATCATATTGAATTGGACAGATAATAAAAACTTCAATCAAATTTAAACTTGATCACATTTATGTAAAGAAATGATGATGTCGTGTCCTTGTCAACGCGGAAAAAGGATGCAATAGCTTCTGACCCCTGGGCACCCAAAGGCAGAAATCTGACTTCTAGCTTAAATAAGGATGGCATAACACACATTCGCTTGCACAGCCCCTTTCACAGTGGGGCTCATTCATGCATCTCAAAGATAGAATACAAGGGAAGATCAACCATGCCCGAACCAGAACTCAAATCCTGGAAGCCCAGATCAAGGAGAAGACGCGCTACCCTTAAATCAGGAAGACGACATGTAAAGAAATAACATACAGAAATATAATAAGATTAGTCAGGTAATAATTGTATATAAATACAAGGCAAAAATATAAAAATGAAGGCTACCTAAAATAATGAATTAAAAGTTATAAAATTATAGAAAAATGAGATGATTCTGCTTTCAATAGAATCCATATAAAGCTTTTTGTCACTTGAAGATCATAATATATTAATTTTGAGACGAGCGAAAATAACAAATCCGTTGTATCAAGAAAGCATAATATTCAATGAACATTTTAATAATAGTCTTTTCTTCTTTGTAATGTTCTAGATATTTGAATAATGTGAATTTAATCAAAAAATTACTGTAATTTTGATTTCTAATATTTTTTATCTTGAATTACTGATTATTAGTATTTGCAATTTAACAGAAGGAAAAAAATCCAATGTTTTATTTATGGTTGGAATACCAAATCTAATAACATTTTATCAGTAGTATGGGAATTAATCCTGCTATTACACTATTATCTATTTTTCCTTTAACAGATCGAACCCGTCTACAATGTAATTTATAAAAAAGAAATCGGTCCTCCCAGTCTATATATGTTGGTCAAATTGTTTGATAATTATAGACAAGAAAACTTTAACCCAGAAATGGCCAAAGGAAGCCACATATCTTATGCTCTAAAAAAATATGAAAATTTGGCTGTGATTATTTATTTTTCGCTAGAATTTTCTTATTAAAAATGAATTTTAAAACTTAATCTACCAATATTTCAAAAAATGTTTAAAATCTTTTTAAAATATCAAATAGTATCGAGAAAACATATTCATAAAGAAACTTGTAATACTGGGGTAAAATTTGGTATGCAATTAAGATTCGAAATAATAATAATTCGAATAAATAATAATATTTTAATGTAATTAAAATAAACGGTTAATAACTGTACGCTTTCTTAGGACATTGTATTATTTCCTTAGTGAAAAGCTTTTCAAATTTTAGTATTTCATTCTATTTTTCTGTTTTTTAGCTTCACGTGAAACAAACTAATGAGTCAGTATGAACCTCCTCTTGCTTTTGGAGGTTTTCATTCTACTTTCTGTTGTGTCCTCCTTGAATTTTTGCCAGGCGCGAAAACAGATTATTCATTTTGAACAAAGCAAATTAACTGTGTAAGCAGCCTGTACTAGTATAATTTTTAAAACAAGAACCGGTATTACTTCTAAACAAATCCTCTTGTATCTTTTCAATACCGAAGAGATGAAATTAGCCACATCAATGTCTTGATTTTTCTATATTTATTGCAAAAAAAATTACAAACGCTAAAAACTGAAAGAAATGTACCATTTTAAAAATATTTGATGAACTATAAATATTTGTATATTTAAACGAACAAGAGTGATTCGCACATAATGCAAACAGAGCTAAGTATTTCATGAAAACTTTCTCACATATCACATCAAGTATTTACTTTCTTAAAATAGTGAATATTCAAGTTTCCCTGTTTGATTGATTGTGTCAAATAATTTTAGTGATCATTTAAGATGTTGATATCATAGTCACGTTCCAAATCATTTCGTTTATGCACCTTGTATTTCTAAGCAATCATACTCACATTCGCTCTGCCAAAAAAAAAAAATAATAAAGTCTGCCGTTGATGGTTTTAATCCAAAGTATGATCTATAATTTTTAGAATAAAAACTCTAAAAGTTTTATTCATCTTAATCGAATTTTCTTATGAAATGACAGATAACATGAAACACGTTCCTGTTATTCAATTGTGAAGTTTTTCTACTTGACTTCAGTGTCATAGATAAAGATACTGTTATTTATTTTACGGATGCTCAGTTTTATTCCCTTTTTAATGAATATATATTATTCAACTTGCCTTAATAGCTTTGAAATGCAATGAATATTTTATTAAAAGCTATTTTCTCTATAATTCTAATAAATAATTTCCTGTAAAATGTAGTAGATCTTGTTAAGTCATAAGTGTAAAACCATTGGCTGATTTATTGAATTTTGGAGCCTCTTTATAAGGTACCTTTTCTAATAAATAGGATACTTTATTTTCGCATTTCGAAAGATTATATTTATTTTATATTAATATCTACGTTCGATTCAGTATTCTGAGATGACCACTTTTCGATGATTCTATTTCATTAAGACGTGAGACGGCAGGTTGAGCGCATTTCCAGAATTAATCGTCATTCTTTGACCTTGATTTTCGCCCTATTAAGTCGTTTCTGACAGTATTATTTTAATTCAGTCTGAGAGTAATCCCAGTTTATTTTATTGTTAAATGTAAATATCCATTCCTTTCATCTTTCCACTCACCTCTGTTTTGGCCAATTAAACCCATCATCAGTTGCATGCACAAAGGGTGGTTTTAGAATTCATTGTAAAACTATATTGCGTTATCAGCAAGAATATCGGGGGTCATCTTGTTTAACTAATTAAATTGTCATATTCATCATGGAATAGCCGTTAATTTTTGCGAACAGTTGCGATTCATTTCATTGTTGGTGTATTTGATATATCAGTTATTAAATAATAATGTTATTTTTCATCTGAAGATTAATAAAAAGAATCGAAAAGAATTTCCTCTAGGACCATGGGAAGTATGATTAACTCCAAATTTTTCAATCTTTAGAATGATATAGGTTGTCCTAAGTTTTCATGATTTTACAGAATGACAAGATCATAGATGCATCAGTTTCTTATTTCACTCAAAATATTACATATTTTGACTTTTATTTTATGTTTTAGGCAATTGCCTGATCTCTGAAACCGGAAATCTGCCCCTGTGTAAACCTTTCCCAAGTTTTTTATTAATTTATGAAAACACTTTAAAATCACTACTTTTTTTATGGAATTCAATATATTTTTTAAAAATCTGATGTGTAACAAAAATAATCAATAGAGCCTTTTTGGAATTTCCAAGTTGAATTATATCGTTTATTTATTTTTATTGTTAGAAATAAAATAAAAGCAAAAATGTGTCATATTTTGAGTGAAATGTGATACATTTCACTGGAGCATCAACGATCTTGTCATACTGAAAATATCATGAGAGCTTAGGACAACCTATATTGTTCTAAGGAATGGAGAATTTGGAGGCAATCATACTTCCCATGGTCGTAGAAAGAGATTGCACGTGAAACGTGTGCTTAACATTTAATATTAAATGTAATTTAAAAAAAGAAACTGGCCGTATTGAAAGAAATAGATTAAAATTATTAGATTGGTATCACTTCGGATGAAATAAACATCAGATGAACTCATTTCAATTTTCGAGTTAAGTCCATTGCTGTACATGCAACAAAATCGTGAGTCACACTGCAGTAAGTGGTACCTCGTTTTCCTGAGCACTTTTTCATTCGACTTATCGTCGAGTCCTTCTTGAAGTCGCGCCAATCTAAGTATATCCACAAAACCAAACTACCCAGGCTTCTTGCCTGCATGCGAAAATAACCCGTCTTTTTTGTTTCTGTGTTTGCTTTGCTTACCTCAATCTTTCGCAGCCAGCAGAAGGAAGGTTGGCACGCTGGGAGGGAGAAGTAGCCACAGTCAAACCATCGACATAAGTCAAAGGTCAAAGAATCGCTCATAATCGTCAAACAATAATGTTCCATTTTTTTGCTGCACTTTGGTCCTAGCTTCTGGAAAAGACATAACAGAAAAAGAACATTTTTTAAAAAACTTTTTTTTTCTTTACTTGTGTGTGTGGTGTTGTCTGTGGATACTTCTACTTATCCAAACTGATTTGATTATTTTGTGTAATGACTTTAAAAATATTTGTTTTTAGAAATTTTTAGTTCTTTTATATATATATATATATACTGCAAAACGCTTAAAAAGGTAAGAGATTTTGAAAATATTTTTGTTAAATGTTTTAAACTTTTAAGACATTAATAATTTTTTGATGTACAATTATTCCTACTGTCCTCAGATTTTATATATATCTTTAAATTAAGTAAAGTGCTGCAGAAAATTATCCTCCATCATAAAAAAGAATGCATGCTAGAAACGAATTTTGCCTATGATGCAATGAAAAACTGCCTTAAAGCTCTTTATGTATAAATTTTTAAATTGATTACACAAGAGTATAAGATGCTGTAGCTAGACACATTTTTTTTAAAAAGCGATTAATTACTAAATATGGTAACTTAACTGCTTTATTCAGTTAATGTTTGGAGAATTGGTAGGAACTGATTCAATACTTATATAGTGAGTTTTAATTTTACTCTTCAATAATACTCTTTTTTTTAAATCATAAATCTTGCTTCGGTAAAAATTCATCAATTTTACAGTACCGTAGAGAATACTTAATCTTAGAATAGAATATTCTAGAAATTATGTTTATTATTTTTATATTAAAAATATGAATTTTATGTAATTTAAAATTGATTACTATCTACAATTGCCGTGTATTTATTTTCCATTCATATTCCCAAAAATATATCAAAAATTTATTTATATATATATATATGTATATTCATTTGATTATGAAAACATTGTTAAGAGTAAAAATGGATATATTATTAGAATTTATATTACTATTAACTGATTTTTGATGATGTGATATTATTTAGCTCTGGTCATAGCTTTAAGTACTTGTAACAAGTGATTTGTGATGCTGCTAAAATATTTCAATTATAAGAAATGACTTTAAAAAGTAAATAGATAAATAATTAGTTTTTAAACATTATTAGTTTATTAATTTTGATAAAGAACTTTATTTTAAATGAAGTATATGGAAGTAAAATAAAAATTTTACTTCAAGTACATGCATCTTAAAAATTATAAAACTTTTATAAAATTATTAAGCTGAAAAATATTACAATACATTTATCATTTTTAACATGCTACTATTTATACAATGGAGACTGTATGTAAATTGTTTGTGGAACATACATGATGAAAAATCACTTAATTACCATAAAGCTCATTAATGCTATAACATTAACATATACTTACTTCTTGGATAGTAGACACTCAATAAAAAAGTCATTTTTCAAAATTTTGATTTCAATTTTTTTTTAAAAAGTTAACCGAAACTTCAGTATTTATCCACAGTAAATTCGAAGACATTCGTTTTTTTATATAATTTAAGAAATCATTTTATAAATTTTATTTTATTTTAGTCCCTTTCTTTGTTAAGAATAATTAACAAAAAAGCGAAATTGAAATATTAAATAGTTATTAATATTTCAAATTAAATAATATTTGAAAAATATACTCAGTTTATTTTAACATTTTTTATGGATTAGTTATTGCGTTTGTACGCATGTATTTGCGTATACATGTAATAATTACAAGGTAAAAAAGGATATATTTAAAATTCTTTCATTTTCTTATTGAATCTGGTACTGAACTGTCAAAAACAGTTATTTGATATTTTCGTGCCTAATAATCCTCAAATTAAGGAAAAACTTTTATAGACTTGTCAAAAACTGTCATCAAATCCAGAAAAAAATTCATTGACTAATTAAAAACTCTTGCAGTTTAAATACAGTTTTCTTTTCTTTTATTATTTGCAGCTATAAGAATTCTTTTTTAATTATTATACCAATTTTTTGATTTCTAATATTATTGCAATGATTCTTAAATTTTTATTTTTATACCTAACTTTTTATAATAATCGTAAATTTATATTTATATTTATTATAATTATAATTTATTATTATTTTTATATTTTATTTTTATGTTTTAATTTTTTTATTATTAATTTTTTCATTATCTGAAATAATATAATAAAATGCAGCAGGAAAACAAAATTTGATTGTATCCTTTTAATATTGATGAACTGCTTATATCGGTATAATTAAAGACTAAATTGCCCTTCATTGATACATGCAATCAATCTTTTTATTGATCGTAATCTTATATAAGTTTCTACATACTGCAATTCATATACAACTTGTATTATTTGGTAAATTCGTTTAAATGTAAAATTTATCTGACATGATATTTCCAGGAAACGTTTCTAATGTCCTTGGAGTTTTAATGCAATATAGAAATTAAAGCAGCGTTTAATTTCTTTCCATTTCAGTTCCATTATTACCTATTTATTACAATTTATTACACAAATATATTTCTTAAATAATATAGCTTAACATTCATTGTTTATATTCGTGTTAAAAAATATGTACATCTTATTTTTTTATATTTTTAATATTAAGAAAGCTTAAAAATAATAATATAGTATATTATTTTTATAATTTATAAAATTAGTCCTAGAAAAAGACCAAACGGGAGGAATGCATTTATCCGAGATTATTTATTTATTTTAGCTGAAATAAAATGTTGATTACAGAAATAAATAGCATTTCGATAGTTGATATATACTTTTATATTTTTAATTAAATAAAGCATCAATTCTAACAATGTTTCCAACTCTTACAAAGGTTTTTACAACTGAAGATTAGTTTACCAAAATTTAAAAAAAAAATCTTTTTTTTACTTTTCTACTTTCAAATTGTTCGGATCTGAAGCGGGAGAAATTAACTGTGCCTCTGAACAAAGAAAAATCCATGCGTTTGGCGACAAAGAAAAATTTATTTAAAACATAATAAAATGAGCTTGTTTCTTTATACGTATGGATAAGTACACTAATATAATATAAAACATTAGCATAAGAAAAGCATTTCTTTTATTTTTATATATTTTATATTTAAAAATAAATTTCAAAAATGTGAAAAAAATCAAAAATTCCAAAATGAAAAGGAATTTCAGTAAGGGTTTTTAATTAGATATCAAGTCTTAATAATTCTTTAATTTCTTAATTTCCCACTTTAGTTTTCCTTCATACCCAGTTCTCGGACTAAACATATCAAACTATAGAATATAAAATTCTTTACATTTTCAAGCTTTTATTTTTCTTCAACTTTTAGTACTTTTGCAAATATAGATTCTGAACTACTTTTTTGTTTTCAATAATTTACGACCCCTAGATCAAATCCGTATGTTATCAGCATGAAAAAAAAAACTTTTGTATAAAAAAAATCCAGCAAGAAAAAAAATCTTTATTTTAACTTGGAATTTTAAAAAAATTCATAATTAAAGCACCATTTTTTAAGTTAATTTTTTTCAGTTTCTTACAGTTATCGAGCTTTGAATATTTTTGTAATTTTCACCTACTAAATTAATTTGGAACCTTATGTTGCATGGTGATTCTTTGTCCTTCTGTTGCCTATTATCATCCCTCTGAATTTGTCGGTCAAATTCGGCAACATCCTTTTTCATATTTGTTACACATCTTAATCTCAGTATTTGTTGCAAATAGTTGGGTTGTACAATCATATAGTCTCTAGTTTAAGCACTGTTAAAACGGTATGGTTCGGTAATTAAATTATGTGTATACAAAAATATAGTTAATTTAAATGTTATATGTAAATAGTGAATTGTAAACTGCATAATAAATGCATGTATCAGACTGAGACTTTCTTCTACAGTTTATATAAAGCAGCCTAAAAATTAGTATAACGGTAATCGTCTAGAAAGTTCAGTTATCGTCTTTATCTGTATTTCTTTTTAAGTGAAAAGTTTTTCACACTTTCTTTTTGTATTAAAACGATACAAAAATTATACGTACTTTAGAATAATTATCATAAAATGGGGATGTAGATTTAGTAAAATATATCAAGACTGTTTAATTATTAAGGTTATTCTTCAAAATAAATTTTGAATAATCTAAAAAACGAAATAAGGAAAAAAAATCCATATTATAAATAATGTAAATTCCTTTCGAATATTGCTTTATAAAATTCCAAAGACCAAGTTTTGGAAGATCTGATGTGTAATATCTGCTTAGAGGAGTTTATAAAATGTTTGCAAATCAGCACATTTTAAATGTCTTCTGAGCAGTTTAATTTGGCATATATTTATAAGACAATGTAAGCCATGTAAATTGTATTGTTTAATCCCAAATAATCTCGGAAAATATAAATGGTCACAAAACTCACAAACGGTTAACAAAAAAGGCGTTATTCCAAAATGCATGATTAAATTATTTTTACATGAACGAAGCTAAACACAAAGTAAATCGTACTCTATGCGAAAATACACCTGCTAGCAGTTTAAGGAATGCACAAACTGCATACAAAAGCTTCTATACAGCGAAACAATTGACACTTAACAATTGTTCTGTACGGTAGGCGCAATTTTAATCAACCATTCCTAGAAGTAAATTATGGGTTCCTAAAAGAAATTGCTTTTGCTTTCAAAATAATCCTGAATTTGCAGACCTACATGATGCAAAGGAAAATGACAGTTTGTTTGTTGTGGTTATTTTTTTACACCAAAATTTTAATTGCAGTCGCAAGATCATTGTGACATTTCTCAGTAATCGTCGCTTTCTTGGACTTTCTTCAAGATGATGAAATAGCTATTTTATGTTAAAAGTTATTTGGGAATCTTGCCAGAAATAAAAACGTAGTTGTCAATAGGTAAAATTTTATTATTTCTTGAGTTATTTTTGAAATCTTTTAACATGTTGTCCACTTTTGATTTAACATTTATAGCCACAGTTGCTTACTTAAAGTTAAAAATTGGAAATTTATTGGAAGTTTAAATCACACTGATATAAAGTGTTAAATAAATTTTGTCGTTAGGGCGAATATGTATCTAAAATATTAATGCAATATAGGAAATCAAAATTAAAGCCAATCAAAGTGTTTAAATGCATGAATTGCAATAAAAGAGTGCAAGTGATTACTTTTAATAATGAAATTCAATTATTTCATAAAAACCATAGGGTAAGATGATTTCAAAAAATTACGAAGGAATTCAGTTTGTGCGCTTCACAGAGCTGGATTGTTAAAATTGTTATTACACAGAACATTTCAAAAAGCCGTAAGTAAATTTTCAACATTGATCAGATATTCAAAAATAATACTTTTTGCAACAGAAAACAGGAGCAGTATGCCAAAAGAACAAAGCAAGAGTGATGCAGGAAACTTTATTAGACAATGAAACAAAAGTATCATCCTCTAGGGAAAACATACAACAGAAGTTTAATGGAATGCTAATTTATTATATGCTTATTCCAACAGAAGTTTTCAGTTTAAAAAAAATCAGTCTTTTCCATTGCATTTTAAATCTAAGTGTCTTAATTTTTAGATTACTTCAAGAAGAATTTGGGAAATTATTTCTTAGCTGGTAAGCACGACCTCTGTGCACGTAACCATAAACTTTATATGGAGAAAAATTTCATCCTACCCAAATTTGCTGTCTTAAGCATGATAGAAAAAAAATCTCCCAAGTTGTTTCATTTATCTTAATCTCAATTTTAAAAAAATTTTATTTAGATATATTTATTACATATATTTAATTTTTTTATTATTTTATTACACTGACAATATGCCCACAAACATGTATTTTTAATAGCGTCAAATCACAAATGTTTAAAAGATCTGTGACTAAAACTTTGACAAGTATTGCAGTAAATTATATTTAAAAAAAATTAAAAATTTTATCAAAATTAGGAAAATAATTTGAGGAAATAAAATTGATGCATTAATTAAAATTTATTTAGGTGTAAAAATTTTATGTTTTTTCGTTATATGGATAAAAAAATCAAAATCGAATTATTTTTAACTACAAATAGGATCCAAATTTGAAATTTCTTTTCTTGACAGGTATCCACTATACAAGAACAAATTATTTATCAAATTTAATTATTCTAGATTCAATAATTTGCTCTGTAGAGCATTTTTGCAAGAATTTTTTTAATCATGCCTGTCTATTAATCGAAATTTACTAATAATATGTCAGTTTTCAAATGTTACCATGTTAAAAACTGAGGGACAAAAACAAAATTCGTATAAATACCTCTTTTTATTTACAGCAACTTTGACTCAAGGGAAGTTTATGCTTGAAATCAATGTTCTATTGGCTCTAATTTGTTGCCAATATAGAAAAAAAAGCAAGTTTTATGAAAATAATAGCAATCTGACAAATTGTTTAAATATATAAATGCTACTGCATTTTGGCAATTGGATTTTATTTGAAAAAAAAAATCATTTATAATAAATTATTTAAAGAATAAAATTAAGTTTGAATATGTTGATATCAATTAATGGAAAGATTTATTTTAAGATGAATTTAAAGACAAAAATTGGATTCTATTTAATTATATTTTTCTCGAATATAATCGAATAAAGGATTTTTATGAATTTATTATTTGAGAAATTAATATTTTGCCTAAGATATTTTTATCGTTTGGTTTAATTTACATCTGCACATTTCGGATGATATCGTTCATTTTAGATTATGAATATATATTTCTTTAAATTGGAAGAATATGTATAAATATTGCGTATACATGTTGTAAGATTTCTCCATTTTTTTTTTTCAACCTTATTTAACATTTTTTCATTTCGATTTTCTATTTAAGGCATCAAAGCCTTTAATTTCAATTATGTGACATCAGTAAATTAATAATTCAATTGCTATAGTTTTTATTGTTTAACTAATGCTATATCAGTTTCATTAGTTATTTAATTTGCATTGTAAATAAAAGGGCTCTTCTTATTTAATTTTTATTATTAGTTTAAATAATATCTTTTTATAATTAATAAGTTCTGTGTCCAGTAACGCTAACTTAAATCTGAATTTTGAGTATTTAAGTATTATATAACATCATTTTCTTCAATAGCCAATTATCCATATCACATGCTCTGAGGTGAATTCAGAAAAACTGCGGTTAATTTCTGATTAATTTAGCATAATTACATAATGTTTGATAAATGCTTTTATGGTGCTAAAGTCAAAATAATTGAGTAATATAAAGAATACTCAATCATAATCGAATATTCTATTTGTTCTACTTCTGAACCATTGCTATGTTCATGTAATTTCCAAAAAGTAGGCTTAACGTAATCGAATAATCTATTTGTTCTTCTTCTGGTCTATTGCTATGCCCATGTTATTTCCTAAAAGTAAGCTTAACATAATCGAATGTCCTATCGGTTCCTCTGGACCGTTGTTATGTTCATGTAATTTCCAAAAAGTAGGTTTAACACAATCCAATAACCTATTTCTACTTTTTTCTTCTGAAGCGTTATTGTATCTATGTAATTTCCTAAAAGTAGGCTTATTATAATCGAATAACGTATTTGTGCTTTATTTGTTCTTCTTCTGAACTGTTGTTGTTTTCATGTAATTTCTAATACAATAAAAATGATAAGAGAAAGATGCTGAAAAACGCTTTTATATTTCTTACTAATCTCAATTTTTAGATGTTTCTTTATGTTTAGATAGCATTAGCTTTAAATAATGTAAATGAATAAAAACAAAGATTTCTAAAACTCTGTAACAACTAAAAATATATTATGTTAAATTTTGCAAAATAAATATATTAATCTCTTTTGGAAAGTTACTTAGAAAACGTCTATACTATGGAATCTTTACATTTTGCAGCGGTAGAAATTAATTTGTAGTTTCAGTTAATTTGATATCAAATTAACCTTCAGCCTTTCTGTTCCGTTTGGAAGTTGTACGAAGATTATTTGGAGATATATTACAACATTCTGACCGCAGTCAAATGAAATGCCAAACTCTACATCACACAAGTGATAAAATATTTCAATTTGATGAATCGCTCGCTAGGTTTGCTGAAGTTGCGATATTCGATAAAATCAAATATCACAATCTAATACTGTCCTATAGCTTGCTCGATATTTCGTAATTGAGCCTTAAAGATTTGGACTATAGAATAATACAATATTATAAAAATACCATAAGAAATTATATATATATATCGATTTTAATTCCAGAGCCAACATAGATAAATATATATTTGCTTACATATTTTTTCTTATTTATATAATATGATAATCATTTCTTATTCCAGAATGATGAATGAGATATGTTTAACTATTATAAAGTTAAAGAGATTGCAATATATTAGAAATTATTAAACAACATTTCGAAAATTTTATTATTTTGTACGTAACGCCAAACGTCGGTATTTCATAGGTTATGGAAGCTATCTATTCATTGCTGTTATAAGACTTATCGATAACAATTACATCAGTAAAAATGCGCTAAATATTTTGAAATTATTTACCTACAAAAATTATTTTCTCTTTTTTCTTAATTGAGGAAGTTTATTACGAACAAATTCGATGATAGATTTTGACAAGGACAACTATGAGTTCCAAATTCAAATAAATTAGACAGGCGTATATAAAATACGTTAAATCTTATTTGCATTTTAATTGCCTTTTTCTATAAAGATTAGAATCTTACAATATCATGTTTATATAGAGATTAATACATTGAGCCCTTTCAATTGTATGATTTCCAGAGGGTTTGCTTAGATCCCATCCATGTGATTTAGCAATAATTCAAAATGGCCAAGTCCATGGATAAATAGTACACTTCTATTTTAAAAACGAAAAATTAATACGACTAAATTAACTCAATTAAGCATGCGCGCCAAATGAGCATAAAATTTGTCATAGTCAGACAAACATTCCTAAATCGGCTAAGGAAGAAAGTTTGAAGAGTGGAGTATTAACTAAGGTGTAGCTTTGATTATCTCGCTGTGATTCAAAATTGAGAATTTAATACCAGAATAACTCTCGTGACATTTCAAGAAGAAAAAATTCGTCTAAAAATTATCCGAACACTTCTTATTACTCGTAATCTATAAAAGTTAAATTTAATGAAGATTTAACTTGGAAGTATGGTCTCGTTATAATCATCTAAACTTCGCATGCATAAAAGACCATATACATAATATTCATATTTCAATAGCAATCCCAATTTTTGTCTTTTAAATGATTCTGAGTTAATACAAATTCATCGTGGAGGAAGTCACACCCTTCCAAAGAAAACAAAAACATGTTTTTTGCTTTTTCGTATGCAAAATATGGAGAAGGTGTTGTAATTATCAAAAAATTCGAAATCGAGGTTTTGACGATTCAACACATTTTATATCTTCCTTAAATCGAAAAACATGTTTTAACAAATATTTATCTGTCAGTCTGTGCGTCTGATTATCTGTAAAATATAACTCTAAATTACTTTCAGTTGCACAGAGGAAATTCGATAGAAATTCTCTACACTCAACTCAAATATCAAGCATATATCATATTTCGAGCATATATCATATTTCAAACAAATTCCATTCAAAAGAAGTCTCTCTGTTCGAATATAAGTCAACTGCAAAACGCAAAGGATAGATGGATAAAATTCTCTAAACATTTTTAAAACCAATAGTATAGACGTCTATCCAATTTTGAACTAAATTCATGAAAGAGATTGGCCGTTTTAAGTCTGTATTTTCAGAAAAATGTAATTGCAATACCTAAAATATGCAGTAACTTAACTGTATGTCAAATTTGGTATTTGATTTTTGAAAGATGCGGTTCTGAATCAAATTTTTGTTTCAATCAGTTGGGAAAATCGCGTATAAAACATAAATTTGTTTTTTGAAGGCTATTTATCGTAAAAACTGCGTAATAGAAACAAAAAAAATTTACAGAAACGATGTTTTAAATCCAATTACTTCGGTTAATAGCAACCTTTTTTTGTGTTTATTCATGATTTTAATGATGGTAGGTATTAATAAAAATTATGAAATATGTTTTCATATTTAGGAAATATGTCTAGTTTATTAAGTATTTTAATATGAAATAAGACTTTTCGCCAAAATCTCCTTGTATATTGAAATGCATTGAAAAAGAGAGAGAGAGGGAACTTGCCATGCTTGGATGCGGTATTTCAACTATGAAATGTTTATGATTCATCAGTTCCTTGCTTCGAATTATAAAGTATGCATTCCTTTTATTTTAATTTGAGAAAATTGAATATGCATTCAAAATTAGTTTTAGCTACTTGAAAAAATTGATTATGCATTCAAAATCAGCTTTAGCTGCTTGAAAAAATTGAATTTATATAAATAACATTTTAAAGAGGACTGTTTGCATGAAAATTGTAATTTATACACTTATTAGATTATACTCTATGCTGGTAGATATTTACAATTTTATCACGAAATAATTTATTTAAAAATGCTACTTTTGTTGGTCTATATACATAAAAATTCCTGTTTACTGTGAGTAAAAAAAACATTGATATCAGTAGTAAAATATGTAAGAAATTATTTCCATAAGAATAAAATTTGTAACATATTAAGATATTCTTGCTCTAAATATAAATATAATATGAATAATTCCCAAAACTTTTCATGCTTATAATTTATATTTTGTATTTTTTTCAACTTAATGCCAACTGTTATAAGAAGCAAGTAGGCAGCGCATGCGTAGAAATTGACTTATTTATGTTTACCACAATTATTTAAGTTATATTCACGCATTCCATTATTGACTCGAAATTGCCATTTTGGCGTTCCTGAATTTTTCATTTTCACTGTGTTTCGTATTATAGTGATGGATATTTAAACACACGCAAAAAAACCAGAGCAAAATAAAAAATGAAAAGTCAAAATACCTATATTTGGAAAACTATAGAAAAGAAAAGATAATGTCAGAAAAAAGGCAAGAAAAAAATGTCTGAACTAATTTATTATAAGTGATAAAATGTTTTACATTAAAAAAAAAACGGTCGAATTCTACAAATGCATGTTTAGTAAAAAAAAAATACAATACAGTGGCTTGTAGTTGTCCCATCGGGACAATTACTTGCCATCGACCGAACAACATTTTTCAGCCTCTCTACGCAAGCGCTGCCTACTTGCAGTCTTATTACTGGCCGAGTGTAAACCCGACATAAATGTATATATAAAGAAGGAAAGTAGAAGTAAAATAATCTACTATACATTTAAGCATAAATAAAACTAAGCAAGGAAAAATAGCATTATTCAGTGAAAAATATAAAAATTATTTTGCTATTATCTGATCAATTTCGGTAAGCGTTTTAAATGAAATTGTTTGTATTTTTTTTTCTTTATTTGCTATCAATCATCTAACAGACTTCCAGCGGTCAAATGTTTTGTGACCTCATTTCAACCTAAGGTTAACGATTTGAACTCCGCCTTTGCATTAGTTTATTTCATTCTATGATGTGCCACAATGACAACTACAGCCTCTCTTTTTTCTTTTAGATTATTAGCGCTAATTCTGAAAAACTGATTAGCATTTTTACAAATATGTATCAAAATTTCTTAAAAAAAGCACTAGTTTATAAATTAATGTATGTGGATCAATACTAAATGGAGTATGAAATTGCGAAGCTATAAATCATTATTATATAATTAACTTAATAAGAAAAACTTTAAAAATTGTTATCAATGAAATATTTTTAAGCTTTTAAGATGTAATTATGCATAAAAGTCAAACCTTTATTGTTTTTATTGCAATTTTCAAACAGAATGTCCTTGAAATTTCGATGATTCTCTACACTTTTATATTTTCCTGAAATCAAAGATATCACTTTTGAAATTGAATATGAAAATGAAACGAAATGAATTATACAAATATAAATTGTATGTAGTCTGCCCATAAATAAAGTTTTGCGAGTATGTGACAAACTTCAGTAGGTTTTTTTTTTTTTAAAAATTACCCTAACAAAATATGTTCTCTGTGTTGAATGCTCATGTAATCCAGCTGATCTGAGCCTTCTTTGAAAAATGTTAGGTGAAATTGAAATTTAAAAAAAAATCTTCATTGCAATAAAGCGAGGATTTTCCCCATATAATTATAAATCTCCTATTACGTTTAATTAACTTTGATGAGCGATATTTTCTTTTCTATTTTTCGACTCGGTTTTCATCTTTAAAGCGTTACATACCACTCTGTCGAATGTAATAATTTAGTAATATTCTAAATCGATATACCACTTCTATGAGGAATAATAATTACTTTTATCATTATTTTTTCCAACGTGACTAAATTTCTATTTAAAATAATAAACAAGCAAATACTGATGCCAAATGATTTTTGAAATGTTTACAGAATCAAAAAACAATAAAAAAGACTAAAATAATTTTATTCGTGAAACATTGATTTACATTTTATCACATCCTTTTTCCATTCTCATTTTTATTTAAAATCAAAATCGAGTTTTCCCAGTGATTGGAAAAATTTCGTGAAGATTATATAAACAGTATTGTGCTACGTATTATAATTCAATTTCAAGATACAATGTTGTTTTCTTCACGTTTTAAAATTGTGAGAACAATTTTGAAAGCTACTGCATATAGCGTCACTTAACAAGTTAATTCATATTAATTTCTTAAGAAGAGAAAGAATTTCTAATACAAAATTAAAGGTATTTCGTAACCAATATAGACCTGATTTTTTTTCATGTTTTGTATGAATATGAGATAACATGCTCATGCCTGTTATGAAAAAAGAATTCCAACGGGGTTGTGAATTTTTTTCTTCTTATAATTAGAAAAATAAGATATACATAGTTGCTATACACATCAATATATTTATTCGAATGATATTCATACAGAATATAATTGTCAAAATGAAAACACAAGTTTAAAACATGTCAAAAATATTACAATTAAGTAGATAATAAATCGATTGCAAAATACAATGCTCATAAACTTGGAAAAAAGTTAAATCAACTAAGAGAACAAAGATAAGAAATAACATAAGATAAGAATTATATAATTGTCAAAAATATTTATGCATCATTTATGAATTATTATTTTATTTTCACATGCCCAATGAAAATCACTGCCATCTTTAAAAAAAACAACTTATATTTACTTACATATGCAGTTAGTTTATTTAAATAAATAATTACTAACAGCAATCTTTTTATCTCATGTTATTTCTTATTTTTGTACTCTTAGTTGATTTAACTTTTTTCCAAGTTTATAAGCATCGGATTTTGCGATCGATTTATCTTCTACTTAATTGTAAGATTTTTTACATGTTTTAAACTTGTGTTTTCATTTTGATAATTTATAGATTCTTTTTGATATTTTCAGGACCATAAATTTCAGCTAATAAGGATTTTAATTTTGAATCCATAGTTGTGGCATAATTTGATGATAAATTTGAAGAATTACTGTATGCTATATATTATAATTAATTATAAATTAAAGACTAAAATTTTGAAAATGATTCCAATAAAAGAAATATAATTTTGGTAGACATGGATATTATTTTTTTTAAAAAAAATAACCATTTTTTAATTATTAATAAATGTTGTATTTGATGAAATTCAAGTGTCCCAAATAGCAAAATTCTCTCACAAGCAAACTTATCAAACCCTCCCAGACATCGCAAGCACAATGAGAGCAACAACAAACAAAAAGATATCTCACATTGAATGTCATCTAAAAATACCACTTCCAGAACCCACGTGTTCCTACATCCCATCAGTGTTCCTTTAATAAACGACTTGATGGGGGAGACAAACTTGTAAGTCGATCCCCTCGGATCTGTTGGGGAGGAGGGCATTATTCCCGAGATCCAGACGTCTTTGAACTTTCAGGATTTCCTGCACTCGGAAAACGACAAGCAGAGAGATTCACACGTAGCTGCCGAAAATATGCTCGAGAGGGCTTGTCAGCAGGAAGGTGATTGTTCTTTCAAAAGTTCGACGAAACTCTGAGACACACTCTAAAGATTTGCTCTGATAATTTATGGGATGAATCGATGCCTGGTGGCTGATAGCCAGTCTACTGAAGTTAGTTGCGAATATGTTCAAGTCGTATTTTTATCTACAAAATGGTTTTTATTATCTATTGAACTATCAACTAGCTATAAAGTCTTGGAACTCTTGTCCACAAATTAATCTTAAACATGTTCCATAATGTTTTTAAATCAATAAATTATATTTTAATCACATATCCGCTGTTCTATTAGTTGTTAAGACTGAGACGCCCTTTTTGCTATCAGTCTCAAATATTCCTTATGACACCGTTATCTAGAAAAATCTTTATTATATATGTTATTGTCAATTTATGAAACATAGGTGTCATGAAGTACTTTGGTATTTTATAGGATACTGAGCTTTAATAAGCAGTTTTGAAATATATGGATTATGATATCTTTTTTCTAAGTATTGTATATAATATCTAGCCATTTTATAGATTCCTAAATGTCATTTAGACAAAGTAAAATATTAAAAAGATCATGGCAATGAGATTATTTAAACATTATTATTAAACATTAAAACATCAGCATGAATTCTTCATTTCTATAATCTTATTGTTATTATCTCTTATAAGTAGGATTTGTCAATCTATAAATGGCGATATTATAGACAATGCTTAGGAGTTTACTCAAATTATTTTCATGAACTTTAATAACTGAGCCACAGAAGACGAGATTTTTTTTACGAAATTTCGTGAACGTGTGTGCATTACTATTTTTCTTTAAATATAAACACGATGCAGCAGAAACGGAATTCTATTCTCAGAGCATGTCATCATCATGATGGTTTAACTATTTTTGATTGATTTTTCTTCTTGAATCGGAGATGTTTTCGTAATTTACCGATTTGACATATAATATTCTATAAAATGATTAAGAAATGAATGAAAAGTTTAATAGTTTCATACATTATCAGCCAGTTTTTGAAATTCTGTAGAACTTACTAGAATACATATATTGATGGGAACATATACACTTCAACTGATTGTAAAATATGAGAATAATTTTTTTTCTGTTATCAGTCTTTAAATTGTTTTATGGCGCCTAATTTACATCTGTAAAATGATTTACTGCATATTCGGTATTCGATTACACCTGCAAAACCTTTTTCTCTTCTATCAATCGACAACATACTTTTCAACTCGTAAGTTTTCTCTACAAAAGCATTATTATAGTAGAGACATTCTAATGATTGTAGAGTCTAAGAAACATTTTTTTCCCTATCAATTTCAAATGCATTTTATTAAATGAACTTTTTCTGCAAAACATTTTTGTCTTACATTTTGCGTTCAAATTATTAATGGAATCAATTTCTTTTTTATAGTTACCTTAATAGGCACTTCATTTTCAAATATGTACCTTAATATTAAAATCTTTTCATACGCAACTCCATCTACGGTTTAAACATTTCATTTCAAAATTGATTGATTTATCGATTAATTTATATTTGCATTTTGTTAGGATGAAATAGTTATAGTTCGAATACTTTATTTCTATTTCGTGCCATATAATTAGATACTGTATGCTTTATTTATTATATTCTATAATTTTTTATCGAGGAAAAATAATTTCTCAAGACTGTGGTTTTTATTTAATATTTGTTGGATGACATTTGTATTTTCATTTTTTATGAAAGAAGTCATGTATGTATTTAGAAGCTAGCTTTAAAATTTTCGTTTTAAACAAAGTTTCTGTAATTGCAAACCATTAAAAAAATAAATATAATGATATATTCTATCTAAAATTATTTATTATTTTGTTATATTGATACATACTAAAACGTTTATCTTACATTCTTTTATTTACACACAACATTTCAAGCCCCTATAAACGAAACTTTTTCATACCTCAGATTGGCATTCGTATGAGTCTTCCATTGCGAATTTCAGAAATAATGCACATGTTATAACATGATATTTAAAAGGTTGAAAAAGAAATTAATACTCTGGTGGGGGAAAAATCCCAACACCAAGAAAAATTTAGTGTAGAGTAATAAAATTTGGGCCTTGCATTTTTCTATTCAACATGTTTAATTGATTAAATTTTCCATGTTACAGATTAATTTAAGCTCAAGAAAGTCCATCTCAATTGGGAAAAGCCGTTACATTAATAGTCGGTGTAACCTTAAGAATTTTGAGTGCAAGCCTGCAAACATGCATGAATTGAGTCAAACAGGTGACAAATTTGACATCGTGGTATGGGATTCCAGGCTTATTGTATTTGTTCTGTGAATAGTGAGATGGCCAGTGATGGCTGCGAATAATACTGAAGTTGTCGTTAGTGATATATGCTAAATTGAAGACAGATCTGGTGATCTCGCAGATCAAGGTAACATTTCGTCACTCTGTCGAGCAGTTACAACAGCGGTATGAAGATGAGGGATATCCTGTTGAAAAAAACTCCTCTTTCAATGCTGTTCATGAATGGAAACACTGCAGGTTGAATTACTAGACTGACAAACAAATTTGCTGTCAGTATGTTTGGAATAACCAGGAGAGTGCCCCTGCTGTCATAGGAAACTGCTAACCAGACTATGACTCCAGGTGTAGGTCCAGTGTGTTTAGATCATTGACAGTCTGGTTGCAGGCATTCCCCTGGCCTCCTTCTGATCAATACACGACCATCACTGTCACCAAGCCAGAAACCACTTTTATCAACAAACGCAACAGATCTCCACTCTGTTCTTTAATGAGCTCTAGCTCGACATCACTGGCTTCGCAAAAAGTAGTAACTTGGAGTCAGCGGAAAAAACGCTACAGGGTGCCTGGCTCGGAGCTGCTCTTGATGCAACCGATTTCTAAAAGTCGTTCTGTCACTGTGATACAAACTGCAACTCAAATTTATGCCATAGACGCAGTACGATGCTCCACAATTATTCGACAAATATGGCGTTTCTTTCAATAATGTCACCTGATCCCTCCCCGGAATCCAAACTTCTTCAAGCAGTACCACCCCTTAGTTACTGCTCCCAGCTATAATGCATAATGGATGCATTTCGGCCAAATATTTCTGCAGAAAGAAAATCCTCTTTCTCGTAATCCTATTACAAGACATCGTTCAAACTCAGCAAGTTGTTCATAATGGCTTTGTCTACTCACAGGCATTCTTAGCTAACATCAAATCAATACGTCAAAATTTTAAAGCTAAAATGAGCTCCATCGCTTTACAGTACGCATTTAAAGCAAACCTGATTCGCATGTTCTGAGTGTAACCACTAGCGCCACAGTTATGTGCGAAGCGCAAAATTTGAATCGATGAGATCTTTCAGATGTATAAACTAGCCTACCAAATTGTGTTTATCTCGCACAAGTTTTTCTTGTTGTTGGGATTTTTTTTCATCAGTATTGATCATTTGTTAAATTTTAAAATATAGTGTGGTGATGATAATTAATTGAAGTGTTTAAGAACAATTCGGGCACCTATACGAAATTGCATTCCTTTAGCAATACTTGCATACTCGTACAGTTGCATTATGATAACTTGTAGCTAATATTTCAAAATGACTGTTTGTACATAATTAGCAGGGAAAAAAATTATTTACTTTCTCGGATTTGAGCTATTTTTCTAAGATATCTTAAAGTTCCTCAAATTTCCTTATCTTTTTTTACTAAGCCTAAGTTGTAATTGTGAACCTAAATAAACAATATTTACAAATGTTTTAAAGTCGTGATGATTGAATGATGAGCTGGTATTCAAATATTTGCATATAAAAGCTTTTCTGTGTTGAATAAGTATTCTAAATAATATTTCCACCCTGAATTTGTTATAAGACCCTAGTAATTTATAAATAAACATATCTCTGCAAATTTTAGTGGACAGGAAAGGAAAATTTTGTGAGCATGTAGATAAAAGTTAGTGATTTCATTAATGGTCATTTCATAGTTAAAAATTTAATTTTTTAAGATTTATCTGCTCTGAAGCTAAAATATTTATATTAACATTTATTTATATTATTATTTATTATTAATTTAAAACATTTATAAACTATACAATTGTCTTTTTTTATTTAATGCAACGCTGTACTTATGGATATATGTATTGGTGCAATATTTGAATAAATAACCTTTGTTGGACACTTGTACCAGATTAGAGACACTAGGATGAGAGAGGTTAACTAGAAGGTCCATTAAAAACCCATTTCCCTAGTTGCCAAATATATAAGCTTTTAAAGAATACAAATTCTGTGAATTTATAATATATTAGGATAATTCTAACTCGCATGTAATTGCTCTACACCCTATATAGATATATAAAAAGTAAAAATAATAACCTCAAAAACAGCGTGTATGTACTTTCTGTGGCAGTATTTTCAAACAGGCTGCATTCTTTCTTATTTTGGATATCTGAAATATATAAATACTCTTAGATATTTTCATACCACAAGCCTTGGTTTTTCTTTTTCATAATGTTGGATTTCCAATTGGGCAGACTGAACAACAGCTTAGGTCGACTAAGCTAAATGAAGGCTACAAGATTGCTCATTAAATAACTTTATTTTCCTATTACCAGATATATAAGATTGCAAAAAAATACAATTTTTTATGAAATGATAAAATATCAGAATGGATTTAACACTTTATCTAGTTTAATTGGTTAGTCTCATTTTATGTTTGCATATAATTATTAGGATATGTTTAAAACCGAACATCTGTTCGAATAACATTGTGTGCAAACATTGATGACAAGCAGCTTGGAGTCATAATAATTAAATAAAAGCAAATGCAAATTGATTGTCTCACTAGGTTAGCTACATAGGAGAGCCATTTCCCAGAACTTTTTCTGGAATATCAGTTGTATAAAATTGACCCCCTTCCACATGATTAATTATTGGAGTTTTATCAAAGACGATATTTTAGAGATCATCGAGGTTTTGGAAGTTTATGGATTCAATGAGATGGTCTAGCTTTTCTAGACCATCTGACAACTTTAACAACAACAAAATATTTATAAATTTAATAAAATTAACAATAATAATCTGAAATAAATCATTAATATATTAAAAATTGGATGAGGTATATGAAAATAAGTTGACCATCTTATTAAATTAAAATCTTGTACACTGTCTATGATCTCTAATTATCAAAATCTGTCACTGCTTTTTTACTTACGGATATCTAGAGGAATGCAGAAATAGATAAACAAAAAAGTTTTCTATGCATTTTCTTACGTTTTCGAGTTTAACTTTAAAAATAAAATTCTGAAATGATACTAAATAAAAATTATTCTAAATAAAAATGATGAAAATTAAAACAAACATTTGATGGCGAAAAAAAAATCTTGTGTTCAAATGAAATTCTAAACGTTCTTTTCCACCAATTTTTATGCAAATATTATATATATTTTAGACTCCAGTTTTTGTGCAATATTAATTTATCATATGAAACTCTCCTTATCATCGCATCTTATTAAATAAATTCTCATTAAACCTCTTATAGTTCAACATTTTGAAAGAAATGAGAGTATTAGGTTTAAAATGTTACTTTATACAGATTGATATTATGTAAACAATAGGCCACTTTTTATTCGGATTTTGATTTCTATTTTGTAGCATTAGCATAAATATATATCATAATTTGAATGTTTTTCTGAATAATTTCTATATTTTTTTCAATATTTTGTATATTTTGCTTTTATGTCAAAATTAATCTTTGATTGAACCTCATGTGATCTTACATATTCGTTATGATCCATATGATATCTACTACTGAAAACCTATTCTAATTGTTTATAAATTATATGTTTAATATATTATATGTTTATATATAATATATATATATATATATGATTATATATATATATGTTTATATATAATAAATTAGATGTTTAAAAAGTTTATTTTTAATATTCAACTAAAAGAAAGCAAAAATAATCTCAACCTTTTCTGTGACTAGTAATTCCATTATTAAAGTATGATAAAAAGGTAAACCCTGCAGCAGAGTTATGATGAGAGATTATATTTACTATAGAGTAATAATACTATTAACGTATTTTTTCAAAATCTATATTTAATGCAGACTCGATTTATTATCATATGTGATCACTTAGTGACACAAAAACAATGGGGGAATTGTATATGAAACAAATTGTTATTTTTTTTAGTCCGTCTTTAGGAACGTTCCATAAATATTGAATTATAATTTATATTAAACTTTTATGCCCTATTCATTTTGTAAAAATTCTGATACTTAAAATGAAAGTTATTGCATATTGCTGAAATTTAATTTTATTTCGTGCAATTTAAATCTCTTTAATTTTATATCTAATTTTTATGTTTATTTTTTTACATATTTGCTATTGTAGATTGTTGCGTATACATCGGTTTTTTTTAATTTCTAAATATATAAAAAAGGATTTTAATAATGATGAACGCTCATAATTAATATCAAAAACAAAATCAGATGCTATATTTTTAAACGACAAAATGTCCGCTCTTCCACAAAATAATGTGCAGGAGACATCGTGGAATCAATTTAAATAGTTCATTCATTTAAAGTTTTTGTGGAGTTAAAGACAAATGACGCCTCAATTAACCCAGAAGTAACAAACAAGCAAACTTGTTTATGTCAGCAGTGTGACACCAAAGCCTATTGTTAAGATAATACCAACACCCTTCTCTCTCTCACTCTCTAAATGTCTCTCATCCTTTTATTTCTCCGCTCGGCCGTTTTTTGTGAATAAACACTTCTTTACTACAGATGATAAAATATTCTAAATATAACCTTTGCCCTTGAATGAGAATGTTAGGAGTGCGCCTTGACGGCCGAAAGAGTGCTAAAAATAGAGTTTTACGATTGAGCTCACAGCTATACAAGATCAAATTTATAAGAAGCGTTTAATCGTAATTTTCAGAGATTCGCGATTAAAAAATAAAAATTCTATTAATTCAGGGAAGCAGAATTAATGTATTAACAGTTTTTTTTTATCATTTAGTAATCTATTCCAAATTTCTTTTTATGTTTTTATAACATATTTCAAATATTATTTATTCCAAAACATTGATTAAATTCAGAACGTAGAGAAGGGCTACGAATCACGATTAAAAAATTAGGTATTGAAAAAAATTAAAGAATGAATATAAATAGTTTCAAAAATTTTATAATTGAATCAATTTTTATTTTCATATGTGCACAAAAAAATATGAATATTCGAAGAAATCTTTCTCAAATTACAAAAGAAATAAAATATATGAAAACTTATGTTAGTTAATCTGTCTTGCAGTTTTTTAACAGATCCTGATATAAATCATATTTTTTCATTAAAAAAATTCTGTTATCAAAGGAATTTAAATGTCTTAGTGAATCGCTTTTATTCTTCATACACATTCTTCTTAACTATCTTACACTTTTATTCTTAAATGTCATTAGCTGCCATTCTTAATTATTATAATTTTTTAAGTTAATATTGGCAACTCTCCAATTATCTGCTACAGCGTTTCCATAGATAATGAATTAAATGTAGCACTTAAATTTTTGGAGAATAAAATAAATTAAGATGAAATGTACTTTCAAAATTATTTCTTCTCTTGCTTTTCGCTTTCTACCATACTCAAAAGTTGCTAACAAACAAATTTCATTCAGAAAATTATAACTTAGTTAAGCGCTCAAAATTTCATTAAACTGTTGGACTGACCCAGTATTCTTGCTGGCCTATTCTGATTATTTCCAAAAAGCCGTATTCCTTATATTAGAGACAAGCAATTTGATTTAAAGTTTTCGCTATGAAGAAGCTGTCTCTGAATAATAAGCTTGCATTCCATGCCAATTGCGACAATATTTGCATGACGTTTGCCTAATACAACAATTCACCCGGAATGACGGAATAATACATTAAAAAGCATTTATTAATATGAATACATTTTCAGAACATATTCAGTCGCATTGTCATTTTACAGAGTGGCTCATCTACTGCTCCAGTAGTAATAATAACGATCACAGTCTGAAGATTCAGAGTAGTGGAACAGTGATTACTTATTTAATTATTTCCTATTTCACTTGACAACTCATGTGAACAATAATTTCTGGTGTTATTTTTGCATGAAAATTATAACTTATATTTTATAATTTATCAAAATTATTAAATATTTTTGTTTTCAAGTAAAAAAAATTATTAAATAAAAAAAACAAAAATATGCTATTTTTTCCAAGAATTATTCTATTATAAGCATATGTTTTTCCAAAGCTACTGAATTAAAAATAATTAAACTGAAAGGAATCATCAAAAGCTAAGAATTTAAGAATTATCACGAGTTAAGCAAAGAATTTTCTAGAGTGTGACACTAAATCAGTTATTAGAATAAAGAACTTCTGAATAAATAGTGCCTAAGCGCAAAATGCCTACATTCGCCTAAGTATCAGTGGAACTGCAAAGAGCGGAAGAAAAACACCGATAAATAACTTTTAATATAACTTAATTAAAAATAAATCACTTAAGAATTTTAAGAGTGGACTTTTATTAATAAATACATTTAATTTGTATCAAAGTGGCCGATTTTTGCATCGATACAGAAGCGCAAACACCTATAGAAATGTTCATTAATGATCCACAAGTTTTTTTACCTTTAATCTATACCATTCCGGCCGAAGTCATTACTTAACAGATCCAAACGTTTATGTTGTTTAGTGCAAACCCTTAGCTCCAAAATAAACCGCACAATGTAATCATGCGATTGGGATTCAGCTAGTATCAGCTAGTATCTCCAACTAATATCACGTCCGGAAAATGCACCTTGCATCGCTCTTTTATCGTTTTAGCCTTGTGTGCTGGTGCGGATTCTTATTGAAATTCCCACTTTTCATTATTAAAGTGAGTTTAGACCGACGGAAATACTACAGCTTCTAGGATTTCCCTTGGTATAATTTTTGATTTATATCGACACAAAAATCAGAGAGGTTTTGCCTCTTGCGCAAATTCCACCCTAGACCATGACCTGTGTTACGCAATAGTTACTGAAGTGCTTGGAGAGCCTGAAGACTATATCTTACAGTTCTAGGATTTATGAGCTTTCGGATGTTAAAGAACTTCTCATTAGTGATAAGGAATCTATATAGGCGCTGACTTGCGGCCGATTGCATAAATTTTCAGTGTTTTTGGAGCCACACCAGTTTGTTTTCTTCTGTCGGAAGCTGAGCTTTTCGAAACTTATAAGGTTTTAATTCAAGATTGAAAGTGTTCACCACCTGGACTTTGACCTCTATTGCCTGGCTGATTGAAGTGATAGATTACATCATCATTGTTTGCTAAGGCATATTTAGCTGCCGTTTTTCTTGCTTAAACAACTCTAAAATAGTATATATTTTTCTTTGTATTATTAAAAGGCCAAAAATTAATACGTAAACTAAAAGATTCATTATAAAATATGTTACAATTGAACAATAGCCAAAGAAATGAACAAAATTTATAAATGATATGAATTAACCTATTCTATGATGTAATATCTTTTTTGCCGCACCCGGCGCATGGAAATCAAAATTCCTTCAGGCATCAAATCACGCAATTTAATAACCAATCTTTAGCATCACTCCGATGATTAAGACAATAATAATTGAATAGATTGAATTTCCGAAGATCCTTCAAATCTCGTACGAAGCCAAAGGATCATTCAATATTCCGATAAGGAAAGGTTGAAACGCCTTATTGGAAAATAATTCCGATGTGCGAGGATTGTACTAGTCAACAAATATAGATTTTACTGAAATATAAATAGCAACTGTCAAAGTGAAATATATTAAATTATTGCTACAGCTCAGATTTCGAGCAAGAAACCTGTTGTATCATATTCGTAAATATTTTTGCTCTGCGGTTTGGATGCTCCTGACGTTTTGGGCTGAAAATACAAACAAAGTAATAGTTTCAACTTCCGCAAGCAACCTATATTTAGAATGGAACGGCGAGGGTTGGACTGCCCGTCATTGGCTCACTTCCAGATTCACGGTGAGAATGTAAAAGAGACAACTCTTCTTTTTCATTCATTTTTTTTCGAAACAAATACAAAAATGAATGAATAACTCTGCTGCATTTTTTAAATTTAACTTTTGGACGCGAAACGTCAGGCGTTGTTACAATTTAAATGTCGACAATTTTAAGAACATTGGTCGATATTGTTGTTTACCAGCAAGACGATATCAATCGCAATAAACATGAAAATTAAATTTTTTATATATGTTTTTTAATTTGTTAAAAAGTAGCTTACCTGATATTTGTTCTCCTTTTTTTACTTTTTCAGAATTGAAACATTAAAAAAATGCATTATTTTAAAATGCAATAACTCTACAAATTTTTACAATCAGATTATATTTATTCGCCTTCTGCAATAAAGTAATGTTTACAACAAATGATGAAAAACCGTCGATTACATTTAAAATTCAAATAATTTTTTAAAAGCAATCCCAATCCCCTAGGTCATAAATTTAGTGAGTATATTAAAAAAATTTTACATCATGGCAAACGGCATGAAATTAAATTATAGGTTTCTAGGGGTAAATTATTCATTTACAATATAAATAGATAAAAATGTATCAAGTAAATTGTACTTTTTTCTTCATTTCTTCTTAAATATATGATCTTTTAAAATCAGCTTGTAATAATATTTATATGTGAACATTTGCTTTTATTTTTCTGGCTGCAGCCTTGGTAAAATGCCAAGGAACGCAGCAGACTACTCCCCAAAATAGAAAATTAAATAAATAAATATAATTTATAGGGGAATATTTCATTGATATTATCCAGAAATAATCAATTTTGATGCGAATTATTTAATAATTGCATATATTACGTAATTATTATATATATAGTGTGTGTTTGCATATTTAGTATAAATGTAATTTGTTTTATAGATTTGTATAATTTAAATTGATTGTTTATAAGTTAACTATTAAAAATTTATAGAATGCAATATAACTTTATTTATTAATATTATTTCTTCATGATAAAAATCAAGTAATTTTGTATTTGTTTTTGAAATCTTATTAGTAAACAGTATTGAACTCGATAGATCTAAACACAACCAGTTGTTTAAATCATTTAATGATGTGCATGCTTGCTAGTAATCAATGAACAAAAAAAAATATCAATAAAGACATTTTAAAATGATTTTATTTTCATGTAGTTAAAAACAAAAAAGAGATTTGTATTACCTTTCCTTATTTAACGTAAGCTGATTAAAAAAGTTATATTGCTTTTTGCAATTCCTTATGTAATGCAACTGATTTAAAATGCTACACTTCTAATATATACAGGGTGTAGAATTTAATGGTGTATTTTATAAAATTCAAGCTTATGATTTTAAATTTGATATTGCCACAATAAATAATTTGTATAAAATTAGATTAATTCAAATTGTTCCACATTTTTGAAATGTCAAAATTTTGTTTGTTTGTTGTTGTTGCATGTATGTTGTAAAATATGTTGTTTTAATTTTTTTAAATTATATGTGTGTTTTTATCTATTTTCAGGGCAATATTCGATAAGAAAAGAATTACTCAGTTTTTAAAATGATGCTTGGGAAAGTGGAAGCTCGCCGTAAGTGCAAGAATTTTAAGTTAAAACAAATTGATGCAACTTAGAATTTATAAGTTAGAAAGTTGCTATAGAGCATATAATTTTATTTTATGTAATACATATCAAATAAAGCAATTGTTTTGATTTTTTAAAGACTGTTAATTCGTTGCCTCATCAAATCAGATTAATTAATGAGTTTTATTTAATAAAATGTAATATAATAACGTATTAAATATTTTTAAGTATTTTCTTAAATAGCAAAATAAAAATTTATTTAAAAAATCCTATTTATTTTATTTTATTTATTCGAACAATTTATAAATTAATTAAAATAAAAGTAGGCATTTAAAGAAGAATTTTATTCTTTTTTCTCACAATGCTTCTCTGAAATTTATTACTTTCTCGTCTATTTCAAAATTTACTAAAAAGTTAACTATTATTCCTGCGTCATCTAAATTTTTCATTTACGAGAAATTTAACTATTATATTTAACTGTTTCTAAAATTTTCATTTAGTAGGAAATTCTAAAAATGCTACTACCCAATTTTCTTTAATGGCTTATGCTTATTAATCAAGCTTAAATTCTCCAAAAAAATCAAATAAAAAAGCTCCAATAGCAATATTTTGTAGTTTATTAAGAAATGTTAATGTTACTTGGCTGATAATAAACTGAAGTATCATAACTTAATCCACTCATAGCATGTAAAATTAATTATTCAATAACAAATATGACAGCATGTGAAATTAGTCATTACGAATAAATTCACGCTGTTTAACAGATTATCAACTAAATACGTTTAATACATCATGACATTTTCTGAGACAACCGTTCTGAAACATAGCAGCGACCGTAGTGAAATTTTATTTATTAAATCATATTTATAAATATGGTTGTTTTATATTAAATATGATTAGGTGAAATATGATATTATTATTAAACTTAAATTCTATCAAATGATTGAAAAAATCGTAAATGTAAAAAAGTGTTATGGCCATATTTGCTCCATTTAGTAATGGTAGTACAGTTACAGAATAGAGTGATAAAAAAGAATAATAAATTGCCCCATTATAAAACTGCAAACTAAGTAATTTCTAAAGGAAAAGAAGTTTTATTATTTTAAGTCTCCATAACTTTAAAAAAAATTGTAAATGCTACAAAAAGGAATTATGGAAGAAATTATTTTTATGTTCTTTTAAAATAACTATGTTTTCTTGTCTTTGAATTACTTTAAGGGGTTTCAGGATCAATGTCTTAATACTTTATGAAATTCCTTTAAGTGTTTCAAGTTGTGTGTCTATGTGTTTTTGTGAAAATTTAGTATTTGTGCGATTTATAAAAAATTAGCATCCGTATGATTTATGAAAAAATAACATGTGTGTAATTTATGAAAAGTTGGAATTTCGTGTTTCGTGAGAAATTACCATTTGTATTCTTTAAGTATTTTAATCTTATTTTTTTTATAATCTGTGACTTTTTACCATAAACAATTTCACTGCAGTTACTTGCATTTTTGTGATTTTTTTTTCCTTCATCAACAGCTAATAGGCCCAGAGATGGTCGTCACTGTGATCTATGCGGTTGCTCTCAGCCCGCTGTGCGGTGCGACAAATGCGGCTGCCAGATCTTCTGCCTATCCTGCGATGATATGTACCATAGGCATCCCAAGAGGAGGTTCCATTTGAGGAAAGCTGTTGATCCCACCCCGCCAACCCCACAAGCCAGGCCGGTGCTGCCCATGAAAGTGTCCCATATGCCCAGCAGCCCGGGGGATCCATCAAAAATGCCGTTACCGCCCCCCAGGAAGAAAAAGCCAACCAAATCCTTCTTTGATACTTTCAGGAGGAGGAGCCCATCAGCAGATGTAAGTTGTTACATTTCTACTGAAGCAAAGTAACAATGGAAAGCTTTCTTGTTATTATTCAAATTTATCCTATCACATAAATCGATAATTATATAGATTTTAGACATCAGCGTATAAATTATGTATGCAAATTATCCAGATAACGCAGCAACAAAATCAAAATGTTGATGGTTCAAGCTCATTAGAAAAAAAACCAGAATTGTTTTACAAATTCTTGGATAAAAGAAGCTAACAGAGGTTTTCAAACAAATCAGTTAGGAAACTGTATTTTTTTAGCTGTCAAATAAGTAAATTAATAAAAAATATAACTTATATTAATAATAAAAATTTTAAAGTAAAATTAACACTTGCATGCTCTGCATGTCTCATTATGTTCATTAAATTTTTAAATATTTGAAAAGGAATAGCATCTATTTCAATAGCATATACAAGTATGGTTGCCAAGAATCTGGAGTCATTACAGAAAAATAAAAATAAATGTATATCCATGAAATTAATAAACTAAATACTATCAACTTAAAATGAATTATTACTATGTTAAAAATAAGCTGTAAGTTGAAGCTAATTGGCAATTTTGTTAAAAGAGAAGTCCAATACTGCACACTACGTGGAATCTTACTTAATATTTTAATCCACCGTCAAAAAATGATGATTAAGACTTGATTGAAGACAAAATAAAGCGCATGCATATCTGGTTAAATTCTTTGCGAATTTAATGTTTAGTAAAGCAGTTTGAAAGCAGAAGAGAAACGGATTACATTCACATTGTTTGAGTATTCTCAACAGCTATACTTTATTTGCCAACCAAACAAGTAGAAACCACCACCGATTACTCCGACCCACCACTAAGGCACACTAAATGTGACTGACCGGACCGCCACGGCAGCAACACTGGCAGGAACTATGGTTGAGTCTCTAAGATCATCGCTGGCCATGGGGCCGGCCAACTGATGACTCTGATTTTGCTACAATCGTAAATAAAAATCCTGCATTTTTGTAATATATTAAACAAAGTAGTTAAATTACATAATTTATATCTGTTACACGAGGTTTTCAATTAAAACTTCCGATTCACCTTATGGGGTCATCCATTAATTTTATTTTATTTTCTTACTTCAAGTATGCAATAAATTATGAAAAAATATATAGAAATGTTTTTTTAAAGTTTACTCCTCATTCAAACCCCTATAAAATTGAAAAATTTATTCCCTAATAATATTATATAAACTCTATGGCATTCGTATAATATGTTCTTTGATTATGCGGCACTGATATTATGTAACCATACGACTATCTGGCATTGACAACTTCATTAAACGTAGAAGTGTGTGCGAATTAAAACATTTAACAATAATTACAAATTTAGAATTTAAAGCTAAGAGAATATCCGTTCCCTAAATAACATAACAATATTTATTGATATGATAGAAATGAAGATAAAAAAACATTGAGTAATCTTTCAATTACATGACAATGATATTGTGGACATTATACCGTGTGTTAGGATGTCTAATGTGTCTAACTAAAACTCTAATTTGCAAATCATCGGGGGTCTTGTTTTTATAGTATAAGAAACACTGCTCTAGACCAATTTTAAACGACCGAATTTATGTTGTGAAATACGATTTAGACACAGGAAATGAATAAATATAATCTTTCTTTATTCCAGAATAGTCCACCCCTTCCGAAAAAGGAATATTCGTGGACGGATCGTCTGGGAAACATAAAAAAATTCATGAGCAACAGGCCTCTTCCTCCCCTACCGACAAGCAACGGAGCAGATGAGAACGATGAGAAAGAGAACACACAGTCGACGAAGAATGACCTGTCCTTCATACACAAAAGAGGTGATGCGGATTTTGATATCATGAATTTTAAAGCAGAGTTTTTTTTGTTTTTTTTGTGTAAAAATATATATGCGGACTTTTCTAAATTTTTGTTTGGAAGTATATCTAGAGTATTTGAAAAGAAATGCATGAAATAAAACAGAAATTGCATACAACAAGAAATCCATATTATCTTAATTAATCACCGATAAAAAATTTCATTATATGATAAAATGAAATTTTTGCTGGTATGTAACCATTACCTTTGATTTTATGAATTTCTTTCTCAGATATGCATATAAAATGTGATTTTAATTCAAATTTTACCATTAATATTATCATCACTATTATACTATAGGGGTGAAGGGCGATAAGGTTCATGGTTAAACAACACTGGGTAGGCATAAATAAGAACTTAAGAGTATAAGAAAAAACGAAGTAAAAAGAAAATTTGTGCTGAAAATGTGAATGTTTTAAATGTATATAGTGTCTTATCACCTTATGCAATCACTGATCATGTCATGCTTTCGTTCTTTTAGAAACATCATTATCATCATTAATGGTGTGCACTAAAAATAATGTGAAAAATATTATATATCGTTTTTTTTTTAATATTTTATCTCTAAAGTGAATGGAAATAATATTTCAAAAATTAACAGTATTTAATAATTTGTAAAATAAATCAAAAACAATAATTCAATTACTATTGACTCCATCTGCATTATAAATAATAATAATAAATCGATTAATAATATATCCAACAATACATAAAATAGATCATCATAATCTAAATATACTAAATTTAAATAAATATAAAAAATAAATAGCAGCGCAAAGTCAAATAGTTATAAAATAAAATAATATCCAGGAAATGTATGATAATTTAAATAATAGCGAATTCAATAGATCATAAAATAGAATAATAATTCAAATAATAGAAAAATTCCAAATATATCATGAAATAAATAATTATTATTATTCAAAAATTCTATATGTTTCCTTCTTTATTTTACAGTTGACGAAAAACCTCCGCAACTACCTCAGCGATCTTTGAAGCCAGCAGAATTTTCTAGAGCTGCTCAAGAGAAAGAAAACCTACCAGGAGGAATACCTGATCACATGCATGACGTAAGTCATACGGTTTAAAACTCACCCACCATGAAAAAGCGTTAGAAAGTTACAGATCTTTTTAGAATACTTTAAAATATGCAATTCAATTTTTTCTTTGCACATTAGATTTTACTTGTAAGCTGGTAGATCATTCTCATGACTTAATAAACAGAAATCTCTTGAATTTCCTTGTTTTTAAATAAAATGATCAGTTCTGTATTTAGCTTCATAGTATACTATTAAGAATTTATAATGCATTTTAAACTATTTTCATTTCATCAATTGGGTACAAAATTCAATTCTAGTCTGCAAATTTAAACTACAAAGTAGATTTCCTTAATTTTTTTGTACTTTTTTATTATTGCACTTTTGCACGTATGGAATAGACAGAATAATATCTAAATGTTATTACAGTAAAAGCTCCTTATTCACGCTTCCTTCATTCGCGTTTTCACTATTCGCGGATTAAAAAAATGTGACCCAATTCCTATATTCGTGGCTAAAAATTTCTTTATTCGCGGATCTAATAAGTACATACATAATAATAAAAGGATTCCAATAGGTATCCAACCCAATATCCTTTGCAAATGCCGTCAAATGGACTAATAAAAAAAGTAAAATAGATCTTATTACAACTTTGCCTAAAGTATGTTGTTAAATGCAAATAGCCGAAATCGCGAATGGAATAGGACGAGATGGGTTCGAATAGATAGAATCAAGTGACATTCAGGAATTGCATGAATCGCAAGATGAAGATCTGACTGAAATCGACTTGGAGGAGATGTTAAATTCATAGCCCATTGAAGAAGAGGCTTCAACAAGGACTGGAAATGTGACATTTAATTTGAAAAATCTAATAAAGGTTTAAGAATGGCAAATGAGCTTTGCGATTTCTTTATGAACATTGATCCGTCTATGGAACGAAGTCTTATTTTTATGAGGCAAATTGCTAATGCGACTGCTGCGTACCAGTCTGAATGGAAGGAGCTTTTAAAAACTGCCAAGCAAGAGAAAATTACAAAATTTTTCAAACCATTGCCTACGCCTTAAGATAATTAAGCAAAATGTTCAAAAACTTCAATTAAATTAATTGGTTTATTTATTTATTTATTTTTTTATTTTGTCACTTAGGGACGTATCTCCTATAATCCCACATAAATGACCATTCTGTATTCAAGGTTTCTGTATTCGCGGCATATTTATTGAACATATACCTCGCGAACAAAGAGCTTTTATTGTATTTAAATTTAGATGGAGATCTGATATTTTTACAAGATAATTAAACTACAAATTTCAAGGAACATATTTTATTGTAAAATGAGAATGTCATTACTGAAGTCAATAAAATCTAATCCGTTAATGTTTTATTCATCAATATAATAGCTGTGTTTTTATTTTAGTTATTTATTTATGGACAAAATGCAATGTTGACTAAAAATATCAAATACAAGACTAAGAAACCGTTTATTCTTAACTTAGATTCGAAATGGCACTCTTGATCCTTCTCAAATTAATCACAGTCAAGAATTCAATAGAAGTCCAGAAAACCATTGGAATAATAGTAATACGATGAGTAACCATCAAATCAATACTCTAAACAGGCAATTTTCACCAGGAGGGTAAGTTCTATAAAATTTTATTAGATTAACATTTCAAAAACTCAATAACAGAATTTTTTCCGGATATTTGGTTACATTCAAGTTTAATATTGTAATAATCAAATCACATTATTTTAATTTCCTGCATTATATAGCGATTTGTACTTATAACTGTTCTTTCAAAAATATAATATTAAATAATTTAGTTATTGCAATAATCTAATATAAAAATAGGGTTTATATAAAACATTTGCACTAATCACATATTATTGATTAATTTAAAGGAATAAAAAATCATGCAATGTGAACATTTTAAATTTTTCTTACATTTGTTGTATTAAATATTCTCTAAGATAATTCAGTAGTATAAACAGTAAGTTTAAAAGTTATCATGTACTGTGTACTAAAAAAATCTTAGTTCTGGGAGTATTTAAAAAAAAACATACTGAATTGAAGAACAGACTAAAAGTAAAAGAATAAATCTGTCTTTTAAATTCCTCTTTAAAAGTGTATACAAACCCAATATATTGAATTTCACTCAAAAAAGTTTAGTTTTATTCATACATTTTAAATTAATATTTAGGAAAAATTCAAAATTTTCGAACTCATCAAGTTATAAAACCACTGCTGACAAACTCTATCATCTGTGGCTTATATTCTAAGCACAAAACTATAATTACTTTTGGTATATATAAATATAAATTAATAAATAAAATAAAATCTGTAAGAATTTTTTTTTAATTTTTAGATTAAATATTGTATATCCCCTTTTGTGATCTTCACAGACAACACATTGTTTGTGAATGTCATAAGTTTTTTCTAAATGCCTACTAAATACTCTTATATAAGCTAAGAACTTACTTTCATGTTATTGCAATCAATTTTGTTAAAATATGGCTTACGAATTTCTGTTATCCACAAGTACTTTAAAAAACATAAATACAATCCAAATATATTACTTGTGAAAATGAATTTTTAAAGTTCCTTCTAAAAATTAAGGCTTGAAAAGCGTTTTATTTAAAAAAAAAAAACAGAAAATAATTATTTTTAACTAATTTTTAAGTGAAAAAGAAATCGCAAAAAGTAAGAACTGACAGGAATACGATTAGAGAAATAACATTTCTATCATAATACTATAAATTACTTATAATGAGCTTTTAGGAAAGTTCTTTTTTATGATAATTGCTGTAATTGTCTTTCAAACGTCTCCTTTTTTATTCGTCCTAATTTTTTGACAAATAACTGTTTTTAGAACTGTTATCAAAATATTTTTTTATAAAAATATATTCAATCGAAATTATCTGCTTATTTTTTATATTTAATAAAGTTCGTAATCCAGCAATGCAATTATTATGCAGCCTTGCTATCAATTTTTTCTCAAGTTAGCTATCAGATAACCTTCTCCAAGTAGAATCAAAATTCAATTAAAACTATGCCAGCTATTTATAATTTAATTCCGTAATTATTTCAATAAGGTACATTCATCGGGAACATAAAATTTCAGAATCCTATCACTCATAATAAAGGAAAGTCGATAGCAAAATCCATTCTTTATTAATAAAGAATTTTTATATAGAAAAAAAATCTGAACAAAAACTTATTTGACACTCACTTAAATACAACCGAATCAGCATCTATAATCATGGCAGAAAAATAAATTTAATTGGTTTGGGAAATATTTTAATAAATGAATCTAATTTTTTTCTTTCCTCCATTTTCTAGTCCTGGATTCCCAGGTAACAACATGCAACAAAGTGTCAGCGCTACAGATCTTCCAAACTTGCCTGGCATGGACAGTCATCCTGGAATGCCACCCATGCATTATCCCCATTATCCTATGAATCCCCATTTACCCCCTCATTATCCTTACCCGATGTATCCCCCTCCCCAGTTCCCCAATTACCCGCAGTATTTCGGGAATTCCTTCGCTAATCTGTCCAGTCAACCCACAACGACCGATGGCGACTTCAGTGACCAGTCGGAAGCTTCGTCCAGACATCACGCAAGCAGGAAATATCCTTTCAGGAAAAGGGCCAAGAGAAGCCAGAGTGTGATGGTAGACAGAATGCAGTATCCAGGTAAAAAAAAATCACAAATATAAAATTCAATAAAATGCTTTATTTGTTCAATGAGAAGCAACTAATTTCTCCTTTAATTTTATTTCTTCGAATAAATTGACGGATAAATAATAGATGAATTTCCTTTTTGTGAATTAAATTTTTGTTTTGTGCAATAGATTCTTACTATTTTTAGAAAGAAGTATTATTCTGTTCCACTAAAAACACCTCAATATGAGCATGAGTGGGGGGAGGTCTTACCCCCCCCCCCCCACTCCGATGGATATAAAAATCTTTTAGGATTGTCCACCCCTGCCGATGACAGAATATGTCGGCTACAGGAGAAGTTGTAAAGGAGAAATTACAATAAAAAAGAAATGAAAACAATGTAAACAATTTGGGAAAGTAAATTCCAAATTACGGAAACTATTTTAGACAGGAATTTTCGCAATAACATGCTCTAATTAGACCATTTCTTCTCCCGTAATCAGTGATGGAGCTTGGGATTCTATAATAATTCTCGTCAAAGTTGCCTTGGTGTTCTTGTTAATCATTTTTGCTGTTTGCCATAAGGATGGTGGTAGTAATGAATTCGTGAATATTTTATTATTCTGGTAAAATCTAATGATAAATAAAAGACGAGTCTCTATTTTAGGAATCCAATGATTTACTAAACCGATTATAAATAACATTTAAAAAAAAAATTTTACTCTCAATAAATCGAAGAATAAACCTTGTGAGAATTTTTATAATAATTATTTTATCAAAAACGATTTATTCAATCAATTTTATTCGGTTTTTTATTTTAATTTTCTAACTCTGGATAATATTCATCATTTAAAATATATAGATAAAATGACTTATTGAAATAACAAAAGTTTTGCTAGAAGTTATTACTCTATGAATAATCTCAATATGTAAACAAAAAAAGAAAAAAAAAACTTTTACTTATTATGAATAATCTCAGTATGTAAAAAAAAATTTTATTCAATGGTTTGATTTATCATTTTTGCAACATTGATTTCATAATAAAATAACAATTGGTTATTTCAAATGAAAAATTACTTATTGATATAATCTCAAAACTTTAGTACAATGACTTGGAATGAACAGTTGAATGAAATAGTTTGAAAAATGAATGGTAAAATGAAATATGTTTGAAAATTTAAAAAATCTTATAATTTATGAACTCTTCTTCTCAAGATGTTAGTTAAAATTAATTTTCCTTTAACGCATTGCGAGCCATGATTAAGAGAATAATATTTAACCTGGGAAGCAACATTTTTTTTCGTTGTATTTCTCACTTATTTGACACCATATATATTATGTTATGTACAATTTAATAAAATTGATTTTGTTTTTATCAGCTTTTAGCATGCTTTGAAGTCATTCATATGCTTTATTATTTTACTTCTATGAAAACTAGACTTAAAAAGGGTTTTTTTACAGATATCATATAAAATACATTGTATCGTCTCTCAGCACAATGCGATGTGGCTATGAAGAGGGAAAATGCCATTCGCACACATATGTGACACTTTAGGAAATGTTAATGTCACTGATTATTGTCATGTGTGTCACTGACATGTGCACGATGTGGCAGGAAATGTGTTAAACAAACATCTGAAATTATTCTGTTTTAACCTTTTACAGAATTTTATCGTAAAATTTTCTAACATTGCCACCAACTACAATAACTTAAAAATATAATAATTTCCCAATTTCTGTCTTTGTCTTGACTTCCAGGCCAGTTCTATCCCTTTGGTCCTTTCCCGCCTGGCTATGGTCCTGGTCCATGGGGAGCAGCACCTTTTCCCATGGAAGCTCCCCCCTCTCCAGCAAGCTCGATTCGTTCTCTCAACAGAGTTGGACGCACAAGACGCAGGAAAAAACTGACCAGTGAAGACGACGATGAAGAGTTCTCAATGTCCAGTTCACCGCTCAGTCGACCTAAGTCCTCGTCTTCGGAAAGACCACTGCCTGCCCAGAAATCCCCTTCCAAAGCCCCCAAGTCCACGTCCTCAGAAGAGGAAGAAAGTGATGAAGAGGATAAAAGAAGTGGGAGGAATGGCAGAAAAGACAGGGTAAGCTGCATTTATTTAGAGTAACTTTTTGAATTCAAAGTTGTTATTATATAAAAAGACTAATAATATTCAGTATAGAAAATAAACAAATACTCATAGAATATGTGACAAGCCATGCTAATTTAAATTATGCAATCGCCAAATAATATAACAGTCTTTCGTTTACTAAATGGAATCATTAGAGAATATTTTTTTTTTCAATAATTCACTCATTTTGACTGTCTGACTGCGCGATTTTTTAAAATCGCCATTTAGATGCAATATTTGCTAATAAGTTCTAATATTTTTCAAACAAAGAAAATTGATACTATATGTTACGTGATCATAATATGATATAATAAAAACCTGAAATTATAAACATAAACACTTTAAATTGCGAAAGGCACTGAATGCCACAAAAAAATGGACAGATCGACTCACGGAAATTGCGGGATAAGCAATTGAGAGGTAATGTTTTAATACCTAAAAATTTTAACTTTTTCATCTTTAATATGTAGTGGATGTGATTATGGATAAGGCGAATTGCTGAAAAAACGAAACAAAAGTCTTTATATCGGCATAATGAAGGTTATTTCCACTATTGACTTTTATATATGTTCAGATGCATATAAGAATTACAGCTAATATATGGGTATAAAAAAACTAGTTGGAATGCTGGTGGATAGTTAATAAGGTTTCAATTTATAAATCTCCACGAATATTTTATGGACAATAAACTTTTAATAAACATCGAATTAATCACTTAACTTCAAATATTAATAAAAAGAAATACTCAAAAAAATACTATAACTGATTTTGATATTTTTTACAGACCTTAAGGAGAAATTCCGATCCCAGGAGACTACCTTCTCCAGTTCCTAAAAGTCCTCAGGTTGCCCACAAAAAGGTGTCAAAGCACAAACAGCAGGGCACCCTGAAACACGCTGATGCAGAAAACATTCAAGCTAGTATCAGCAAAATGGAAAGAGTGCCTTCCAGAGAATCGAATCGTAGCAGGTACTCGGATGCTGAAGACGTACCGTCTAGTCCAATGAGATTAGACCGAAGATCGTCAAGGGAATCCAATGCCGGTTGGTTAAGATTAAGAAAATATTTTTTTGTATAATGTTGCACCAAAAAAAAGTTTTATTTTTCTATTCTCAAATTCAAGGTTACCCTAAAATGTCCAGATGATTCATGTTGACCTGATAGTTGGTAATAGGAAAAACATTCGAATCAATAGGTAACAGTTTTAGTCACGACTCTTGAATGGACCGCTTAATATTAGTTCCACCATATCCCTCTTTCAGCCTCAAGTGAATTATACTAGAACGAAGAAAGTAGGAACGATAAAATATTAAATATATTATGCTTCAATATAAATTTATCCACCGAAGATCCGTCGTGTGAGGGGGTCTCTTGCACGTTAAATCTGTCAGGCCAAAGTCCTCCCGCTGGTGTGGTGTGGTGTGGAGAGGGGGGTGCCACTTCAGTTGTCGTCCTCGTCATCTGACCGTGGTTCAAAATTACGAGGTCCGTCCCAAAATAGCCCTCGAGTTGCTTTAAACGGGACGTTAATATAACTGAACTGAACTGAACTCAATATAAATTCCTTAAACTTAGTGAAGGAATGCATAAAACATTAAAGCATGAAACCAAAAGAATGTATTATATAAATAGTGCTCTTTTGTTATGGTTTCTACTATGATTCCTAAAAATGTTTAACGTATCAGAATTTTAACAATCTGATTATCAAGATCGTTTTTCTATGATAAAAAAAGAAACACGCAAACAAAATCTTCTCAAGTAAAATGAGTAAAGAACGTAAAATAACTGATTTTGACAGATACGTTCAAGCAATTATATTTTAATAAAAGACAAAATGCATACAAAATGTAAACAATATTATTTTTATTTATATTAATTTTTATGCATATTAAATTAATACTATAGAGGCATAATTACTATTTTTATACTCATACTCAAGAAATACTTATTTTTTCTTTAATTATTCGATTATCAGTACCATTTATTCCGGAAATTTAAAATTTTACTATAAAGAGTAATCGAAGAATGAATCGACTGAATTCTGAACAAATTGTATAATAAATGGAAATCTTTTCGAAATTTTTTCTTGAACAATGGAAGCATCAATTCCTTTCCACTCATAAAAAATATATTTCTTCACCTAGTTTCCGTAAAAATTTAATTTTTCAATAAATATTTCATTAAAAAACTTAATATTTAAAAAAAATTATATGAAAATATTGATTTAAAATTTCGAACTTTTGCTAAGACAGTGACCAGATGTCCCAAATAAATTAAAATAGACCAATTTTTCTGCCTTCTATTCCGCATCAACAATATATTCCAAATTTGGATTAGATACTTTGAATTTTTAGATTTCTTTTATATAAATTTTATTTCCTATATTTGATTTATCATATATTTAATTTCTTACACTTAATATTAATAGATTTCTACATTTAATTTATTAACAATAATTTCCAATATTCATTTTATCATAATAGTATCTTTGAATAATGGTGTTCCCCTATTTTATTGCGCATAGAATGTAATTACCTTAATGCGACCAATTTAGACAAATCGGCTTAATGCATATTTGTTACTCTGATGTATTATATATGGTTCTTCTCTTCATAATTTTCATATAAATAGCTATTTCATTCTTTTCTAATCTTATTTTATTATTTATCTATACGAAGTTCGATTTATTTATGTTTCAGAATTTTTTCCCTTTACTTCTCGCTTGGAAGCACCTCGTATTTCGGGTCACATCATGTTGAAGGTCTAATACCATTTAATTTATCAGTCAGCCTCTCTATACTCTTTTTATAATGTAATAACACTGAATCATTCAGAGGGGTTGTAAGGAATGCGATAAACAATGTTGCAATTTTAAAAAAGAAACAAAATATATTTTAAAAGTTAGAACAATTACTGATTTGGATTCCTGTTTCTATTTTCTGATCAGATGCAAACGATGCAGGCGTGTGGATCCCTTCGTCCTCTTGGCAGTGCAAGCACTGCACCTTCATCAATCCCGCCGGCAACCGAATCTGCCAGGTCTGCTGCAAGACTGCCACAGCTGAAGAGTCTACTCTGGTGTCGAGTAGGCCCAACAGTGCCAGTGCCAGCGCCAGCAGCAGAAAGCAGAGCCTCAGTTCTGAGAAAAGTTCCTCTTCTCCAGAAAAACGCATGGAAGAAGAGCAGGATCAAGGGCAAAGCAAAGAGACGCAGGATATGGCAGTGCTCAATACGGCTTTGGATGAAGCAGAAAAAGTACATAACATAAATGGAATTCTTATTTTGATTTAACAATTTATAGACGAAATACCTTTTCGTCCTCTGATACATTTATTCGGTGGGTTTAAAAATGGGTAATTTTAATCTTTTAAAATATCCCTTATAAATATTTCGCATTGTATTTTACAATGATCTTTTAGCTTTTTAAATATCGTGGTCACTATATTTTATAGGTTTCTAGTATCTCACCTCCCGAAATCATCCGCATCGTCATTGTGGGTCAGATTGGGATAATTTCTTTAATACCACAAACATTGATGGGGTTTTTTCGCACAAAAAGAAGAGCTTTCATTGAAAATCAAAGATAATTTCATTTTAATATCCTTTTTGGTACTATCTGAAGAAAAGGTTAACTTTTTACTCTCCGGAAGACAAATTTACCAGAAAGGCGCTATGCCAGATGCTAAGAAGTCTTGCTACATTTGACACGGGTAGAAGCAAATAAATAATGAAATTCGGAGACATAGAAATATTAAAGTACTGCACGCAAAGTTATGTGTATAATAAACAAAAAAACATGAATAAAAAATATATAATTTATAAAACTCATATGACTTTATCAAAAGTTCATTGCATATTTTTGATATGACTTTATCAAAAATATGCAACGAACTAGGATGCGCATAAAAACATCAGCAAGAAAGAAACAGAAGTATGTAATACAAATTTTAAAAAAAAGAAATAAAAAACACATTATTTTTAACTAAAAAATTAATTGAAATACATTTTTAATTTTAAAAACTTCATTCCTATTAAAGACAAAATTTCTTTTTTAACTTGGTCTTTTCAATTAAATATAATAATGAACTGGGTTTTTATGTAGCAAAGTTTAATAACGTATTTCTATTTTCAGGAAATAACACGAGGACTCGAAGAACTAATGAAATTAAAAGAAGATTTTAAAGTTCCTATATCTGGAGAAACGCCTTCTCATTCATCCCCAAATAAACCTCCAACAATACCAGAAGCCTCTTCTTCCAAACCAGTATATAAATCTTCTGGTAAACTAAGGACAAGTATATTAGATAAAATCATACCTCCAAGTAAACAAACCACTGCATCAATTTCCACCTCAACCGAAACACAAACTGGTCCTAATTCAAAAACTGACCGAATTATTGAAGCCAGGAGGGCATCAACATCTTCCACAACTTCTGACGCCTACAACTCTCCAATTGCCCAAAGTCCACAACTCGAAAGGATGGACATAGGTCGCAACAGCCAAAAGGGTGCCGCCAGCAAGTCTGGTACGCGCAAAGAAATGTCCTGTCAAACTCAACCAGACGATCTAATGGAATATTACGATAGGAAAACTGCTGAGGAAGAAGCCTTTTTAGGTAATGCCAGGTATGGACCTCGTTATGGGGATAGGATGGATGTTGCACAGTCTCCTACTTCGTTTATGTATGATAGGGGTTTTGGTATGATGCAGAGGTCACATTCAAGGCAGTCGTTGTTCACTGGACGGTTGAATGATTTTGGACCTATGGATTATGGGTTTGGAGCCAGACCAATGTACAGAAGTGTGAGTCGAAGTTCTTTAACTGGAGACTATCCGGTAAGATATTTATTTTAAAAAATTTTAATTGCTTTTTTTTACAGGGGTGGATGTATATTTCAATTCAAATATTCTGAACTGATTATTTAGTTAATTTGAAAAGAATGATATCAAATTAAGATCATGATTTCTGAGGAGTTTTGAAGACTAATTATATAATTAATTATTACGTATTTAAATAATAAATCAGTTTAGGAATGTTATATATAAAATTATTTAAATACTGAGGTGCAATTCAACAGCAGCAAAATATTGATAATCAAATCATAATCATCTATTAATTTTCTTGGAAACATTTTACAGCTTTTCCAATTAATTAAAAAGAAACTGTTACATTTTATATGTTGTAAATATGCATGCACATTTTCTTGAAATCCTCATTTCATTTAATAATGTTTGAATATCTTTGAATAAAAATTACATAAATCTCCTTATAAATTTATTTCCAATACATGTGACATATGAATTTATATGATTACCGAATGCTTTTAAAAGGTCAAAGAAATTCATTTCAGTTATTGAGCTTCAGTCAAACGCTTAATAAATATTTAAGAAAACATTTAATTGGATGTTTTATATTTTGCATTAAAAAGTTTCTTGTAAGAAATACTTTTAAATTACTACCATATTTCAATTAATTAGCAATAATTTTAAATATGATTTCAATATAAATGTATATATTTTACTATATCAATAGATAACATTTTTCATGCTCTTTTTATTTTTTAATTAAAATCTTAATAAATTTTAAGAACCCTTTAGGGACATCTGTTGGTGTAAGTAATTAACTATGAATTAAATAATAGAAATTTTTATGTAGTTAAAAAATAGAATATTATAATTTAATAATTTATTACTAATATTAAAAAATACATTAAATTTAAAAAATACAAAAAAAATATATAAATATATTTTTTGAATCTATATAAGGTGGATCAATTTTGAAAAATAAAATCTTCGTAAATTTAATGTTAAGTGTCTAGCCAAAAAAAATATGCCTTAAATAAAAGGAATGTTTTAAAATGTGATCTAAAAAACAGGAAAACTAATTTTAATTTAATAAATAATATTTAATAATTTATTAATTAAACCCACAAAAATTAAAATTAAAATTAAACTACAAAGACATGTAAAAACGAAGTGTAAAACTTTTCTGAATCTATAATAGGTAGATCATATTTAAAAATAATTTGCTACTTTCAGGAAGGAAGGATTTCTGAATTCAGCAACTTGAGAAAACCAGAATACTATCTCAGCATGGAAGAACTTGTGGAGAGACGTCGACAGGAAGCTATAAGAGTCCAAGGCTTAGAACTTGTTCGAATGATACGAGTAAGTTCATTTTTATTTGGCAGAATGATTAGAAGAAACGAATAGGTTTATTTTGACTCCGTAGAAGGACTGAAGGAAATGAGTACATTCCATTTTCATTACGTAGAATGATTGAAAGAAACAAGTAGTCCATTTTCAATTTTCTTTCTACTTGAAAATGGAAATTACATGTTTCCTTTTTCAAATAGTCCATTTGCCTCATCGTGAACTAGGCAAATAAATAATCTTTCTAAATATAAGTTTCGAAATATATATAGTACTGAATGATTCAAATAAGTCAATTTTCAAAAGATAAAATTATTCTTTATTTGAATTAGGGTAACACGTCCATTTTTCGAGAGTTAGAATGATCCTCTGTTTGATTGGTACCATTGATCAATTGATATCAATCCATCAAACTTCTATAACTTTTTCGGATCAATCAAACTTCAAATATTTTATAGTTTGAAGTTTGATTCATCCAACTTCAAACTATAAAATATTTGAATGATATGAATTAAATTCATTCGTAAAGTTAGAATGATCCATATTTCATCTATATTTCTACAAGAACATAAAAATGATAGAAACTTTTTTTGTTTTTCTGTTTCTTAATTCATGGTAAGAAATTAAAAAGGAAAATATTAAATAGAAATTGAGGAGGATTTACATTTGGATCAAAAGGATAAAAGCTGTGCAAAGATTTAAACTATAAAGATTTTCGAATTCTTTATATTTAGATGAGTAAAAAAATATAAAAGGTAAAATTTGAAATAGAAATCTATCAAGTAATATAAGATTCATTCAATTATTCGTAATTACTGTCTCTATCTTTATGAAATCTGGGTATCATTTAATTTCGATTCTTGCTGCTTCTCCTAAATGGATTATCTACACTTCTGCCCAGCCTAATCTAAGACACTCGGATTAAGTCTTATTAATCGACCAGCTGCCATAGAAAGCGGGAACTAAGGTTAAATTCTAAAAGCCAATATTGCTCACAATAAAACCCTTCCAGCAAGTCCCATCATGAACAGGAGATAGTCAATAGTCATTTCTGTACCCACCAGGTTGGCAAGTACCAATCGAAATTTCAAAAAATTCTCATCCACATTTCTAAGATACCACAGGTTGGGGGGAGGGAGGTACTATTAGATGCAGTAAATGAGTTACTAAAACAAATCCTTTTAAGTTTCCCATATGGTATTTTTGCCCAATTTTCAGCACAAAAAGCATATAATAAGCAAATACAAACTCACAACTTATTGCAATAAAAAATTCTATTTTTTTTTTTTTCACTACAGGAGGCTGAACAGCAGGGCTTCACTGCCGACGACATCCAAGTCGCTTTGAACAATTGCGGGAAGCAGAACCCTCTGGAGTGGCTTCAGGAGAACTGGAAGATCATGGTGGAGAACGTGATCGCTTTGTCGACGAGTTACGCCAACGACAAGAAAGAGAATGACATCGGCACTGTGAGCGAGAACGAGGCGAGGGAAGCTCTGAGGTTGCACAAAGGCCATATCTGGGCATCGGTCACGGAATGCGTGGAAACGCGTCAAAGAAAGGTGAACGCATTGAAGAACTTAAGTGAACAGTTTCAAAGACCTAGTTTTGGAATTCGAATTCATAATTTTGGTATTTATTATTTGGGATCACAAAATATTTTCCTTTTTTTTTTGAAAATTTGGTAGATTCCAACTTTGGAAAGTTACTGTGCCCATGCCCTTAGTTTAGTTTAATTGGACATGGTATGCAGTTAGTTACCATTTATGAATTTCAGGATAAGGAATAAAAATACCTCATCCCGTTGGTTAAGGTATCCAATTAAATAAAAAGCATAATTTTGGGTAAAAATCCACTTTTTTTTCTTTTTTGTAGATTCAAAAAGTAAATACATTTTTGTTTTTAGACATTTTTATTGAATCACTATGTCAATTAAATACCAAGTTATAACAAAATATTGACATGAAAGTGTGATCTTATTTATAAGCATTGAAAAACTTTAATTGCATTTTCTGAAGTGCGAATCCCCATAATTTTTCCGTACAAGCATTTTCATGTCTCAGAAAAAAAAATCCAGATATTTTAATGAAATTTATAATTAGTTCTCTTTCTATTGTGCAGAATGTAATTAACTGTGGATTCGATGTTGAATGCTCTAGAAGTGGATTTAGGATTATTTAATATAAATGTAGAAAACAATTTCTCAATTTCATAGATAATTTCAAATATTACGGAACAAAAATTTTATTTTTGAATATAATAATTGAAATAATAGTCAATTACAATCTTTGTTGCCCCTGTTATTGTACAAAAAGAAAAACTGAAAAAAAATTTTAACTAGAAAAAGTCTACTTTTTTTAAATAAATGATAAAATTAACATCGAATTTTTTTTTCAAAAGCCCCAAGCATATTTGAATAATTTCCCTTTTATTTAGCATTTTATCTTTACATTAATAATAAAACTGCCAGATTTTTATTCTAATTGGCAGATTCTTAAAATCTCCTTGCCTTTTAATTTTAGCCTTTATAATTGATGACAAAAATTCGCTGTTTTAATATTTCCCTTTTTTAAAAAACATACTTGAGAAGTTCGAACAGTTAAAAATCATGACCAATATTTAATTAATTTTTTGTTGATGTTGCAATCAATTTACATCAATTTTAAAATTTTTAATTTTTCTTTTTAAATACATTTAAGAGTTTACAGTTTAAAAGCCATATATACAAATCCAATAATTTTAATTCAAAGGGATTGAAATTTTCTGTGTTTTATGTCGCTTTAACAAAAAAAAGGAGATTCAAAAATTTTAAATATCAACAATTTCCTAGATTTAAAATGTTTGACATTTAATCTTCTTTTTAAAAAAATAAAGCAATTTGATAAAAATTGACATTTTGCTTTCTTTTCAGTTTCTGGAACTCAAAGCCCGTGGAAAATTTAGTTCTAAAGACATCACTGATGCTTTGACTTCTAGTCAGGGTGATGTAGAGTTGGCATATGCTAAGCTCACCAAATCTACATCAAAACCTTTTTTAATGAGGATTTGGGGAGCAGGAGAAGGAGCTCAAAACAAAGATGGGGCGTTACCAAAATCATCTGAATTTATCAGGAATCAGGTAGAAACATACCAAAAAGACTACAACGATGCAGATGATATCCAGAGTGATGAACTTTGGGACGAAGAAGAGGAGGATGTAGAATGGGATGACGACTACGATGAGCAGGAAGATGAAGATGAGACAGAGGACATAAATCTCCAGACATGTCGTGATGATGGGTGTGTAACTTCTGACATAACAACACCTGATAGTGACAGAAGTGATTATTGTGATGCCTTTGGAACGAATACTTTGGAAAGGAACCTCCCATCACCAGGCAGTGATACCTTTTTTGTGATGCCTGACACCAAGCAGACCAAAAAAAGTAATGGACTTCTGAGCAAATTAGCAGCCCTTAGAAAAGAAGGAAAAGATTCAAAGAAATCCGTGTCAAAATTTTATGATGAAGAAATAGAACCTACATCTGATACTCAAGATGATGTTGAAGAAGAAGAGCAACAGAAGTCGTATAACCCGTTAAATGTAATCAAGAATACATTTTCAGCTATACGTGATACAGTTAGTGGCTCTTCTAAGAGTGAGAAAAAGCTACCTTGTGCTGCACCAGAGAGAAGGACTATAATCGTTAGAGGTCAAATCGCTCATGAGTCTTTGAATGATGATAAGAAAGACCAAAATGAGAGACCGGATTCTTTAGAATCATTGAAAAATGAACCCTCAAGCAGTAGAGAAATACCTGGTAAAGAGACCGGAGCGATTCCAAAACATTCAAATGTAAATACTGAACGGAAAATTGCAGAAAAAACGGAATCGATCTGTAAAGAAATGGAAATTCAAAAAAACTTAGCCGATACCGATAACGCAGTTAAAGAAATACGTTCCGCATTGGAGGCGGATTCCTTGAAAGATTCTACAGGAAATGTATCGCCACTTTCACGAAGTCCTAAACCCAAACTGAAAGAAATAAATCAGATGAAGAAATCAATTGCAGAATTGAGCTCCAATAAAGTTAATTTGGTTCAAAATCAAAACGTATCACCTAACAATAACTCAAAGTTTATGAATGTTGAAGCAAAAGCAGAAAAAAGAAAAAGCCCCAGTCCTAGACTCGAAGTTAATTCTAATAAAAGTCGAATTCCCTCACCTAAAAATGACTCAGAATACATGAAAACTGAAGCGCCAATGGAAAAGAGAAAAAGTCCTACTCCTAAACTTGAAAAGAATGATTCTTCTAAGAAAAATGACAACCAAACGACTAATGATTCTAATTTAAATTTAAATCAAATAGTCAAAGATGCAGCAGCCACAAAAGAAGAGAAACAAAATCAAATATCCCAAAATATAGCAGCCATTAAAAAAGATAATCCAATATCAGAAAATGCAGCTACAATTAAAAAAGATAAACAGGTTTTGGAAAGTAATGATAGCAGCAAAACTACACCTGATTTAGCTGAACATCCTCCAGTTTTCTCTACAGTAAAAAGTGACAAATCTCCGTTGATTAAAGAATCTACGGAAATAGAAGAACAGAAACAGGGAAATAATAAAAAATTCGGCCTCGGAAAAGACGAAATTCCAAATGCACAAAAGAAAATCAATTCTTCTAAAGAAAGCAATGTAATTCAATCAGAACAAGAAACTAAAAATGATATTCCATATATAGATTCTACTACAAAAATTGATGAAGTATGCGAGACAGCTATTCAACCTTCGACATCTAATGATAAGAGCAGCTTAAAAGAAACATCCAAGAAAAATAAAGAGCAGAAAATAGAATCACCGAATAAACAACTTGAAAAAAGTGATTTAGATAATTCATCAGATAAGCTTAATGAGAATACTCATGTTAATTCCAAGCAGCTTTCAGATAAGAAACACGAAATCAGTAATTCCGCTGCGAAAGATTTATCTAATGAAACAGTCGAAACCATCAAACCTCTTAATAGACAGCAATTAAATTTAGTCGAACTAGGCCATTCTTCAGATAAATTTAATCAGGCTTCCTCTGACTTAAAAGAACTCAAAAACCAAAAACATGAAGAAAGTAGTACAAATATCTTAAAACTCGAGGATATCAGTACAAATGAAAGTAATAATAATTTAACTGAAAATATGAATCAAATAGGTAGTAAAACTTCAAAGCAATCTTCTTCAGAGCATAGGGTAAAGTTGAAAGATATAGATGGCGCTAAATCATCTTTTCAGAATAAGCAGATGGGTGATCAAGAAGTTGACCTGAAGCCTAATTTAAAAACAACCGATCAAAGTGATGTTCAGAAGTCACAGGATGAAATCATGGTATCTTCCTCTGCAGAAACGAAGGAAACAAATGAATCAAAAAGAAGCTCACTTGTTTTTCCAACTTTAGACTTGAAAGAAAATGCTATTGAATTTAACTCTGCCTCTCCCTCTGGTATCAATTCACAATCATTGGGAAATGAAAAAACGGATACAAGTGATGATTTGAATAAGACATCTAAAATTCAAGTTGATCACTCTAATGTCAAACAAGGAGTGTCAGTTCCAGTTACTAATGATGACTCACTAATTAAACCATCTACTTCTCAGATGGCTGAAAATTACTCAAAGTCCAATGAAAATGTAATTAGTACTGAAACTTCCGGTGAAGTAAATAGGTCAGGTGAGGAAAAACTTTCAGCTGCACAATTTGTTGATGATGAAACTTCAAAAATGCAAACTCTACAACATGGAAACGAAGCAGAAAGTTCTATAGAAGGAAAGCAATTTTCAAAACCCGATAAATATAGTAAGGAAGAACCATTAACTATTTTAGAATCAACTGATAGACCTATAGAAGCTATTTCATCAACTAAATTTTCTAATTCATCGATTAAGTCTAAAGAAACTTTCGAAGAAAAATCTCCATTGTCTGCTCATTCAAATAATTCAGCTGGACTTCCTTCTTCTTCGTCGTCTGGAAACGATCCCCTTTTGAAAATTTTTAAAAAGAAAACCGAAGACGGTACAAAACCGCCAAGGGAAAGAAGTGCATCCCCATCTACAAAATGTCTTCCATCGACGCCCGCCAAGACACCAATGGATATATCTGCAATTACTGATGAAAGCCAAACATCAGTAAATAAGTTAAGTGCAGAAACAATTTCTGATAAATTGAATAAATCAAAGGAAATACCTAATGCTGAAGTTGCTCCTTTGGAATCTGATAAAGATCAGCCAAAAGCAATTTCTCTAGATATTCCAAGTACTTCTAAATCAGCAGAAGAAGAAATTCCTAATAAACTCTCAGAATCAACAAAAGTAGATAATTCGAATGTAAATTCTTCTTCAACTTCACAGATAAATTCTAAAACGACCACTCATAGTTCTGAAGCAATAAGCAATGAACATTCCAAAGAATTACAACAAGAAAATGAAACAAAAATAAATAGTACAAATGATTCCAAATCTTCCATAAACACCGATGAAAATCGCTCTTCTGATTCAAAAGGCTCTCAATTACAATCAACATCTACTACGACAAAACTAGAAGAAATTGCTAATGCTGAAAGGTCCACGAGCGACGATGATGAAGAGGAAGAAACTGAATCATCTGATAACAGTAGACAAAGCAGTCTGGAGCCACCAAGTCCAGTAGAAGCGCTTAGAAATAGATTTGAAGGGCTAACGAATGGAAACGTTGGTACCATTCGACCTGCAAGCCCCTACCGACGTATGTCCTTTAGATCCACAAAAGCTGCCATCGCCTTAGAAAGAACAAGGGACACAAGCGTTGAAAAACCATGGTTCGCTCCTAAACCAGCGGCTGAGCAAAAGAAGCCTCCACCAAAGCGAAGTATTAAACAGCAACTAGAAATTGATGTAAGTTCTATATATATGCTTAAACTAAAGTTTCTTGTTATACATTGATTGCAATTTAAATATTATTTCTTAAATTTTATTCACAGTCAAATACAATATTCATTTAAATATACTAATATTCCACAATTAAAAATTTTCAGAGAAAAGTGCGAAAAATGGTGGCTGACAGAAAAGTCCGCACATACAGAAAGGCCGAAATCGTAGTACAGTTGATGGACTTGAATTTCGAAGAGGAAGAAGCTATTCAAGCAGCTAACGAATGTTCAACTTTGGAACTAGCTATCAGTTTTCTACAGCAAGACTGCTTACTATGTGCCGGCAAATATCCAGTTTCACAGGTATATAATGTATTGAAAAATCACATAAAATCATGAACATAAGTCAAGTGCAGTAGAAATTTTAATTTAAATTTGTCACTGTTTTGGTTTTTAAAAAAATTCTTTCAGTTTAAAAATCAAACATTTTATTTTAAGACTGTAATAAATAAGGGAAAATTTGAAAGATAAATTAAATTTTTTGAAATATTTTTTTAAAATTTTGAACTTGTTAGGACATATTTGTTTCGTATGTTTTAATTTCCTTATTACTATATTGCACAATATTATTTCTTTTTTAAGTTCATTAATTGATTTTAAAATAAATTTATTTTCAATTATTAATAATAATTGCAATAAATTACATATTAATTATCATTTCAATTTATTGAAATTACGTACTTGTTCATTTATTGATTGTACATAATTATTTATAACTAGCCGCCTTTGGCGACCAGCTGGTTCGCCATGAGTAATGCGTTCTAAAATTTTCAATTAAATCACATATTCATAAGCCAAAATTTAAGAAATAGTTAAAGTTAAAAGATTCAGTTATTAGTAGTTAAAGAGTCGGTAACTTTATTCGAAAAAACTTTTTGAGTTTAATGCTCTAACAATTTATCGATTATGCTTCCAAAATATTAAAAATGTTTTTTTCGGTGATGTTGCCAAAATGTTAAATATGTTTTTTAAAGAAAGCGAAAAAGGGGAAAAATTATTGAATTAATGATACAGATATTACAAACGATTATAGAAATATGCCATTCAGTCGGGATTTCAATGCATATCCTGTCTAAATTCAACCAGGTTTACTGTAAATAAAGATAATTCATGGAATTAATTATATATCTATTGCAAACGATCATAGAATCCATTGCCTTGCATTTATTTTTTTAGAAGATATCTCATTTTATATTTATGTTATTTTATCCAGTAACATGCTGAAAGTTGTATTTCTTTAGATTTGATTTGCGATGATAGTTTTTTTTTATTTGAGCTTCCGGCATTGTTTTATTTTATTTTATCCAGTCACGTGCTCAAAAAAACATGGTTAAAATATTTCTTTAAAAATTCGTTAAAAATAGAAGCTTGAGTTATACATTAAAACACTGATATCACAAGTTCATCTCTTTTTAATTAAAAGCTAAATATTCTTCATTTTTTAAAGCAATTATAGACTCGTGCTACATACTATGCATCTATTTACTTCATTTAGACTTTTTTATAGATGTATTTCTGTTATTAAAAAAAGTTGATTTATTTAATTAATAATATTGTAAAAGTCACAAAAAATTCTTTGCGTTTTCTTTTTTTTAAAAAGAAAAAAAACATATTTCATATTTATTTCATTTCATGCAGACACGTGCTGAAAATTGCATTTTTAAATGTTTAATTTGCAACAATTATTTATTTTTTTAATTTGAGTTTTTATCTCTCTGATGGCAACCTATTGATAAAAGAAAATTTTTCCCCTTCCACTCGTAACGTGCTCCGCAGATTAAATTTTATTGTTTTGTCCGAAATATATTGTTGAAAAATATAGTTGAAATGCTTCTTTAAAAATTCATTACAAATAGAAGCTTAAGTTAAATGTTAAAATACTGATACTATTAGAAAACTAATTTTTTTTATCTTTAAATTGATGTTAAAATCATGTTTATCCGATCATATTTTCGGAAGTTATAGCGGAAAAACGTCGAAATTTCGCTTAAATTTTAATTAATTCAAATTCTAATTAAAAATTCGAAAAAAGGGCTCCGAGGTGCACATTCCCGACCTCCAAGGTATACATGTACCAAATTTGGTAGCTGTAGGTCCAACGGTCTGGCCTGTAGAGCGCCAACACACACACACACACACGCACACACACACACACACACACACACGCACACACACACACACACACGCACACACACACACACATTGAGCTTTATTATAAGTATAGATTATATAATTATTGATTATATATTAGATATGTTATTATAAACTATGCACTATTAAAATTGCTTCAATTCAAAAATAAATTTTAATTACTAACTTTAAAAAATATGATTTCCTTTTGCAGTTTTCAATTTTAGAACCAGTTTTCCTAATTTAAAATTTTTGGAAAAAAAAAATATTTTAATCGTGAGATTACAAGAAATTTATATGCCCCGAGATTCAGGGAAACATCATATAAAAAACACAAATCATATTGAATCAGGAAACTAATTGCTAAAGGTTGATCTTACGTTTTTTTCCAGATGATTTCCATGGTGCACTGTCCTCACAAAGCCTGCCGAGAGTGCATTCGAGCTTACTTCACAGTTCAGATACGCGATAGAAATATCATGGAGCTCCTGTGTCCGTTCTGTAACGAACCCGACATCTTTGACGAAGATATTGCGCAAGATTATTTCAACCATCTAGATATCATGGTAATTAAATCAGGATGATCAGGATATTAGTAAATTATACAATTTAAGATACTGAAATTTTCATTTGAAAATTGTTATTAGTGCATTTTATATATTTAGAGATATAAATTATGTTATTAAAGATTCGGTTATTTTACAAAAGAAATATTCACTGGTGTAATTATTAGATAGGAAAGTGAACTAACGAATCAAATGCAAGAAAATAACCGAGATGACATTTTGATGAAGATTTTTCATACTGATATGAACTTTAAGTTTGTTTATTTTACCTTATTCCAAAGTCTAAATCAATATAGCTTATTCATTTTGACTTTGGAATAAATAAATTTTAGTTAAACTAAATGGACACTACATTAGATGAAATGACTTTTAAACAAGTAACGGTTTTTTCATTATTTCGGTAAAAGAAGTAAAGTGACTTCTAAGAACTAAAGACTTTTGATATTTGGCTATTATTTATACTGTATTGTTATGACGTCACTAAGTGTATACAGACGATTGATGTCAATATTTTTAATTACGCCTTGGATAATCCTGTATTAACAGAAAAGTATTAAAAAACATCACAGAATTCAACCATTTAAAACAAACTGAAATGTAAACAAATGTCTATTAGAGTATTAGCCTTAACAATTCTCAACTCTTGCAACGAGAAAATAAGTAGACCTCAGACTCTTACCCTAATTGTTCTGAATTAAATCAATTATTATCACATGAAACAGCAAAATGCTATGCTAGCTTTGTTTTGAATTTATTGGACTTCGCGCTGGGAGACAAAAAAAAAAAAAAGGATGTGATACAAATTCTGACTATTTGCTCTGTGTTAGAGCATAACATAAGACTACGTTTACCTGATGATAATTGATATGCACAGTGCTGATTATACTATAGCAAGTTTTGTATACAGCCAGCGGCTAATTATTTAATGAAGTCAGTTATACACAATTAAATTTCTAATTAATCAGAAATATACAATTAAGTTTCTCACTTCTTAACTTACAAAAATTTTTAAGTAATAATGTTTTCATTTTTTCCCTTGCTAAATTAGCTATAATTCTATTTTTAAAAAGGTTTCTTTTTTCAGGAAAAAAAAAGTAAACTTTTGAGAGAATTATAAAAACCAAACTCTGGAATAAGTCTTTCAAGAATAGACGTTTAAGGCAAACAAATAAAAAGTTCATTAATAATATATCTGTCTAAAAAATTTTAAATAAAGATTCATGAAAAAAATATTAAAAATTAAAGGTTTATTTTCAAGCGTTTTCAGATAAAATCAAAATCTTAAAAACATTTGTTATTTTTTAATTACATTTATTCAAATAATTTTTCTTTGTTAAAAATACATTAAAAATAGCTTTAAAAATCTAGTAATTAAATTTATTGTTCTGCTTTTTAAAGGAATTATTTGACAATAAATTCTATGAACAATATTTAAAACAGTATTGCGATGATTTTTTCACTAAAGTATTCATTTTAGTTTCATTAATTCATAGAAATTCATTTAAACATTATCTTTTCACAGCTGAAAAAGCTGGTTGATCCTGAAATTCATGAACTATTCCAAAGAAAATTGAGAGACCGAGTGCTGATGCGTGATCCAAATTTCAGATGGTGTTCGCAGGTAAATATTTTTATTTTGTTCTGTTGAAAATTCATAGATGGCAGCACCAACTACAATCTATAAGTTGTACTTGCATTTCGCTTTCTAGAATGATATATATATATTTGTACTTTTTCTTCATTTGAATTTAACTTTTTTTTATTCTTGCTATTTGTAAAGTAACAAGAAATCCTGGATTTTCCAACACTGAATTTAGAATAACCTTCTCGCATTTGAATTAAATAGTCCTATTTATTACTTTTGAACGTAAATAATTAATTATGAATATTTTTAAAGATAACAAATTAAGACGAATAAGAAAAGTGTTCTTCTATTTATTTTATCTTTATATCTTCCGTCCATAGATTTTTATCAGTGATTATAACTTGACATCCAATTTTTTACTTAATGTTGGTTTAGAAAAGGTGTTATTTTGATGATTCCGAAGTTATACATTTTGCTAATGCATCTTAGCAAATAAACAACAGGCATCGTTTATTAAATTAATGATAAATATCAGAATTAAAATCGAATATGGGACTTCAAATATACCCCATTGACTTATGAAATCATTTATTAAGTTGATAGATTCCTTCCTTAGAAGACTTTTTATCACAATGGTTCACAAGATAAAACTTTACACACACACACACATATACATATATATATCCTATTTCCTCCAGCCCAGAAACATGAAGAATACTAAATGGCAAAGTCCAATTCTTGGGACCCAGGATTTCCTAACCCTATGTTCTAACATCATCCGATGGACATTTACTTATCCTCTCTATTCATTGACAAATAGTATAAAAATGAACATCGATTGTGATATTAAACACATTGCATGAATCCTGTCTTCATTATTTAAGTCAATGAAACTGTAGATGTTGTTAAGTATATCTATCATTCCATGTTATGTCAGTACCTTAACTACGTCACTGTAAATGATTATTAGAACGTTGAATATCATATTGGATTTATCAATTCCCTTAGTGCTCAATTTCCTTATAAAAATACTTTTCGTATTCCTGCTGCTTATGTGTGCCCTGTTGGAGGCGTTTCTCGTCTCCCTTTCGAGTATATATAAAGACAAATTCTATCGATGTACTTTCTCTGAATTTAGGAAACATACTGTTAGTACATCTGACGCTGAAACTATTTACAATGCCTTTCCGTATGCGTTCTTTTAAGTTGTATAGTTAATTTCGGTTCAGATAGTATAAGTAATTCTCACAAATAGCCTCGTGTTAGATATTTTTTGAATATTAATGACATGTTTTGATTATTTTCTTCAAATAATTCACTCTTTTATTCCTCATTTCAGTGTTCTTCAGGTTTCATAGCGATGGAGAATCTTACGAGACTGGTCTGTCCAGACTGTAATGCCGTCATGTGCGCAAACTGCAGGAGACCCGTAAGTCATAACATGTCATGAAACATTCTTCTACAGTATTCATTGAATTCAGATAGATAAGTGATTTATTCTTTTGCTTGACAGTGGGAAAAAGAACACAACGGTATTTCTTGTGAAGCATTTGCCGCTTTGAAAGATGCAAATGACGTTGAAGCTCAAGCTGCTGGATTGGCCAAGCTTCTTACTGAGGATGGCATTGGTAAGATTCTATCTTGATGTATATTTTATTCCCATGCTTAGCCCTCTGAATCCTATAGAATACCTAATGTTTTGTGAGACCTAATGTACCAAAAAAGTTACTCTTGCAGCGCAGTTTATAGTGGAACCCTTTTCTTTGAAGTTGATTGCAATGTCTACAACGCAATCAACTTCAGTCAAATATTTTAACTCTGATCTCTGCTACAGCTCTACTAAGTAGCAGCTTTGAGTCTTAATAGATGATCCGCCATTGTTCCTTCTCCATATACATGAATTTAATGCACAGAAAATCAGGCATTGCATTCCAGCTGGTTTTGTACGGATGTTTGAAAAGGAAAGCACCGTTTCATGTAATCAGCCTCATCGTCTGAATATAGATTAAAATTATGTAGTTCACTCTGAATTATTCCTAAAATTTCTTCAGTACGAGATGTTAATATATCGAAATTAATGTTTATTGCAATCTTTAAAGCGACTTGATGAAACGACTTGTCTAAGAAGTGAAGATCAGAAAAAAATTATTGAGTTTTTGCTAATGATAGAGATAGGAATTCAAAATCCTAAAATAAATAACAAACGATGTAACACTAATTACATTTCTTCAAATATAGCAACCAAAGACCACAGAACACTCTTTTATGAGTTCTGAGATATTTCGTAATAGAAAAAAAAATCGCCGACGATCCCAGAATCTTGGCTTCAGTTCTATTGCAATTTTGAAACGGAGCAAAGAAAGAAGAAACTTCTTTGGTATCAACAAAAGGTGACATTGGGAAAGACAAAAGTTTGGCTTCATCTGCAACAAACATTAAATAAGCAAATCAACTGAAAAAAGAGGAATCTATTGTAATAGACACTTTATCTAATAGCAGAAAATATCACAAGTAGATAAAAAAAAAAATGTATGTTATAAAAACGTACACCGATTTCAACATACGAATTATCAAAACATTTAAAATAATCTAATCTACTTATCAGCCTTAATAATTATTAAGATGTACACATTAAAAACGTACACCGATTTCAACATACGAATTATAAAAACATTTAAAATAATCTAATCTACTTATCAGCCTTAATAATTATCGTTAAGATGTACACATTAAAAACATACACCGATTTCAACATACGAATTATCAAAACATTTAAAATAATCTAATCTACTTATCAGCCTTAATAATTATCATTAGGATACTGACAGTACTTTATGGTGAATGAAGAAAAAATATGCATTAGTAAATAACAAATGTTTGCATATACTATTAAGATTTCTTTTGCAAAAAAATAAATTGCTTGAATAGATATATATTTTGAAAACGCAAAAAAATCGAATATTGAAAGACAAAAAAAATGACTTTATTTACTTTAAAAAAGCTTTATTTTACATCAAATTAAAATAAGTTTTAAATAATTATTTTAATTATATGCACAATCATACAATCTTTTAAAAACCCAAGTAGGTTGTGTAAGTATTTTTACTGAAAAATTGTAAAAAAGTTTCATTGAAAAGTTGAAAAACTAATCCTTAACCTATTAATAAAAACGAACCGCTTAGAAATAATGCAAAAATAATTGAAAAATGGGCTTTAAAATTTTTAGGTTTATCCAAATAAGATCGTTCTTAACACTCTCTCCTCTAAGCTTTCTTCCTAATTCAGCGAAAAGTTGTTTGATTGCATGCCTCATATTTGGCACTTAAATATTTAGCGCTTAAATAAATTTATTTGTTTGGAGTCATCTGCCAAAATTAAAACTAATCGATGGAATGAAACTAAATTATATATGAAGAATGGGAGACAAAGGAAAACTTCCACTTACAGAAATGTCGATGAACTTAATTATATTCAAAGATAAGATCAGCAGATTGTAAATGTAACTCTCATATTGATCACTAAGAAATATATTTTGTCAATTTTATATTGTATGTCATTTTTTATTGAAAAATATTAATGAAATTTTATATAATTCATTTCCTCTGTGTTTGCTATAATTAATGATTTCAGTATTTTTGTTACGGCAACAGTGATATTTTTCTTCTAACAATTGCAACAAATTTTTTGAATTTTTTTTCACACTCTTTTTCAATTTTTTTATTAGAATTTTCACATTTTTGGTCCTTTATTTATTTGAATGTAACTCCTCAAGCCATCAATATTTTGTATTGAAATTTAATTCATTCTTTCTCTATTAAATTATTTAATTTGTTGATCTCTCTATTATCTTATAGCCATGGTATATTATACTATTAATTTTGATTATATTTTTTTGTGTAATCTATCATATAAATTTAATAAAAACCGTTTTTTAAACCCTCTTCTATTAGCATTATAAAATTTAGTAATCTTCTGCTTTTTAGTTCTTTCAAACATAATGAATTATAATAATATTATATGTTTATAATTCATTATCATATATTAAAATCTATAAATCATGCTTTAAAAATTATTAGAATGATGCTATTCTTGGTGAACTCAAATTAAATTAAATTTATCGATTATCTAACAACTAAGTTCTAAAAGTATGAAAAAAATGTTTGTTGTTATCAACAAAATTTAAGTGCTAAAAATTATGAAACTATAGCAAATGAAGATTGAGGAAAAACATAACTATCTAATTAAAATTTAATGATTATGAAATAGTTAAAAGTTTTAAAAAAGAATTAATTTGATAAAAAAAATAGTGCATGTTTTTTGCAGAAACTGAAAAAAAAATAATTCTTTCGTTCAAAGTAAATAAAATATAATTTTTCCTTTAAAAGCCAATATTTGATGTAGCCATTGCCAAAATTATTTTCAATTCGAAAATAAGAGTCAAATAATTTTTAAAAATTAATTTCACTTACAATTCATTAGATTTTTTTTTTTCTTATTTGATGCCTCTAATGCTAGGTTTCCCCACTTTGTTTACATTAGTTTTAATACAATAACAAGACAACGCTTCATTTCAGATTGCCCAATGTGTCACTTCCGGTACCAGTTGGCTAAGGGTGGATGCATGCACTTCAGGTGTACACAGTGTCAACACGACTTTTGCAGCGGTTGTTCCAGACCTTTCAAAATGGGACAGGCGAGTTTCCTTTTCGACTTTACGCTGTAAATAGGCTTTTCTGAAAATTAATGGACAGAAAAAGCTCTGATCAGTATGAAAATAATTGCTAAGCGAGAGGAAACATTATATCTGTTTCCAAACAGGGTTATGTGAGCATTGTGAGAAATATGGGATAGTGATCAATAATTTTGATATAAAAATTTAATTAATAGGTACTATCTACAAAAATTATTGCTTTTTTTATTTAAGTTTTTATTAAAAATCAAAAATATCTTACGATACTTTTTGAATAAATTATTTATTATTTATTAAAATTAAATTATTTTATTATCCACAAATTAACTATACAAGAGTAAATTTTAAACTTTGTAATTATATGTAACATTGTGAAATTTATACCATAAAGGAACGTTTCTTTTCAAATTTTAAAGGGTTTTATATGAAGCTTTTCAATCAAAAGACATTAATGAAAATAACGAAGAATAAAAATTTTTTCCTTGATTCATAGCATATATTAGTTTTGTATATGAATAAAATTTAATAATTTTAGAATAAGGTATTATTACTTATAAAAATTATTTACAAATCAATTCTATAAATGTAAATTTTAAACTAAGTATGTAAACATGATTGTATATTGTGCGATTAATACCAAATAAAAAAAGCATTTATCTTTAAATGTTCGAAAAGTTTTGCAACTCTTCAATTGAAAGCCATTAATGGGAATAAGGCAGAATGTATATTTTTTTCTTCAAAGCACACACAAAATTTTTATAAATGTAAAAAATTAAAATTTTCTTTAAATAAGATAATAACAGTTTCTATTAAAAATGAATTCAGAAAAAAAATTAACTTCTGCGCTTTTGCAATCAGTTCATTTTCTGTTGCATCCTAAGTTTTTCACAGTTTATAGTTTTTTTTATTTTTTCAATTACAGATTTTTATTATAATAAATTATTTTCATAGTATATAAAATATTCGAACTTATTTGCAAACATCGCATCTAAAAGGTGATTTGTTTTTTAAATTACACAATCAGAGGATCAATATTTTTATAGATACAATATTAATTCTTGAATTGTCAATCTTGCTTAAAAAAGGAAGAAATTTACATATGATTTTGAATCAACAGCAGTAATTTGTTTCATTTATTAAGTGTACTATTTTAAGTCTGTCGTCAAAAGAATTAATTATATTTTCAGAAGTGTGGCGTATCTGAATTTTGTGCTAAATTGGGTCTACATGCTCATCATCCAAGAAATTGCTTATTTTACCTTAGGGACAAAGAACCTCAAGACCTCCAAAGGCTTCTGGACGTAAGTTATTCAATATTCTTATTGAAAAAAAAGGAATCTAAATCATTTTCCGTCGTGGACAATTTAATATTATATTTTTTAAATTAATATGCAGGGACGAAAGTGGAGAATTATTACTGACTATCTGTCCCATCCGAAAGCACTCGGAAATAAATATTGAATGACCGGACCGTCGCTACGGCAACACTAATGGGAACTGTGGTTGAGTCCTAAGGGTCAACACCGGTCATGGTACAACCATCCCCGAAGGAATTACGCCCCGTCATCGGTCGGAGGAGTCAGATCCCCCACATTTTGTGTACCCACTGTAACGAGACCAACCACCATGTCTGAAACATCTCATCCTCAATTACGAAGTGCCCCCCTCGGGAGTCAGGGGCAAAAGTAAAATGGGAATATCTAAAAACCTGATCAACGATGTGATTTCATCCTTGATATCATAAAAGTAATCGAAAAAGGAAATGGATTAGGCTCTTAATTTTTTTAAAAAGTAATATTTTTGACCAAGGGTTTCCCTATTTTTTGGTGTGATTTTACTTTGCCACTTCCATTTCTCTGTTCCTCTGGTACGAGCAAGCAATTTCATGTTCATACCAAATCTGGAAAGCAGTAACGTTATTAAAAGCAAAAAAAAAAAAAAAAAATCATCAATTTCCTTTTTATTCTTTAGAAAAGTTTAAGTTGCCGTTGATCTAGAGTATGCTGTATAAGAATGGACGAAAGTGGTTAGTGTTTGAAAAAAAAATGCGTAACCATATTTTCAACACTGATTTCGTTTATCAAAAAAGAAAGTTGTACTATGTTTCACCCGCTGTCACGCAGTTAAAGATTTTCATTCATGGATAGAGAGAGACTGGATCAAAATAATCTTGTTAGATGGCTGCCTTTTTAAAACAAAGTAAACTATTAAAGGATTTCATATTGTTCATTTGAAGAAAACATTTTCGAATGATCCATGCAAAAAAATACATTTAAAGCCTTGAGAGCTTGGTCCTCCAGAACTGACGAGAAAATGTAGATTACTAAATTGGAAAGTTGTACTGTCGAAAGTTTACATATTCGTAATTATTTAAGGGAAAAGTAACCAGCGTTAATTTTATGCCCAGCAGTTGATAGTTAATGGCTAGTGGAAATCTGGCAGCCAATTCTAAAATAGGTATTACGCTGTCTGTTTGCTCGAAGGTCACGAAGAGTACATTGCCAACTGTTGAGTTTGTATTTATACTATAGCAACTAGCAACCCAATATAGGAACAGCTTCTCAAAGTCAAGCCCTTCTTGCGGTTTAAGTAGGATATAAGTATGTAACCAGCGGGAATGGTCTGCATAAAACGTTTTGGCATCATATTCTCTGATAAAGGTATTCTGACTTTTCTCCTGCAAAAAGTTATGAATTATGAAAGGCAGAGAACATCTTGCATGGCATTAACGTACATTAGTTATGAATTATTAATTTAGTGCTTCTACTGATTTTATCATATAATCCTGGAAGATGTGGTTAATAGTATCAGAAAATTGAAATTATGTTTTAGATTTATTTTCCCCCAATGATTATTACTTAAATTTGACACAGAGTGCCATTGTAATCACAAAATCCCTTACCAAATTTGGTATATTTAAGAAATTGCCTTTTTGAGCTATCGTGTTTACATGCTTCTGAAAGTGTAAACCGGTAATAAACCTCTTATTTACTTCAGTTCAAAACTAAATAGATGTATATAGTAAAAATGTTAGGTATCAAATTTTATCCATCTAGCTCTCTTGCATTTGTATTATCATGTTAATTTATATTCGAACATCCAGATACACACACTTCCTCTAATGGATTGTGTTCAAAATTTGACAAAACTCTACAAATTTGGTTAAAATATATCCGAATTTCATCCATCGTAATCATATACAATCAGATAGACACAATGCTAAAAAGGTGGTTTATAAACTCAAGGAAGTATAAACTATGGAAATTCTTCACAATCTCAAGTACGAGGGTTTTAACAAGATTGTCTTGATATTTTAAACACAAGAAAGTGGAAAAGGGTTAAGCCCTAAATGATTAGAATATCACGATATTGTGATGGCCATTATACTCCAAGAAATGTATTTTTGGGGACAAAATACTATTAAAAGAAAAAAGATTGTTCACATTTTTAATTATCTTTGTATTTTGCATTTCCAGATGAGCAACGTGAAATATGATCGTGATCCTCCTGAAGGCATGGATGTGAAGAAGGCGTGCCAAGTTATGGAGCAGAAGGAGACAGCCGACGGCATGGTGGACGACTGCTGCGGGAAAGAAGTGGAAGAAGGATTTGCTGGTCTCTGCAGGTGGGTGGGGCTTTGCGAAATAGTTTATATAACAAGACTAACAACAACTTCATTATTTACTGCTCTTCATTGGTTCTTAATTTGGGAGTCGAGAAACTACAAAAGAAGAGGGAAAATAATAAGGAGAAAAAAACGAAACATTCTATAGAATAATTATTTGAACTTAAATGAGGAAGAAATTTTGCAATGTGTTGTTTTTGTTGTTTCTTATAGCACTTGTCATAGAGTAAGTTCATTGATGAAGTCTGCAATTTTAAGCTGAGAGAGCGAATCTTGTTTTTCATTAGCGCCATCTAGGCGTACATTAGCGCACTCAAGCGTCCTTTTTACAAGGCGGATTTCTTTCATGTATTTCATTCCCTAATCCATAGATAGTAATTTACACTTGAATCAGAAAGATCACCTCTGATTTAGTACCCTCAATGGTATTACTCTCGACACTGAGAACTTAGTGACCACGACAGATTTATACGTGCGCTAGCCACCATACACACACGGAGTATCTTCGGACGGTGGGGTTCGAATTCATTACCCAAGGGATGTAAACACAATGCCCTGGCAAACCAGCGTAAAAGCAAACTATCATCATTAAAAACAGGCGAATAAATAATAAAATAGAAATTATTTTGTTATTAATGGTTTAATATTTTAAAATTTAATTAATGGAGGAGTTATTTCAAAACATTTTAGGTATGAATTGAGTTTAGATAATAATTATAGGAACTACATCAAGTAATTATTGTTGCTATTATAGGAATTGTGGGTATGAATAAAATAGTTGTGACGACATGGACCCCTTATACTGATATAATTGAATATTTCAATACTGATTAATACTTCAAAATTTTATACACTGCCAAAATTATCATTCTGTCCAACAGAAGCAAATAAAATCATTAATCGTTTTATGTAAAAATTATTGCAATATTTTCTATTAAAAATATTTAAATAAAAAGATTTCAAATTTGGAATATAACAAAACGACATAGCTGTTTACTTTCAATTAAAGAGGAGAAAAATTAGGAATAATGATTGATATCTTAAATTATGTGTTGTTGTTGTTACTTATGGCACTGTACAAGTCCACTGACAACTATCTATGAGTGATTTAAGCCTAGTGAGATTTTCATGCTTTTTTAGTAGCGCCAACTAGCACGAAGAATACAATTTAGCTACTTCATGCGTCACATTCGAATGCATAACCTTTTTTTTACTGAGGGGGGAAGTGGTACATTCACACACCTCACAGATAGAACATAGCAATGGAATAACCGGTACGAGCCTGGGATGTCCAGTTCACGCGGAAGACGAGCTATCCCTAGGCTACGACACTAGCATTTTAAATAAGAATTATAGTCATGCCAAATATTAATAGAACATTTTGGTAATAGGAAATATATGCATTTTTTAAGTAAATTATTGTAGCAGCCTTAGAATCTAAAATCAAATTCTGTGAAAAAATATATTTAATGGAAGAATGGAGAATTCACTAATTTATCATTATCGTATGATTTAATAAAACCGACACTATTCTACTATTTTTTATTTATGTTTCCTATAAGTCTAGAATGTTTCTTTATATGTGTCTATTATATACTTAGTACTATTTTATATGTGTTTATATTAATGATGTCAATTAATATTAATTGGTAAATATTAGTCGGACCAATTTATAAGAAAATTTTGCATTGAAAAATAAAAGTGCATTTAATAATTATATAATGCTCTTGTTCCAAGTTGATTTCCTTTATAAATACATTTTAAGCAAAATGATTTAAAATAATAATTGATAATATTAATAAAGTGATTATAAATAAAATAATGATTTTTTAAAAATCTGATTACTTATTATTAAGCTCATTGATTAAAAAAACTGAAATTTATTTTTAAAAATCTAAAAAGAGCCTCTGTAATTTAGATCAAACTATTATTATTCAACTTAAGAAAGAAAATGTAAGCAGAAAAGTACTAGAAGTGTATGAGAATAATTACATAGTTTAATACATTTTTTTTCTTTTTACTACCGGAAAAAACCTATTAATACTATCATTGTTATTATTATAATTGCGATTAAAAAACAATTTAACTCTTATTATGAGATATGATGTAGTGTAAAATTATCAGCAGTGTGTGTTATCATCGTCAGTGTGTAAAATTATCATCAATATATGGTTGATTTTTTTTCTCTTTTATTAGGAGATTAAATGTATCACATTTGATTTTAATTTCTGAAATCTTTTTTTAAAGAATTCATTACGTGGAATACTTGGGTCAACTAGTCAACAAGCACATGGTAGATCCTATTCAGATCTTTGATGTTGATGATCTTGAATTAGTGCTCAGGAGAGCAAACATTCGTTTGCCGTACAAAAAGTACAGAGAATCAGACGATCAGTACAGAGGAAGGTTGGTTCAGGTATGTATGTTTTGCTATCGTAGCTAACTACCATTTGATATATTTATTTAATAATGAGTTAAGGTTAACAGTAAATTACTCGAATCTTGAATGAACTCTTTAACACACACATCAACACGCATACAAACACACATACATTAACACACACAGATATATATATATATATATATACAATGAAAACTCGTCACAACAATATTTTAGGGACCAAATAAATATATTGTTGTAGAGAGGCATATTGTTATATCGAGGGCCCACATATTTTAAGCATTTAAAAAGAGTTTTTTTTTAATTATTATTATTAGTTTAAGGTGCATAACATACTACTTTTAAGTCTATATTTAGAAGAAATTAATTTGTAAAATACTAATAATAGTGGTTTAAATATTAAAAAAATTAATAAATAAGATAAATTCAGAAAATAAGCACAGAAATATTCACATAGCTGAAAACACTTTTTATTGAAAATAATCCAATATTTTTGTTTGTTTATTCATTTTTTAAACTGTTAAGTTCACCAATACTGTATGCATTGAGTCTAGTGCACGAAATTGTTCTTCATTTGTCGACGGAAGGCTTGAAAAAAATGTCCGTAGAGAATTCACAGATTGAAGAGTTTCCTGGGATGACAATAAGGACTGCGATGGACCTGTATCATCATCATCATCAATATCATCATCATCTTCATCATTGTTTCCTATCTCATCAGTAATTTCAGAGAGAATATCTTCATCAGTAACTCCTGCGAAAACCATAAGATCATCATCTGCTGTTAAATAGTCTTCTATACTAATTTCAAACTTTTTACCGCTTGTTTCCTCAAGTTGGGATACGGATTTTTTGATGTGCAATACACATTCTTGATCATCTGAGAGATCATTGTCTATGGAATTTTCATCATTATCAGATTTCTTATTTTCCATAACACAAAGACCGGCCTTTTTCCAGCAATTCCGAATGGTTTTTTCTGTTACTTAACACCAACTTCCAGCAATATTGTCACACGCTTCCTTGACATTTACAGCTTTGAAAGGGTCTTCTACTTTATTTTCAAAGTTTACAAGTATGGAGTCCACCAACCGTTTTCTGTAATATCCTTTGAAGCACTTAATTATGCCCATATCAAGAGGCTGTAAAATTGAAGTGCAATTGGCAGGGAAAAAAGTGATTTCGATATTTTGTATCTTTGGAAATGACGTGTGAGCACCGCAGTTATCTATCAACAAAACGATTTTTTTCTTTCTCTTCTTCATTTCATTGTCTAACATCTGTAACCATTTGGAAAAAAAATTAGACGTCATCCAAGCCTTCTTATTTGATTTATACTCCACGGGAAGACTTTTCACGTTCTTAAAGCACCTTGTCTTCAATGATTTACCAATGACGAGAGGTTGTCTCTGCTTTGATTTCTTCCCTCCATAACACTTTTCACCCTTGAATGCCAATGTTCGATCGGGTAGGAGTTGGAAAAACAGCCCAGCTTCATCTGCATTATAAATGTCTTCTGGAGCACACTTTTCTAAGATTTCTTTCATCTTGTTTTGCCGCCATTCATTTGCGTCGTTTATCGGGGCTGACTTTGTCTCTCCGTGAACTTCTTGGAAAGTTATTCCATGACGATCTCGAAAACGCATTAACCAACCATTGCCAGCTTTGAAAGTTTCGTTCCCTAGCATTGCTGCAAATTTCCGTGCTTTTGCACATAATAAAGGTCCATTTATTGGGACATTTGTTGCTCTCATCTCTTGAAACCATTTTAAAACAGCAGCATCAATGTTTTCATTTGTCGCAACTTTCAGTCGTTTTCGCTCTGGGTTAATTTCATTTGAAATTACAGCATCTTCGATTTGCTTTCTCTTCTTTAGAAACGTTGCAACTGTAGATTGCGATAATCCATGTTTCTTAGCCGCATCAATCTGCTTCATTCCCTCATCAATATCATTGATAACGTTAAGTTTATCTCGAAAAGATAGTTGCTTTCGCCCTGCCAGAATTCCAAAGAATTCCAAAGCTTACTGGGAAAAGAGACTAGGTATACATTTACACTTCACCCCCCCCTCACCCACTCCAATTCCCAAAAGGGTGGTCTTCATCTGTTTTGAAATCTGAACAATAGCTATTTATTCAGGGATAAGTTGAATATCCACAATGAGTCTTAATAAACGGAAAAAATAACAAAAGAAAAAAAAAGCATTTTAAAATCAAAATATTATTATAAAGGGAGAAAATAATACTGAAATTTAGATTGAAAAAATCGTTTTACAGAGGTTTATTGTTCTAGAGAATATCGCAATATTGAGGGCAGATTAACATTAGTTTATATGCAAAATCACCGGGACCACAAAAAATTATTGTAGTAGAGGGAGTTATTGTTGTATCGGGTATCGTTGTAGCGAGAGTTTACTGTATATATATATATATATATATTGATGGAAAAAAATCCCAACACCAAGAAAAAATTATTGTACAGTAATGAAATTTTAGGAATGCATTTGTCTAGGCAACATATTTAATTGATTAAAGTTTCAAAATCACAGGTAGAGCCATTGGCGAGACCAGCCATTTCAAATGTGAAATGTTGGTACATTAGTAACCGGTGTAACCGCCAGAATTTTGAATGCAAGCATGCAAACGTGCATGCATTGTGTCGTACAGGTGTCGGATATCAGTTTGTAGGATGGAGTTCCATGCCAGTTGCACTTGGGAGGTCAATGCAGGGACGGTTAATGCTGGTTGTGGATGACGCTGGAGTTGTCGTCCAATGATGTCCCATACGTGCTCGATTGGAGAAAGATCTGGTGATCTAGAAGGCCAAGGCAACATGTCGACACTCTGTAGAGCATGTTGTGTTACAACAGCGATATGACGGCGAGCGTTATCATGTTGGAAAAAAAACCCTTGAATGCTGTTCATGAATGGCAGCACAACAGCTTGTATCACTAGACTGACGTACAAATTTGCAGTCAGGGTGCGTGGGATAACCACGAGAGTGCTCCTGCTGTCATACGAAATTGCTCCCCAAACCATAACTCCAGGAGTAGGCCCTGTGTGTCTAGGCCTAAGACAGGTCACTAGCAGGCGTTCACCTGGCCTCCTTCTAACCAACAAACGGCTATCGCTGCGACCAAGGCAGAACCGGATTTCATCAGAAAACCACTTCGTTCTCCAATGAGCTCTGGCTCGACATCACTGGCGTCGCAAAAAGTAATGACTTGGAGTCAGAGGAAGAAATGCTACAGGGTGCCTGGCTCGGAGCTGCTCTTGATGCATACGAATTCTAACAGTCGTTCTGTCACTGTGGTACTAACTGCAACTCAGATTTATGCCACAGACGTAGTATGATGCTCCACAACTGTTCGATGAATATGGCTAGTTTTTCCCTCAATAGTGTCACGTGACACCCCCCCCCCCTTAATCCAGACTTCTTCAAGCAGTACCTCCCTTGGTTACTGCTCCCAGCTATCAAGCATAATAGATGCATTTCGGCCAAATATTTCTGCAGAAAGAAATCCACCTTCATGTTAAAAATTAAAAATGGTAAACCAATTGTTTTTAACTCTAGGAGTAGGCCCTGTGTGTCTAGGCTGCAGACAGGTCACTAGCAGGCGTTCACCTGGCCTCCTTCTAACCAACAAACGGCTATTATTGCGACCAAGGCAGAACCGGCTTTCATCAGAAAACACAACAGATCTCCATTACGTCCTCCAATGAGCTCTAGCTTGACACCACTCACGTCGCAAACGGCAGTGGTTTGGAGTCAGTGGAATGCACTGTACAGGGCGTCTGGGTCGGAGCTATCCTTGAAGTAACCGATTTGTAACAGTTCGTTGTATCACTGTGGTGCCAACTGCAGCTCGAATTTCAGCTGCAGATGCAGTACGATTAGCCACAGCCATACGCCGAATACGACGGTCTTCCCTCTCAGTAGTACCACGTGGCCTCCCGGAATCTGGTCTTCTTGAGGCAGTACCTTCCCTTGACCACTGCCGCCAATACTCATGCACAGTGGATACATTCCTGCCAAGTCTTTCAGCAATATCGTGGAAAGAAAACCCACCTTCTCGTAGCCCTACAACACGACCTCGTTCAAACTCAGTGAGCTGTTGATAATGGCTTCTTCGTCTTCTCAGAGGCATCCTTGACTAACATTAACCCACTACGTCAATTCTCAACTATAAATAACGACCACGAACCTTACAGCGCTTATTTAAAGCAAACCTCCTTTGCATGTTCATAGTGTCGCTACTAGCACCACACTTGCGCGCGTAGCTCGAAATTTGAATCGACGTCATCTTTCAGATGTATAAATACGCCTACCAAATTTCGTTTATCTAGCACAGCTCCTTCCTAGTGTTGGGATTTTTTTTCCATCAGTGTATATAGATAACTTTCTTTTATACGAAGTATAGGATTATTAGAAATTTTTGATTGTGATTATTGCCTTAGATTTTGTTTTTACTTTCTCCTATGCAAAGTATAGAATAAATAATGCTATCAGCCAAAGATTAGAAACTCGATATTTTAAATAATCCGCATTTTAGACTTTCTCGAGTTAGAAAAACACAATTTAAAATATGGCAAAGTTAACTGAAAATCACTTTGGTAGAGATGGTTGAAATTTAATATAAGTTCATGACATCAAATTTGTAGATATACTTCAAATGTTAAGAAAAATTCATCATGAGGAAGTCTATCTTACCGGTTTTTTAAATGTAAGCTAACTAGATAACTACAAAATCCAGAAAGCTGTAACGATAAGATTGGTATCAGTGTAGACACCTATGAAGTTTTGAGTGGAGTGCAATAATGAATCGATTATCAGTTGGTTTGTACTTTTAGAAGCATTTAATGGCAATGATTAAAAAATACAGTGATTTAAATCTATAAATTTTAATGTGAGATTTGTGATAACAATAATTTTTAGTCAAATTTGTGTTTCAGTTGGCTGTTATATACAAATCTGTAACATCATTTTTCAGATACTATTGAACGCATGCCTGAAATTAATCACCAAAATAATTGCCAAGGATTATATGATAGGTCCAGTAAAAATGCTTATGCTTAAAATGCCAGTGGTTCCATAGTTATTGTATGCCAATATCATGCAATGTGTTATCTGTGTTAACGTCTTTGTTAGAGAGTATGCCTTTATTAGAGAGTTATGGAGAGACCACTGTCTCAGGTTTCTTCTTAAAATGACAAGAAATCAGATAGCCTGGCATAGCCTTAACCATCTTCACAAGCTTAAGAAATGTATTATTGGAAATTGAAACAAGATTTAATTGCATTTAATGAATTTCATTGTAATGAATGAAATATAATTTTAGAATATTTAAAAATAGATTTTTTTACATATAAATAAATGTATTCAACAATTTTTCTCTTGATTTCTTGTTCGTATTAGATATAACTTTATTAAAGAATAGTTTTCTAGATGGTGAAATTAATTGAATCCATATAAATTCCAAATAAAAGTAATCTAGTTGTGATAATATTGCTATTTAAATTTTAATATATAACATAAATTTATAATTTTAATTAGATATCAAAATTTTAATAATATTTAATATTGCTAATAAAATTTTAATTATTGCTAACTAAATATTTAAATTTTAATAAGATAAATATTTTAATAATTTATAAATTTTAATAATCACATTTATAATAATTTTATAAATTTATATTTAAATTTTAATAATAATATCTAAATTTTCAATTATTTTTATTAAATATGTCATTACAATATTATGCACACATTCAAACACACACCCACATACATCTAGAGTTATCTGAAAAATGTGAAACCTATTAATGCGTTTGAATTAATAGGAATGTTTCCTATTGGTGGCATTTCAAATAGAATTATTAAAAATAACAATGAAAAAACCATATATAATTAATAATTTTGCTTTGAAGCAATCAACGTTCGTAATAATTGAAAGGCATTTACATATAAATTGAAAATTTTAACGTAATAAATTTTTATTTATGGTTTATATTGAATTCTATGTAAGCATATAGCATTTAAAAAGTTCGGTACTTTTCCTTTATACGGACACAAGATGTCGCCAAGTAGAGCCAAACGCGAGTCAAATCACCAAGCAAAGCGAATGGCAAAACAAATGTCGCCAATGTAAACAAAACGTGAACAGTTTGATGAATTTGAACGTTATATTTGACGCAATTTTGCATTTTTGGCGATTTTTCACTTTTTTCACTAATGATTATTTGGCGACTTTTTGGCTATTTATTCGTTGCTCCCATATAACGGGAAAGTAACAAAAGTTCATAATCATTCAATGTTCGCCATGCTGATTTCTTGGATTCTGATTCCATTACTAAGAATGTAAAAATGTACAAAGGTAGTGAAAGAAAATCTTTATCTGCACATTTTGTAGTTCGTAACGAATTCAAAATATCTGAAATAGATTTTTATGTGTTTACATTTTTATGTTTATAATCCTTGTGGCTTTCTTTCCCTAGCTTATTGAAGAAGAATTGCCATTAGACAAAATGGATGGAAGCTGATTGACAAAATAACCTCATAATACTTTTTCTACTCCACTCACGAAGTGCATCTGGCGAGAACAGAAAATGCATCCAAATCTCTTCAGGAAAGAGATTGAGCCACCTGTGGCTATATTGAAGAAACAATAGAAGAATGCTAATCAGAACATTGTGAAAATCCTTTTAAATTTTCATCTTTTCTTTTTTTAGATGCTTTGCATTTAATTACTTAAACAAACATAATTTGGATCAACATTATAGTATAAAATTACTGAAAACAAACTAACAAACACTTTATCAATTCCTACTATTAGTTCATATTCTTCTTATATATATATTTATATATCTTGTTCAGGTTTTCAATAGTTAATAAAATGCTTTTTAATCATCCATACAAGTTCAAACACAATTTTAAAACTTGTAGTGGATGACAATGTCAATACAGTTTTTTTCTTCAAATCAAAATTCATCAAATGAATTTTTTAATTTTTTAATACTTTAAATAAAGTTTTAGTGGTTTGTAAGGGAAATTGAAACGAGCAGTATTTTCACGTGAAGATGAAGAATGCGAGCTTAATTCTTGCAAAAATTAATTTTTTCTGATAATTACGTAATAAAAAGTTACTAAAAAATTCCTTATTAACCTTAGTAGGAATTGAATTTTAATTTTTTTTAATATTACGTGTTTAGATGTTTTCTATTAAATGCATAAAATCACTAGAAACAACACATTTTTTATTTAATAATAATTTTTATTTTACTAATTTCAGTCCCGAGGATATTTTCTATGCTTTATGTTTGCTTTATTGGTTAGAAAATATGCTTTCAGATAATCAAAAAGTAATCAATAAATCGTGGGAAGATTTTGTTACGTCGATAAGCTTTTTTAAGGACTGTATTATTTTTGTACGGAATTAGAAAGTTGAGAGAAAATGCGAGAAATGTTTTTTTATATGGAAAATTCTGGTTCTATCTATGTTACATCAAGTTATTGGTTGTGAACGAACTCGTTTTCTTTGAACTTTTCCTGTATCATATTTGTTAGTTTTAGTAAAGTTTTTGTTTACTATTTAATTATTTGGCATGTAATTCATTTTTTATGTTTCTTTTTTTATGACTTATTAAGATAAAATTTTGAATAATAGAGAAAAAAATTGCAACCAAATATAGGGAACTCACTTCTCAAAAATATACTAATATTTATCACGGAATATTACAATTTTAAAATTTATTTGAAAATAAAAAATAAATTCTAAATTTATTTGATGAATAAAATTGATAAATTTTTATTCATCATTTATATAATCCTTCTAGAAATTTTATATAGAAATATTTTTTTTAATTTTTCAATGTTAATTAAATAATATATATATATGCTGTTGGTAAAACTCTGCAATTTTTTTCCTTTAATGTAATATCAAAATTTTTGTGATTAATTTGTTTAAAAATTACTGTACAGTTCCTGATTTTATTGGACAGTGAAGAATTAAAATAAATTAAGACAAATATTTAAATATCAGGACAAGTTTTTCAAAAATGGTACTTTTCTTACACTGTAACTAGGCCTAACTACAACACTGAAGAAAGATAAATAAATGTAAATAAATATTAAAAATGGGGATGAATTGTAAATTTGCAAACAATTTTCAGTTTTGATAAAATATTTTTTCTACAATAAGGTTCAAAAAATTATTATTGCTCTGACATATGATAGTTAGAAGATTAACATAAATATCTTCTTTTGAATAACTGTTTCTATAATGTTTGATTGTGCAAGCATGTTGATTTCGTTTCGCACGATTTCAATACAACATGAAATCAATTTAATTGTTTTATAAGCAAATTTCGATTCTAAGATTCGGGCGAAATAGTGTAAAATTTTGATTTAAGGGATTCTCCCAAGTGTGATTAGACAAATTTATATAACTTTATAAATCACCTTCACTCACTTTTTCCTTCACTCAGAATGGATTGTGCTGAATATTTTGGTCTGATTTAGCTGAATTTGAAAGCAATTACAATTTTTTTGAAAAAAAGAAAGGGAAATTTATGATCTTAAATTTCAAGTTGTCATGTCAGATCATTATTATTTTTAAATCATCATTTGTCTAAATTAATGTAAGTCATTAACCAATTTAAAGCGTTTGAAATAATCACGAGACTTTCCAATTGGATTCTATCTATTTATATATAAAGTTTTGGAGCTCAACCGATTTTGAGATAGTAAAAAAAAACATCCTTTTTCTAAATATCGATACATGCATAATCTGATAGTCTCGTGATTAGTCAAACCTGTTTAAATCAGTTAATGACTTAGATTATTAAGAAAATTTGTCAGAATTCAGAGAATGAATGATTTGGAAATCAAGTTGTAACTTTAGTAGCGATAAATTGTCAAATGTGACATTATTTTCTTATAACCCTAAAAGCGAAAAATTGATGCCTCAAAAGCTATGAATCATCAATTTATTGCCTACACATTTTGAGGCTTCAAAAATGTGTTGCCTAAGCATCTTGAGGCTTCAAAAACCTCAAACCAAAGCAACAACATACTCTCACATGATAATAAACTGATTGCATTATAAAAGGAATAAAAATATTTTATATTTAATTGCAACTAAATTTTCTTAATCAGTGGATTATATTTTGCTATATTTTTTAAATATAAATAAAATAAACATTTGATAAATAATAATAAAAACGCATTATAATAAAGTTAAAGACAATTTTATTGAGCATATAATATATATAGAAAGTACATAAATCGAACATCTAGTTTTTCTGAAAATATATAACTTTGATACATATATTAAATCACCGGTTCCGCAAAATCATTTGACACATAATGTTTAAAAAAATTCTCTCTCTGTATCTTTCAAAAGGAATAAATATTCTCTTTAAATGCCTCATTTTGAAATAACCTTCACGATATATGCACTTCGCCCTTAATACACTCGATCACTTATAAAAACATCAATATTATCAATAAAATCAATAATTTTTTAGATATAAACAAACCATTGCACCAAATTTCTGAAAACAACATCAAAATTGTTCCGCACAATATTTCACACATTTCTGCTTATTTTAAACACAACAAAAATGATAATGTTGAATATGAAAAAAAATTTATCCAAATCATTAAAAATTTTAAAACTTTAAATTATATTTTTACATAAAAGACATGATAATCATATTAAATATAAAAGAATATTTTTGGTATAACCGATAAAAAAATTACTATACATACATAATTTTTAGAAACTAACCTTAATATATTTAACACTTTTACAACACATGAAATTTTACTTCCATAAAGGCTTTGAATTAAAAGTTATTATACATCCAAGATCATATACAATTATTACCTGAGTAGTTTCATTTTAAAAGATCAAAAACCTAGAAAAATATAGATGTAATACTTTTATTATTCATTATGTTTCACTGAGAAAAATGATAACCATTTGCTTTCAAAATAATGCTTGGAGTTTTTAAAATGTAATTAAGAATCACACTATTTATTTGCAAAAACTCATACTAATAATATTTGATTTGAAAAGCAATATTGATTTTACTAATTGTACAGTAACAGTTTGCAAAATAAAATTCGAAAAATATTAACTATTATTAGACAACAAAGAATACCAATATGTACAAAATTTATGTACCTATATTTTAACGGCATTATATGTATTGCAGTTTGAAGCTTTAACTAAAATTTTTACTACTTATATGCAAAAACTCAGATTAATTAATAATGTTTCATTTGAAAAGTAATATTGGATTTGACTATTAGCATGACAGCAATTTACAAAATAAAATAACAAAAATACTAACTATTTCCAGAGAGCAGAAAATACCAAACTGTACAAATGTTTGAGGCCTGAATTTAAACTGCAAAGTATGTATTGCACTTTGTGTATATATATCAAAATTTCTGTTTCAGTTAAATTGCATAACATAATTTTTAACAAAAAATTTAACATAATTTTTTGAAAATATAATAGAATTAAAACAAAATTACAACAGATTGCATGGCAATTTTGAAAAATAAATAATGTTAGATATATTAACAACAATTCACCTCGTAAAACTGAAAGAAACATCAATCGTATTATAATAGAAATATATTTAAAATTATTAAAACATAAAATGTGAAAAGTTTTCTTAAATTTTTGTAATAAACAATGATTTCAATACAAAGACAACAAAAATAAAATTTTGATCTTTAAAAAATAATTATTAATTTTTTTTCATTCAACATAAAGAACTTTACACAATTTCAGTGCATATGCCTTATTCCAAGATTATTCAAAACAGATAATTGAAATTTTAAAAAGCAAACTGAAATGTTTCCAGATGTATATATTACACATTTCCTTTGATTTTCTGACATGAAACATTAAAATAAGACAGGATTTCACAAATAAATTAATATAATTGCAAAATATAGGTCAAATATTTTTGTAATTTATCACAATTTTAGTTGAAATTTCGATAGTTTGTATTTCCAATTATGGTATTTTTTGTGATTTCATTATTTGTATTTCCAATATATCAGCTCAAATCTAAACAGCCGTTTAAATTTATATTAAATAAAAAAATCACAATGGTACTTATTATTCTTTGTTGAAATTGTTCTTTTAGTTAATCTAATTCTCAATATACTTTACACCAATATAACATCTAATAACGATATTTTTAAAAAATAAAAGAAAATAAATGAAACTTCGTTCCATAAAATACAATCTTCACAAAAACCAACAAAACACTTAGTGTTTGGGACACATTTTAACCAATACACACTCCAATTATTATACTTTTCTTATATCACAGTGTTAAAATAGAATCATATTTATCATAAATATTAACATTTGTTTCTAATAAAATTTTCCCAACATCCAAAAGTTGACAAAGGTGCGTTAATACAAATATTAAACCTTCTCGTGCTCCTTCCTTTGATGCAAAAGAACCTGATATTCGTGTCTAAACCTTCTACTACATTTCTTACAATGATATTTCATCGCGTGCAGACACCAGTAAGAGTGGCGAACATAACTGACATTGTTTCTGAATTGGAAAGTGCGTACATGATTCAAATTGCAACGCTTAGGAGGCATTTGTTTTGAATATTCGAGCAACTTCTTCCGAAAGCAGGCAAGGGTCGGACTTAGCCTTGGCCTCTTGATGCTTTTGTTTTTATCACAGATAGTATCCGCTTTTTGGACAGCGTTAGTCTCAGGCTTGTCGATGGGTAGCAGCTTTCTTGGTGCCGACTGCTTCCTGGACTTGCGCTCCCGATGGTCCTGAGATGAGATTTCTGTCACAATGTCATCTGCAGTTCTCTGTAGAGATGGTGGAATAGCAACGGCCACTTTGGACATGGCAGCATTACAGTGGGCATAAGGTGTTATACCATTTGTCTTCTTTGAATACGGATTTCGATGCAAATAGGGCAGAATTTCTTCTGTGGTTGATTGACTTTTGCTGGTTTCCAACAACTGGGACAGTTCTTCGTTGCGGATGAGTTTGGGATCGAGGCTGTGTTTGATGTCACGGCAGCGACTGCAAGACTTCGAGTGGTGACATTTTCGATAATGGCGGATGAAAGGAACTCTTGCGGTGCAGTGGTAGCCACAGTGAGGACATCTTTTTAAATTGTCGCAATGTTCAGTCTCTACATGTTTTTCGAGGGTGGAATCGCAGACAGTTTTGAAGGCACATGGTGGACCAGCTTGGCAATGCAGAACTTCCCCCGTATGGAACCGCATGTGTTCGATGATGGTTCGCTGTTTGTCGCTGTTGAAATTACAAATGGCGCATGAGAATTTCTTGGTTTTCTGAGGAGGGGGATCAGGAGTGGCTTTCTTTGCGGTATCGGAATCTTTTTCATCTCGGTGGTACAGCTCGGTATGGGTTTCGAGCGAAGAACGATTGGCGAATTCGCAACCACAGTGATAGCAAGTATAGTCCTGATCATTGTTGTTGTCACTGGCAATATCGGCAACTCCACTGTCACTCGCTGGAAATAAAGGGAACTTCATGAGCCTTTTTTAATTGTGCAAAAAAATCAAGTTATAAGTTTAAAAATAATATTTGGTACTTTGTAAATTACTTTATGTGAGAAGAGATATTTTTTATCAAAATCCAAAATTAATTATATTTTTTTCTTAACTGATTATAAATAAGAAAGCTTAAATATTTCAGATATTTCAAATAAGCAAACTAAAAACGTATGAAAAACGAATTTTATTTTATATCCGAAAAGAGGGATAAATATTCATTAATAAAATATTAGCGTTTAATATTCAAATATCATCCCACCAACTCAATTTAAATATATCTGAAGAGGATATTTTTCCACTAATTGACGCATCTCCAATCTTACTGAGTTGAAAAAACTATATACTAAGAGAATGAAATTTAGGACATTGAATTAAAATGCGTAAAACTGTAATACTAACATCGCAGTCTGAATACATCAATGACCGCTCTTTGGGGGTAAAAAAAGGTGAAAAAATATTCTAAAAGTTATTTTAAAGAAAAAATATCGTTCTAGCAAATTTTTTAACATTTTAATAAGTTAAAATTTCACTGGTATAACTTTTTAAAAACATATATTGAGATCAAAGATACTATATGGTGGTTACTTACAACTTTGTACAGGAGATGCCAGTTCTGGTTTGATATCCACCTTGCACTGGGTCGACGGAGATTGCTTTCTTTCGCCATTCATTACAACATCCGGCATGGCTGCAGTTAACCCGTTCAAATCATGGGTCCTGAATCCCTGGGGTGCCGGATAGCAGTACGAGATGCTGTTGTGAAGCGGCATCAAGCTGACGGAACCCTTGAGATCCAGTGGAATCCGGGCGTCGAACATCTTGGTGGTATCTGGAAGTGGGAAGGGTGTTGCCGGACTGACGTCAGAATTACCGTTGAGTGATTCTAGTTTCAGCTCAGGACTGCCAATATCGCTGTCGTCATGGCTGTCTTCAGAGATTTTATCGAATACATCACTAACAACCATTTCCAAGCTAAAATTAAAAGGATATCATAAGCAAAAGGTTACAATAAACTTATGCTAATAATGAAATTCTGTGAAGTAATTTCATAGAAAATATAAAAATTAAATCAAACCGTCTCGTGTGTGTTGGTTTTGTTTGATTCGTCAGGATATATGAAATTGTATACAGTTCAAACAAACGGGCATTAAATTATAATTGCATACATATAAATTTCAGAAATACGCAATATCAAAAAGAAATCTCTTTCTAAAATCTAAATGAAGAATTAATTAGAATTAATTTTTAAAGATTCAATTGAAATAAAAGATAAAAATAACAATACTATATTTTTCAATATAATGAAATAAATTGGTTAATAATATATAATTAAAAATCACGAAAAAAATTGGTTAATAATAAACTGTTCAAATCATAAAATAGTTCCAGAAATGGATACAAATAAGGCTTAATTTCAATTGTTTTGCAGCGCACAAGTAAATGAATAAAAATTGGAATATAGCGCAAATTATTATTTTCAAAATTGACACAAAGTTTGAAAAAAAAACTTCTGTTATAATTTTTATTGTTTAATTTCATCACCTTAATGTTATTTAATTTTACTGCAAACACATTTTAACTTCCAATGCTTTATTTAGTTCTTCCTCTAAATGTCCCGATTTGCGGATGAAAAAAAATAAATACAGGCAAACTATTTTAAGCTTAATTAAGTTTTTAATTTCAGAATAGAAAGTCTTGTTTTTATAGATTCAATTTGAAATAACAATATAATATTATAAACACATATAAAATAAGCTTCGATCTGTAAGCTTGCTTATTTATTCATTTCATTGAAAAGTTTGATCAAGAATTTAAAATGTGATAAATATTTTATATAAACCTTCTAAAGAACTTTTATTATAGGACTTATCATGTTTTTTTTTATCATTTGAATGCGATATATTTTGATTGGCAGAATCGGACACATGACTAAATCATGAGGATTGATTTTGACTAATGTCCAAGTTTGAAATTAAATTTAAAATAATTGAGAAAGGTTTTCCTAATTTCGATCTAATTCAAATGAGAAATCAAAATTTAGAATTCAAATTTTTCACACTTTTACACAACACTAGAATAGGAGACGACATCTGATATCAAAGAATTCATTTAACAATGCAGCACTAAGCAAGAAGGACGTTTGGTGGAAACGAGTTTCCAGTCCGAATTAAAAACAGAATTCTGTATTCAAGTTTATGAATGTACGCAGTCATAATTCTTTCTTCAAACGATTTTTACTGTCAAGAAATAAATAGTCTGAGTACCGTTTTTCATAATGAAATTTAAATATTTTTACTTATTATATAGTTTTTTCTTATTTGAATTATAACAATGTGAAATAGTATTTTCACCATTTATATCTTTTCACAATTTTAAAAAGCATATGAACAAGTCAAATTTCATTTCTAACCTTCGTCTGAAATAATCTTAATATTTTTCATCGGCATAAAAATTGAAACACTTTTTAGCAAATTGAGATTTGTATACATGTATTTGTAGGAGTATTGAGATAACATTTGCTCCTACAAATATATTTTGTAGAAACATTAAGATAAGTCTATAATTTGGTGCCTTCCAGAATGTTTCAAGGCATACAGTCTCCGTATCTGTAGATCGTGCTTTAAAAATAGATTTTTTTTTCTCAAATTGATATAATATTATATATTTAATTTCTGTATGATTATTTTCTCCATTTTAATCAAATTTTCGAAGTTATTCGAACACAATTTATAAGAATGCCTTTTTCCAGTTGAAATATTGCGCTTATTTTATTATTATCGCATCTCTTACTCTTGTGGCAATGTTAAGTTTTTTTTTTAAATTCAAAATTTTAAACTAAGTTTTAAAATGTTAAATCTTAGTGGCGATCTTAGCACAATCTTAGCACCGGTAAACATTTACACATTTGCCTTTTTTTCTTAGTATCTTTTAATATATGAATGCACTAATTCCGCCATTAAAAATTGTTTCAACTCCTTTCACATTTTGTCTTAATTTTGATTCATATTTTAGCACTTTTAAATTTTAATGTCTCGTGTGGCATATCGTATGTCTTTTTTCATAACTGTTTCTTAACTTAAACTCAAAGAATAAGATTTCATTTCATTAGATACTTTTCTCAGTTTTTATTGAAATATTATATATTTTACCACGTCAACTTTATACAGATTCTAAAAATAAAATTTCGAACCAAGAACATATAAAAAAGATACATTAAGCTTTTAAATCATTTTTGATATTTATATCCATTGCATTTTTAATGTTTTATCTTCGATTTTAGAACACTCTGTATATCTAAATTAGGATATTATTTGAAACTTATATATATATATATATATATCAACTAAACAAAAAAAGATTAATAACTATGAAGCTTTTTATGCATTGGCCATTTCAATGCATTTAAGATAAATGCCTCAATCATAAAATTAACAATGTAGTTGGTACATAACAAACTTGAATATTCTTTAAAATTTTGAGGCTTTTATCTAAAGTATAAAAATTTTCTTTCGAGAAAAATCTCTGTTATCTTGGTGTCAGTGTCTCTGTATTTGTTACATCAGAGTGAAAGGTACGTGGACGGTTTGTGTGGGACATGCTATATTGCCCAGGTGTCAGGTCGGAGCACATCTTTTTTCACCGTGGGTGGTAATAAACCTTTCCTTGAAGCGGGGGTGAGCAACGCTTTCATAATGAGCAAGTAGAGGTCGTTGAACGAAATAATGGGATTCCTCATGAACCAGCTGCACATTGGGAGGGACGAACAGTGCCTTGCCAACATAATATTCGAAGATCGTTAGTGCAATTAGTCCTGTTTCATTATATGGTGCGAGTGATTGATGCTGCAGGTTGAAATGTGAGGAGTTTCTTTGTTGAAATATCATTTGCAGTCTTTTCTCGTCCTTTTATTTATCCAGAAGGAAGGTGAAGATGAGACAATCTAATTTTTTCTTTCTTAATATATTCACATTTCTGTATTACGTCACTCGTTCATAAATAACTTTGTCATAATCATGTATCATTTTTATCTTCAAATTAAAATAAAATTATAATAATACAAATTGATAACTGAACTTTATAACAACTCAAAACTGGACTTTATAACAACTGATTGGCTTTATAACAATGTAATACTGGACTTTATTACAATGCATATTTAATAACGCACCACCACAAAAGATTAAATTTTTAAGGTTTTAAATTCATTTAACAGTTTTTTTAAATAAAATTATTGGTTAAGTGGAGTTGAAATAATATACTTTTTCAGAAAGATCTTCTAAATTATGATTTGATCAATCAAACAATCTGAGTCAATTAATGATACAAGAAATTTCCCCACATAATTAAATAGCACTTTTCACTACTCACAATTTTACGGCAGTTTCATCAAAATGACTCTAAGGAAATGGCCATTTTTATCTTTTGTATATGGGTAAAAGTTACAGCGGATTACGTTATTTTATAAAAGTCAAGCTTAAAATTATTGTCAATGACGAATTAGATTCTATACATTTTTTATGCTAAATTTGGATCAAGAGCCTCTAAGATAATAATAGTTAAAATTATCCAGGATCACGTAACGTTATAAAAGTTAATACCAATGATAAATTAGATTGAATTCTTTCTTTATGCTATGTTTGGAATAAGACTGTCTAGTCTAAAAACATTAAAACATTTTTGCTCCGGGATAATACAATATGATCTGTGATGCGTTAATTTTCGGAAATAAAGCAAGTGTGTTCAATAACGCTGTAAATTTTCTCCAATCATTTGATTCGTGATTCACAAATGGTGCACTATGCTAACATTGAGAAAAATTAACAAATTTATCAAGTCATACATTATTTAAAGAGTCGCTAATCAAACGTAGCATTACATAATTTAACCTATAACAAATGTGAAATAAATTAATGTCGAAAACTGATTTTGTTCTGTCTTTCATATCTTGAATTTAGTATTTTAACAACCTTAAAAAAATTGGTTTCATTTTTTTCATGAAAAAGAGATTTAAAAAAAAAACAGAAAAATTTATGCTTTTATTTCACAAAAAATCTTGAAATTACTATTAACAGCAAGGTATTGAAAAATGTAAAAGAGAAATTATGTTTTGCCCACTGAAAATAAAAATATGTTCTAAACAGAATTTAGTAAACTTAATGGAAAACAAACCCAAAGAATATATAGATAGAAATGAATCACAAAAGAAATTCGGATATGTAGCTTTCAAAAATCCATCATTGAAGCTCTTTAACTGATCTGGCTATATTTTTCTGCAGAATTTCGAAAAATTAAAGAATAAAAGGTGTGTTTAAAAGAGAATAAAGGTTTCACTTACCAACAATCCTTGATATGGACTTCAAAATCTTGTGCTAGATCGGTTAAAAATTTGCATTTGGTGCAAATCAGTTTCTTGTGAGCTCTGTAGACATGGGTAAAAAGTCTTTCTGCTTTTGCTACTTTGAATTCACAAATAGGGCACTCGAAAGATTTCAAATGCACGTTCATGTGACGTCTTAAGCACCAGCTATCCACACCTTCCCATTCACAATACGGACATTGGAATGTTTTTATCTGCTTACTATTGGAGCCTGAATCACTGGGTGACGAATCTCGTCGACTTAAATCAATAACATCGTTCCCAGATTTATTGTCATTGTCGTTGGATATCAGTTTGTCCACTGTGAAATTATTGGACACACTCTTGGTTTGGCCATTACTGGAAGTATTGTTCCCCGACACAGCAGGAACTCTTGGTGGCCTCCTCCGTACCAAACTGATATCATACGGGTGGCCTCTGTGAATCCTCAAGAAATGCTTCTTCACGTGATCAGCTCGATTGAAAAGTTTGAAACAAATATAACAATGGTAGGGTTTATCTTCCTTATGGATATTTTCGTGTCTTAAGTAAAGATCACGACGATCGGTAGTGTATGGGCATTTGGGGCAAATAAACTTCTTGTCACAAAGTTCTGGATCAAGTCTCTCCCTTCCTTGGCTATCTACTGTTGTCTTCAGATTAGTCAAAAGTTGGAATATTTCTTCAAGTAAAGGTTGGCCTTTCCAAAGTGAAGGTGGCGCGTTTGGAACACCATGGTGCTTCGCCATGTGCATGCGTACACATCGAGACCATGTACTGCTGTAAGGGCAGTGTAGGCACTGGAATACTTTCGCACTGGTGTGCGTTCCGAGGTAGTGTTCAGCGATTCGGGAAAGAAACCCAACAGCATTGCAGACAACACATCGGAACATTTTGGTGTCTGGGTTGTAGCTAGCTACTGTGGAATTGTCCCAGCTCAGTTTCTGCTTTCCAAGAATCCATGTTGCATTTTTTGAATGACCATTTATCATCTATCAAAATATGATTTCAACAATTAGATCATTATAAAAAAAATACATAAGAATGCAAAATTTGAGCAATTACAAAAAATTTATGTCGAAAAATATTTCAAAGACAATGAAAGTCTGGAGGTCATAGTTAAAAAATTTGAGAATTGGCTTCTAAGATCGCGTTATTTAACACCGTTGAATTTCTTTTTATGGGGTTATTTGAAGTCAAAAGTATATGCCAAAAAAGTCTACAAGCACATGTGCGTTGAAGTGGAAATTCAAAGCTATATGAACGAAATTTAACTACATTTATGCAACATGTTCATGGAAAGTTTCGACTAAAGAGTGCTATGTTTCAGCAAAGCCATAGAGGCTATTTGCCCTATGTTATATTGTTGCATGTAAAGATGCATACATTGTAAACCGAAAAACATTTATTAGTCAATGAATATAAATAATTAAATTCCCATATTAGATTTTAATAACCTTATAAATAAAAATTAACGATGATATGATTTTACAAGCATTAAAAGAAAACTGTTAGAAGGATTTTTTTTCCGTTAAATTATCTTATTTCAATTTAATTTTTAAATAATAAGGTGAATATTGCATTCTGACAAAATTTGCATTTTTTCTTGGTAGTTACATCAGAATTACAGTAATACTTAACTTTTCATAAACAAAGTAACGCATGATTAAAGTATAAATAAGGAAATCAGTACAAGGAAAATATGGAACTTTTCAAATGCAACCAATTAAATTATTAAGTTTTTTCACAGAAAAGTAAAAACATTTTAAAAATACATCGAAGAAAAAATATAGCTTTAATCTGGCAATTCTGGTTCGCGTTAAATCGTACTTCAAAGTGAAATTCACATTTAAATGAAAAAGGCGGTTTTAGTAAACGCAAACAAGTTACGTATCATTTAACAAAGCTTTAATGAGCACATTCTTTTTTTAGGTTTCCATTTAAAAAAAATTTGCACCATCAATCTCACAAGTAAGAAGAAAATGTAATGATTCATTTACCAGTGCCAAGCAAAACAACATTAAGTTAAATAAGTTTACAACATATTTAATTATTTTTCAAATCAGAATAACTTCCCGAATTAATTTTAAATGCTAATATTAAAGAATAGCAAACAAAAACTATAACAACAGCAATATAAGAGGCAAAAATTACAATGGATTCTCCCAATAATATACGAAATCTAAAGAAATCATGTATAAATCTATTTATATCAGTGAAATTTTAAGTAAAGACATTTTAGTTTGCTTTATGTTATTACATTAATGTTCTACCTCATAAAAAAGCTCATGGTTTTTTAAATGCATCTTTGAATTTTTTTTATATAATCAAAATGACTCCTGTCTTGTTGTTCAGACATTGCACCTTACATTAGTAGGAGCCTTGAAGTCGGTTACCTGGTGGATTATTTTTGGAATCAAACAGTTAACTCAACACCAAAATCCAGATAACAGTCCACCGTGCCCCAATAAACTCTAAAGTATCAAAGAATATGTCTGTAACCTTAAGAATTAATAATAAGCTTAAAGTATTGTGTATTCCGAAATGTTTCTACTAGGCTGCTAAGGGAAAAAAAGCCTTCAACCGCCAATTATAGAAAGCAGTACGGAGATAAAATATTAGAGCATTTGAGCTACCTTTTAAAGTCAAATTTGATGAGGGGTCGTAAAAGTAAAATATTCTAGTCGCCACTTCGATTGATGCTGACGGGGAGAAAAAAAAATTCCTCTCGGAATGCTAGGAGGCAAAGGTAGATTCCTTTTCTTCCAAGTTTATATTTCATGAATCTAATTTCTGTCAAAATTAGGACGTGAAAATCACTTTTCAGAACCTAACTTCTAATGTATTGAAATGATCGAAAAACTTAAAATACAAAAGTTGTTCGCCTTAAGGAGGAGCTAATTTGGCTTAATGGATTAATTTTTCTATCTTCAATATTAAGAAAGTTACAGCGAAATTTTAACCTCCCACTATTTCCACCCTCTTTGAGCTAGATGGCTCATTTACGAACTCATTTGTTCTACATTTACAATAATTATATCCCAAACAGGTCAAAGTACAAATGAAATTACTCCATTTATCTTGTTCAAAACGTAACATGGGGAAGAGTTACACGAATATATGTATGCTTTTATATAAACTTTTGAATGAAGGACTGTTTTGAGTTCTAGGGGCCATGCTCAGCGATGATCTGCAGAAATTTTCCTAAATTCGTATTATATAAACAATTGCAATTGATAATTTTCCTATAGGCACCTATCCACCTAGAAAAAAATTGTTTTATAAAACATATATTCTCTCGGGTATAACTTACCCTAGTAATGCTATTGTGTACATTTGTACGTTTAGAACACGTAAAAGCACGGGTTTAAATGCTTCATACAAACAATGAATATACTAAAATACCTGTGTTGTATCTTGCGAGAGATCTGTCGGGGAAGGAGATTTAAGGGGTGTAGGAGATGTGGATGCCGGTGGCGTTGGAGGTTTCTCTTGCTTGATGGCGAAGTTGAGTGGCAGATCAGGCTCCGACACCTCGCATTTGAGATCTTTGTACATCTGGAACCTGGCGGATTCGCTGATGGCCGGATAAACGAATCCATCCGGGTGGATTGTCGGCTTCATAAAGAAATTGCCGTGCTTCAGCAAATAATCGTTGGTGAAAGGGGAGTGAAAGCCGCCAAATTTGGCGGAGAGGAATGTTTCACTATGCGTCATGATGATACTGGCTAATCAGTACTTTTCTTTCATGTCAGGCATCTGAAAAGAGAATTGCAACCATTACATGTTGAATTTAATGTAAAATTAATTTTTAAAAAATGAAAAATATCCATTGCCATTTTAATATAATAGGAAATTATCACAATTCATTTGTAAATTATAAAAAAAATTAAAATACTAAAATTAAAATTATGAAGTACTAGAGAGCAGCTTTAAAATGTACTTAGATTATCGTTTATAATTTTTAATAAGTGTGAAATACGTTCACAATAATTTTAGAGTGTTAATTTTATAGAGCAGAAAGTGTTTATAAATATTAAAGTCACAATTTTATGACATTTCTTCAAAAAGAAAAGGAAATAATCATATAAAGCTGCCATGTTGAAACTCATATAACTTACATCCTTTAAATGATAAAATTACAACATTTTTGCTTCAGAATTTATAGCACAGCTTTTTGATTAATATTGATTTCAGTAAAGCAGAGAAAATTATGATTTATCTCACTGTAAAAGAAAACGATTTAAAGAAAAATTAAAAAAGGAAAATGTTTGTGCTGCCATCTGTTATCGAAATTTTGTAATAGATGGCAGCACAATAGACGATATCGGTTTTTTTGGAACTTAGGAAGATCATCACAAACCATATCATTTTCAAATAAACATATAAAAATAAATAAAACATCAATAGAAGAAAAACATTTGTGCATTTATATATTTTTAATGCATTCATTTCTTTAAAAATTTTTTTAATATATCCACTAACTTTATAAAAAATAAATATAGAGAAATAAGACGAAAATGTGCATGCAATAGTACTTTGTATACAATAAAGTACCACATGTGGGTGTATGCTATTGCTGGAGAAAATTAAATTTTAATCTAATGGTCTTAAAATTTTATTTTCAAAGTCATTTCTAATTCCAAATGCAAACATAGTTCATAAATTTATTTATATATGAATTTATAATATACTTACACATACTCTTAATTATGTTTGTATTCTTCCTTAAACTTATAATCTTACCAATTAAGTATACATATAATTATAATTTAAATGTATATAAAGCTATTTTGAAAAATCAAAGTTTAGAATTTTGGGAGCAATGTATAATAAATAAACTCAACGCAATCAGTTTAATTGCTGAACGTTTAATTGATAGTTAAATTTATATTTACATAAAATACATTGTGCCTATCTTATTTTGAAATCTGAAGAGCCTTTTGAATAAGAAAAGCATAATAATTACTCTAATCAGACTGTGAGATTAAGCAAATACATTCTAATGTACTTGAATATAATTATTGGGGGAAAAAACCATAGCTATGAAATCGTTGATGAGGGTCGAACCTCGAAGTTAATGTCATTTTTGTAAAACAAAGTTACAACTCCACTATCGCTTGTCAACAACACGATAATATTATAAATCAGTGCACCTTAATAAACAGATAACCACAGATTTGTAATAACTTTTCTCGTGAAATATAATTCAGTAAACTTGAATGTTTATATAAAATATTATAAAAAACAATTAAATTATTTTTTCTCAACAATTTTGATAAGAAACCAGCTCAAACCAACCCAATTTTTTATTCGAAACTCCAACTAACAAACTAAGATATAATCAATTACTCAACAAATTTTACTTACACAAATCTGGAAGGGGAAAATAAATAAATAAATAAAATAAAAAACTCTACTCGTTTTTTTGAGAAGACCTCTCTTGTCCCTCACAAGCCCGATTTTATCGTTACTTATATCACAAGAAAGGGAGTGAGAGAAGGGGGAAATGCTTGAATGGCTTTCAGTGGAGAGGGAAAGAGGAATTTCATAACGGGGAAAGCGAGTGTGTTCATGTGACGACAGTTTTCTTTGAACTGTTTTCACTTTTCAAGGAAACATCCTCCTTGTTTTTTCTAATGAACTTATCAAGTAACTTTTTTTTTCTCTCTCTCGGCGCTGAAAGTCTCAATTAAGATTAAAGAAAAATTATAGCGGGATAAGAGTTAGATGTTGAAACCCACTTTTGGGTTATTTTAGAGAAAAAAATGCATTAAGTATATTGTTTTATCTATTTTTTTTTTGTTTTCTACTTATTTATTTTTTAATTATTTCAATCAATTTAACTCTGTTTGACTTAAATGTTGATATAATAATAATAAAAGATTAAAATTAATAATTCTACTTATTTATTTTAAAATTATTTTAATCAATTCAATTCTGTTTGACTTAAGGGTTGATATAATAATAATAAAAGATCAAAATTAATAATTCAATTTATTTATTTTAAAAATATTTTAATCAATTCAATTCTGTTTGACTTAAGTGTTGATATAATAATAAAAAAAGATCAAAATTAATAATCAATCACGATTTAAAAAATTAATCTTTAACTATGTTATTACTCCCTCTTTTTATTTAATTGTTTATTTATTTATGTTTCTTTGTTGTATACGTAGTATATAAACAGTATAATGTTTACCAAAAAATTCGAACTTGCAGTTTTGATTAATCTTTTCTTAAGCTCGAAAAATATACTTTTTGAAAAAATGTCCGTCTGTCTGTCTGTGACAAAGATAGCTCAAATACGCTTTGAGCAAAATGGGTGAAATTTAGTGTGCAAACTTCACACCACATTTGCAGATTTTTATCAAATTTTAAATAAAGTTCGTTTTTAGGCAGTCCGTCAATTCGATAACTAAAAGCGAAGAGAGCTACATAGATGAAATTCAGCTGACATGTTAAACATTTACTGTGTAAACACCTATCAAATTTATAATCAAATCTAAAAAAGGGTTAATAGCCTGTATATCTGTACTTTCGAAATATATAAACGTTATAACTCAAAAACCCAATGACTTAAATAGATCAAATTTGGTATGGGATTTTGAGACTACATGTGAGGCTCTCTGTCAAACTTTAGTTTCAATCGATTGGGAAAAATCAAGTAAAAGCGCCCAAAACACAAATTCGATTTTCGGATTCTATCTAATACTATAATACGAGGAATGGTTGCCAAGTCGAAAATCGCCCCAGAATTAATAAACTCCGGTAAACTTAGGGGTCTGGGGTTTTTGGCCACGAGGAATCGATTGGCGCCAATTTTGAAGCGCTACGGTCGAGCAGTTCGGAGTTACAGATAGGATATTTTCAAACTTTATTAGTTCGCCATAATGGCTACTTAAATTTTCAAGCGGTAACGTGCTGCCATCTATAGCCAATATGGCGAACTAATAAAGTTTTATGTTTATGCTGTTATAGGTTTATAATATGTTTCTTATGTATATATATGTTTGGTTTTTCTAAATAAATTTGTCAAAAATATTGAACTTCAACACACTTCAATCTTTATCTTTACTTTACCTTTGTATAGAATAGTTCCCTTTCCAAATTCTAACTTTGTTTAGAATAGTTTACAATGGTGCACTTTAACCGGTTATCTTTTCAGCAATGGTTTCACAAATTTTCTTATGGCATGTATTGTTTTGATAAATCACAATTGAAAATTTAAATCTTCGAGTTAGCTTCGATACCCGTTTTCTCCGAGCGGAGCTCGGTCACCCGCTGGTTAACCAAACGCCAGAGATGATCGCCAAACAATTCGTCAATGATCATCCAATAGATTCAATAAAAATGTTAAATTCAAGCCAAAAGTTATTGTATGCCAATATCATAAAAAGCGTTATCTGAAAACATCTTTATTAAAGAGTAAGCGAGCAAGTTCTGGCGAAACCATTCCCGCTAGTTTTACTTTGGGATTATTTTTCAGACTCATTACATGCTTTGCAATCTAGCTGACTCAATAATTTTTTAGATCTACTTGTGGGCTTTTACGTAGTTCCTTCATTCTAAAACCAGTGTTTTCTAGTCTTTATTCTTTTCCATACTCCTCAATAGCCTCATTATTTGTTTAGTATCCACTTTAACCAACTTTCTTTTAAATAAAGAGTAAGGAAAGCTTAAAAATCAAACGCCTCGAATCAACTTGATAACGTTTTTAATTATATATATTTCATTTGCATTTATTTTTATTACATTTTACAATTTATTCCTTTTTTATAAGCTATTTAAATAAATTTTCTAATAAATAAAAGCCCAATTGGCTAATTTCACATTAACTTATAATGATACCTATTATTTGCATTATGATAGTCAAATATTCAAATGGAAGCCAACTCAATGTAATTCTTGAGTCCTTTAGGTAGTTGAGGCTTGAAATATTAGGTTCAAATGAAATTATATGCAATTTTATATTTGGATCCATCTCAAGGTTATTGTTATTTTTATTATCTACTCACCACCTTGGGCGATAAATTGGTTCGATTCGCCAAGACTAATGGAAGCTAAAATTTTCATATTTTTCGTAAATTGGTCACAGTGACTTCTTTAGCAAAAATTTTATTTTAACTTCGATATAACATTATTTTAGAAGCCTTATGCAAATATGTTCATTCTCTATTTCAATTATTTTCTTTTATATCCCCCGAAAATTCCGATTCTTAATTTAAACCGAAAGGTATTAAATTTTAACAAATATGATTTTATGCTTTCATTTTTTTTTCACATAATTTTACATTCCAATTTATTATAACTACTTAATTATATTTTCTGAATCTTAGTTCTTTTTAATATTAATATAATTTATCAGTTTATTTATTTTTATTTTTATCTTCCTTTTTATTTATTTATTTAAATTTTGTTCCACCCCCCCCCCCTTTTTTTTTTGAACAAACGTCCTGGACTGAATTTTTTTTAACCTGGTTACTATAGCTAAACCTCTTCATCACAAGTTACATAAAACAAAGCAACCTCAATCGAAATCTAACAGCCCTCTGCGCTCATACAAGTTTGATAATAACTCTTCTCAGAAAAACGCATACCTTTCCACCTGTGGGACGCACCAGGTCATCTTCCTGGAAGCCTTGGATTCCTGTCTCACCCCCCTTTATTTAAATGACCCTCCTCCTAACGAACCCGCATAGTCACGCTATATTGGCCAGCGACATGCACGCAATTAGGACGCTCGTACACCAGCACAGTAGGAGGGTTGAGGGGGGAGGAGAAGCCCTTATCGTCTACTACTAAATACTTCCCGTTCCAATAACATGTGTCTGTCCATTTTTGCCGGCTAATAGGCTATACGATGGTCGGTTCATTTAGCTCGTTCTGGTTCTGGATGACAAGAAGTGAGGGGGAAATGGTGTAATGAGTTTTAAAATAGTTACGGGGGATTCCTGATAATAGTTAGAGAGTGGGAGTCATGTGAGTTTGACTTTTGATAGGAGACACGCAAAATGACATCATTTTGCGATTAAACTGCATTTGAAAATAATGATTTCTATTTATCTCCTTCCCCCTCCTCATCAGGTCCTTCAAGAAAATTTTGATTTTGTTTAGTTAATTGATTAGGTTTGGTACTTGAAAAGCTACGAAGTTGGATTTTGAGAGTTGTTTCTGAAATTTTAAGTAATTATCTGATGGAGGAGATGCCATCTAATAAAGAATTCAATACTTTTATAGTCCTAAACATTAAAAAAATTAAATTGTTTTTAATTTTTAATTGTTAAATTTTTTTTATTGTCTTTGAATAATTTTAATTTTTTTGTTTTCAATTAATTTCTTTTAAATTGTTTTTGATTTTATAAAAATGTAATGATATTATATGAATAAAAATGTTCCTTTTATTCATAGAATATTTTTGTAAGTCTTCATTTCGTTTATGAATGTAAACGAAAAGCATCGGTGAAGTTTTACTCACTCATATATATATATATATATATATATATATATATATATATATATATGCTTTGTTCATGCAGCAGCAAGATATTATACAATACAGTGAGATATTAAATAACGTTACGTAAGGTTCAATTCAATCTTGTGCATTATACATCGTTTGCTCTTTCATATTGGATTACGATTATTAAAAAAGCTTTGTAATAGCAAAAACTGCTGCATGTCACATTTTAGAAATCTACAACTAATACAATCTAACAAATCTACGCAAATCTACGACTATTTCTGAGATTTCTAGGCTTCAAAAGGAATCTAAAACTAATGGAAATTAAGCTCATGCATGTATACTAATATATATCATTTCCTTTCAAAGTGCAAGAGGTTAATTAAAAGAAAGGCTTCAATACCATAAGAACTGTTAACTTAAAAATACAGCTTAAGTTTTTTTGTATATAATTATTATTAGTAAAAAGAAAAGACGAATATATAAATGTTTGGCTCGGTTTTAACAGTGACCAAAAACGTCCAGAAGGAAATTTCGCCAATTTATTAAAAAAATGTACTCAAATTGCGGATTACTACTCTACATATAATTTGACGATTTAAATTGGCTTTTTTTTCTTCTTTTTATCTTTTTTTTTTGCATGTTTTGGTCGACGTTGCAACAGTCAAGTACAAATTTTCTTAAAAGAAAAAAACAGAAAACTGGCAACCATTTTAAGAATAAATGGGTGGGGTAGAGAGGATGAATATATAAAAAAATCTTTTAGCTGGGAATGTTTAATGGTTATTAAAAGAAGCAGAAACAATTATTTTTTTGATGTAAGCACAAAACATGTATTGTCAATTTTTCTATTAAATTATTTTTTAATTTCACAAAAAGTTTCTATAAGCAGATCCTTATAATCTTTTTTTGCTGATTATGCTACTTTTTAAAAATATAAATAGAAAACTCATAAAATGCTATATATGATCAATGTTTATCTAAAAATATTAATCTACATATCAAAATCATATTTTATTATTATACTTTTGATACTTACATTTGACTTCAAAGTTTTGTACTATCTGGTTCTGAATGACAATATTTTGATCGATAAATAAACTCAAAATAAGGTTTATTTATCATGCTTTTATTATTGTTATTACAATTACCTTTAAAGTTTTGCACTGTCCGATACCGAATGACAATATTTGGATCGGTAAATAAATTCGAAATACAAGTTAAAAGCAAACAAACAACTTCAAATTCACAATTACTGTGCAAGAAAATGTTTATGAAAATAAATAAAAATAAAAATCCTTTACGTGCCTTAAAAGAAATAATAAACAAAACGTTAATGTAAATCTCCGATCGCATTCCTCAATTTGAACATCGAAGCTTTCCCCATTTGTTTTCATTTAAACGGTCAGCCAAGTTCTCTGAAGAAACGGCGGGGAGCAACCGTCTGCACGATTTATTCAAACAAATCCCTCATTCGCCTAAGACCATATTTCCTCGAAAAAGTCAATGAACCCTTTTTACCCCTTTCCTCCCAAGAAGAGAGGACTCCCGGTTGGAAAAATGATAATCCCCGTAATTTCGTGGACAGGTTTTGGCGGCACACTGGTGCAAACGACAAATACACAAATTTGAATAAAAAATAATAATAATAAGTCTTGGCTTCTTTTTTTTTTGTTTCTTTTTTTAGAAGTAGTTTTTGACAGACAGTCAGCTGGAAAAGATGAAAGATTGTTGGTACTTGAAAAGTTAGGGGATTATAATATCGTTTGACGTGATAAGATTACTCGTATTCGCTACGGTTTCAGTTGGTTAGAGATAGTTTGAAGTGGTTGCCAGTTGGCAATGAATTCGCAATCACTGGACAAGCACAACTGCGCATACCGTGCCATTCTTAGGATTTTGGAGCCATGGACACTTGGAGTGGTACCTATAGTCAAGGGTGGGTTATAAGACCCTTAGGGAATGTAAATCTCAAAGCTATTTTCCCCCATAAACTTTTAAATCCCAAATAGTTTCAGTTTAATTTTTATATAAGTAATTTTACGTTTAAAATTTAAAAAAAATGAATTAGCCAAAATTCTCTGTTGCAGATCACTTTCAAAAATTTTTTTAGGTAATTTCATTTTTCAGTATATAACTCATAAAAAAATACCCAAATGAAATTTTAAAAAAATAAATGAAAACATTTTCTTAGCATAATCTAAATATTTAATAAAAGAAAAGGGTCAGACATTGTTTAAAATTATAAAGCACAGCATTTTTTTACAATTATAAAATAATATAATAAACTTGTAAATGGTAATAATATTCAAACATTAATTCAAACAAGACTCAAATTCATGATCAATAAGTTCGTTTGCATGACTTTCATAATTGAATAAAAGCACAAAATTAAATAATCAGGCAATAATTTCAAAATACTACAACGTTATGACAATAGAATAAATAAATGCACAAAATTTTCAATTTTTTTAATAGATGAGTACATAGCTTTTGAAATAAAAGAAATTCTTTTTTAAACAGTGATACATATCCAAATAAAATATTGATACTTAATTTTTAATAAATTGATAAAAATTCAAAAATAATTGGGTTTAAATCTTTTTCTTTTCATAAGTTTTTGTAAATTTGTTTAGTTGAAAATTTTATCTTACAATTGAAAATTTTATCTTACAATTGAAAATTTTATCTTAATTTCATCTAATGTTAACTTAATATTGTTTAATTTTAAAATTTAATATAAGTTTTGTCTAGTTTAAAATTGCTCTTAATTTATTTTCTGTAGTTGAGATTTATTGTTAAAAAAACTGGATTCCTTATTAAAAAAATAGAAATGAGTAATAATAGTTGTTTATAAAAATAAGTCAATCATTTTTTTCTTCTAAAAATAGTATATAATAAAAACAAGGTGCTTTTTTTTTTGAAAAATGATGAATTAATTTTAATTTTAAATATATATTAATCCATATCTATTAATTAAAAATTATTAACAAATGATTTTTAAAAAATAAAGTGAAACACAGTGTTAAAATTTTATATGAAATCAAACTCATTATAAATTTCTATAACATATTAAAACAAGTTCCTAAAGTATACGTAGGTTATGATAAAATTGTATCTTACAACTTAAAAAATGCACCAAAAAAATTATAACCAATCAAAATTATTAATAAACCATTATTTTCAGAAGAAAACTAGACATTTTCTTTTCTATTTCTATCAATGGTATCGATTTAGAAGTTTTTTGTCTAGAAAAATAATTTAGGCCATTAAATTTTAAAAAAATGGTCAAAAATCCTTTATCCTCAAATTAAGTGAATCTAATCATATTCTAATGATATAATAATGACTCATATTCATGAATCTAATCAGCAAATTAATAGTAAGATTATGTATGAAAATTTGAGTTGGGTTTCTTTCCAAATGAAATAAGAGATACAAAAAAATGTTAGAATTACCAACAAATTGTTAAATTCCAAAATTTTTATTTAACTCCCTTAACTAAAAGTAAAATTACAATTCAGTTTAAGATTAAGATATTCAGTTCAAGTAGTTTTTTATTTTAAAAACTACTTGACGAGAATTCATTAAGATCATACACTATAATTTCAGTAATTCTTAATTAATTCGTTACTAGATTAATTGAAACAATTAATGACCGATTATTTGCAAATTAAAAATAAATTCGTTTTATGCATTAACTAAAGAATTAATTCAACTAATGAGCATTTATTTGTCAATTAAAATAAACTAATTTTGATACAATCTAATTAATTCAAATATGTGTCGCATTATTCAGCTCCCCGGGTGTCAGTAATAATATGATTTTTTTTTTCTTGTTCGCTCAAGAATAAATTTATTTCTAGATTCTTCTCACAATTCGAATTTTAAAATACTGATTTTATATGAAAAGTAAATTATTTTATTCTCTTCAGTAAAGTAGTTACTTTTAAAAAGTGTTAAAGATTATTACGGAAACACTTTCAATGTTACCAACGAGATATCTCGTCTTTCAAATACTTCAAATAACACTTTTGTTTTTATGCAGAAAAATAAATGATAAAAGTAAAGGCATTCGTCAAGTATGTATTAGAAACCTATTTAAACTGGTATAAAATACACATTTTAGCCCACAAAAACCTGTAATTGGAAGTATCTGAAAGACGTTAAGAGTTAAAAAGAAAGAAGGGCTAAGGAATCAACATGGTATAAAAATACTATTGTAATTGTAAAAAATTACTTTTTTAATATTTTAATAATATTTAGAAAAGCTATATCTTAATAAAAAGAATCTGTAGAATAGTTGTAAGATAATTTTATCTAATCTCATCATTACCACAAAACTACGTTATATTTGGAAAAAAAAGATGGACTTTTAATAAGCTAAAGTGAGACAATATTTCAAAACTGCAGAAATAGTTCTTCTGGAGTGTAATTAAAACTCTTAGTTTTAGAATACCAAGAGGGCAATAAAACATATTTGAGCTCATTAATAACTAATGATATTAAATTGAAAAAAGTCTAGTTTTAATATGCTAAAATAACAAGCAAAAATATTACTGCAGTCATAATTGCATAAGATTTTTTTAAATATATCTAATTAAACGTAAGAATATTTAGAATAAAAAGTATAACAAAATAAAGCTTAACAGTTCTGTTAAACTAAATTTTGTCATTAAAACAATATTGAATATTTAAAAAAATTTATATAGCTACAATAGCATGAAACAATAATCTTTACCACTTTTAAAATGCTTTTAATCTACATAAGTAAGAGTGATTGAAATTTTTGTGTATTTGAAATATCAGAAGTAAAATAAATAAATAAAAAATTGTTCGAACTCCATTAAATCTCATCAAGATTAACAAGGTAAACCAAAAATGAAAATAAATGAATATAAAAGCAAGTTAAAAGGCCAAAGGTATATTAAAATAATCTTTCAAAATTTATTTCAAAGTCCTCCCACTCTCATCATTATCTTTAAAGGTTTGAAAAATGAAAAAGAAGAAAACGAATTTATAATAACTTTTACACAATATATAGAAATATTACTATTGAGTTCTGAATGGCATAAGAATTTTATACATAAATCTTAGTATAATTAAAATCTTGCCTTCTTGAAATAACAAACAAAAAAAAACAGTTAAAATTACTCGTTCAAACTTCACCAAGTCTCCTCATTACTATCAAACGATACACAACTTGGGTAAAAAAAAAATTGAATTTTTCTATGCTACAGTAACACGTAGTAACATTACTACCTCGTTCAAAAATGAGAAATACTTCTTTTCTATGTGAATTTTTCAAATTAATTAAAAAAAAACAACAAGAAAGACAAAATAACTTTTTTTTTCGAACTCCACCAAATCTCATCATTACTACTTATGGACTTACCCTACTAGTCACGTGAACGACTCATTTAAGGCATATTTCTGTTCAATCGCTGCTGTCGAAGAAAACGTGGCGAGATCGACAAAACGTTTGAACTTAACGAAAATAGGGGGGAGGGGGCAGGAACCGAACGGAGGAAGCAGCTGGAATTACGAAATGCAGTAGGAGATTATAAGGAAAGGGGAGGTAGTAGGAGACCGAAGCTTTAAAAAAAGCTGGTTCTACCTGTAGTAAGAAGAGGAAATTCCTGGTGTTCAGGTGGTAGTGGTACATTTCGCTGTGCATTGGGTGTGTAGACTTAGAAGTCGTAGGTGGGCGATTTGGGGGTGGGTCGCGCGTTCTGATGAAAAGAGGAATTTTCTCTCTTTTTTTTATAGTTTTTCTCGTTTGCCTTTCCTTTCCTCGCACGCGGTGACAGTGAAGAGAGGGAACGTCGATTCCTTCCTTTCCCGGTAGACGCCTTTTATTGTGGTGTGTGCGTGGAGTTCGTTGTGTGGTGTAGCATGCGCGGGGGTGGTTCAGAAATGCGAGGGTTCGAAAGAGGTGAATGCGTAGAGTGGTCGCTCGCGTGTGGGAGACGGGTTGTGATGAATGGAATGGAATGAAGTGAAGGGAGTGTTTCTGGATGATGTGTTTTTTCACCCGACGGCTCTTTTTTTGACGGTTACTCGTATTTTTGTCTAGTTTAGTTGATGGATGAGCTATGTTTTGGTTAAACGGTTGGTTGCTAAGATTATCATTACTTTTATTTGGATGCAATAAATAAGAAATGGCAACAGTAAGAGTTAATAAATTTAAAAAGACAATGAAAGCAATGTACAGAAGATTTTAAATAAAAAATATATAAAGAAAACACAGTTGACTTTTATCACCAGAAATGAAATGATCATCGTCGAATTCCTTTTCATATCCACCAAGAGAAGTAATGCGTGCAACCATACAAATATTGTTAACAAAAGTACTTTTTTAAATCAAAATTTTATATGCGAAATAAAAGCAGAATATTTTATTTTATTTATTTCTTACATTTTAATCCTTAATTTATAAGATTCCTGCTATGAAATTTTGATATCATTTTTCTTTTGACAAATTTTCGACTAAATGCTTTCAACTATATGAATGAAATTTAATGAAATTAATTTATTTGTTGATAATTAAATTCCTAAAAAATACATCGAATACATATAAATGTTCAACGATTGAAACTGAAGTATATCTTGGAATAAGTAAAAAATCATTGTATGTTATCAGCGATGAGTAAACATGAAACAAAAATGCGTAAAAGTGGAATAAGCTAGAAAAATGAAATAAAGTGTATTTCCATAAAAGGAAAATTGTTATTTATGAAAATTTTTTGAATTAATCAGGGAAGTACGTTCGGACATGTGAAAGAAATCTAACTCAAATGTCTTGCTTGGTGCGAAATAAAATCTAAATCTATCGACAACTTATGCTGTTATAGACAAACAGTTCCTTTCTTTTCATTTCTTTTGAAAAAAAAAGACAGAGAGAGAGAGAGAAATCAGAAAGAACTGATTAAAATGTATTGGAAAGTGGGTATCAAAATGTACTGTTTTGATACTCACATCAAATATGAAATATATCGCAAAAAAATCAACTTTAATAGGTCGAATATTTTGGAACTCCTTGAAAAAATAATTAAATACGCTTTGCGTATCTGTAATCAAAATACAAAATCTTAAAAAACTGTTAGAAATATTGTACATCTTTACCAAAATTTCGACAAAATCCCTGAAAGAAATAGCCTATTAGAAATAGCTGTCAGTTCTAGCGTATATGAAGAGCATAATTTAAACTTTTGATCCAATTTGCTAAAGTCTTAGTTATCTGTCTTCAGTATACCTAACTGTGATGATAAAAAAATGAAATTGGGCTTTAATTTGTGATTTTTTAAATTGAAATTTCATATGTGATCCTTATACTAAAATTATGGATTTATACTCTATAACTGTATTTTATCAACGGAAAGATATATAAAATACATAACACTTTTCTTCATTGCATTTTATATAATATATTTAATGTAATATATTTTTTACTATACACATTATATAATTTTATATAATAAGGAATTATGAGTAATATTACGAGGAAGTCGAGGGGAGAGCGTTACCACAGATTAGCTTTAACAATTCTAATGAAAAGAAATTCGCTAAATTGTATTTTACCAATAAATTAGAATGTATTCCATTTCAAATACATTATTCGTCAAAACTAAATTAAAATTTAAAACTGCATTTACTTCGTTTGTGAATTTTTCAAATAGAAAAATTTAAAGTCCTGACTCATAACATCTGATTCTGTGGTTATTGATTGGTTATTAATAAACAGGTACTAAATCATGATTTTAACGACACGTTTTTAGGTTATTGGTGGCAAACTATAGTTTTTAAGAGTTTCATTGAAAGCCAATTAAAAGTAAAAGTCTTTAACAGAAAAAGCTAAGTAAGCCAAAGCTTTCGTTAAAAAAAAAAAAAAGAAAGCAAGAATCGTTCCTCTGATGAAAATAAGAATAACGTCAAAGCATTAATTTATATAATAGACTCTTAGAACTCTTTTATATAAACAATTAAAAAAATCTACTGAATTCCTAAAAGGACTGTAACTAAAAAAATTATAAATGTTTTGTTTGTTTAAGAAGAGTCAAAAAACACAAAAAGGTTTATTCGAATACAGTTTTGTACCTTAATGATAGTACGGCACTTGGAAAGCTATATTCATTCTAAAGAAGAAGAAAAAAACCGAAAGAAAAAGTTTTTCTTTTTAGCTTTTGTTGTGTTAAGCAAGGTCAGCGACCGGAAATCACGTGACGTGGCTGCCAAATCTTTCTTCGATACTAATTGGGGGAATCTCGCTCTGTTTGATTTTTTTTCTTTCCTTTTCTTTTCTTATTTTGATTCGTATCTCAGTATATGATTTTTTACTTAATTATTTAAAATTTTTATTCCGTAACTAAAGTCAAATTTTTTGAATTTCTTCGAAATAAAGTGAAACTATAACAATAAATAAAAATTCGGTTTCTTTCATGAATTAAAAGCATTGTATGTTAAAAAAAAATTAATCAAATATGTACGGAAATGTACATTTTTCTATTTGTACTGGAAAGTATAGATTTCAACCTGTAAATAATCTATAATAACACATTTGAAGCGCTTAGTTTTAATGGTATCAATGATAAGAAACTTCCAAAATAACATCAATAATATATATTTATCCTAAAAAAATAAATATTAAAAAAAAGTTACCTTAGATGTATACTATATCACAGCAAATACTTTTGAAAATGCATGCATTTTACAAATGTTTTTTTTTCTTTGTATATTCATATTATAGCAAATCTACCATATTTAAAAAAATGTCAATTAAAAAAGATAATTCTGGTAGTATGTTTCTTCACTCAAAAATTAAGATTCAAATAAATTTTAAAAAATAATGGTTGCATTTTATTATGCAGAGAACGCTTATGAAATTCGGAAATCAGAAGGGGGGGGGAATAGTACCCAAAGCATTAAAATAAAATTTCTGTGTAAATAAATATTCGATAGAACAGAAGTAAAATAAATCTTTAAAGAAGATCATTTATCATTCATTGTTATTGCTCACGAACAATGGCTAAGAAAAATGGTCATTACTATTTTTAAAAAAAACATTGAAAAACAGGAAAGACAACAAATTTATATACACTATTTTAATAGTAATAATATATATACCGGGTGGCCAGAAATAAAACACCCCTACTCTGACCTCCCTGGATATCGAACTACTCAGTGTAAAGGCTTGAAAATTTGTGGACATACTATTCAAAAAATGGGGAAACGGATTTCACGAAAAAAAAATTTAGTTCCAGAAATCACCGATAGGTGGCGCTGTACCACTGGACGTATGCTGAAAAGACACAAAAACACGTTTTAAACACATTTTATTTGAAAGTACCAAGCATACATGAAACAAGGACGTTATCGATGCAGGGAATGCTGCTCAATATGGTTCCCTTCCTGAAGATGTAAAATGTGAAGTCTGTGGACAGCTTGTTCAACTGCGGATCGTAACTGGTCATCTGAGATGCTTCTCACATGCAGACTGATACTCTCTTTCAAATCTGCCAAGGTTATCAGACGTTCTCGATAAACAAGGTTTTTTAAGTGTCCCCAAAGCCAAAAATCACACGGATTAAGATCCGGTGAACGAGATGGCCAAGTTGTCGGAAACGCGCGACTGATTATTCTGTCAGTGGTGAAATGTTGGCGAAGAAACTGTTGCACAGGGAGTCCAATGTGTGGAGGTGCTCCATCTTGCATAAAAGTAATGGTGTCAAGGCATTGGCGCTGCTGCAAATGGGGTACAACAAATGTTTCGAGCATCCTTTTGTACCTGTTGGCCGTCACGGTACATGTCTCAAGGCCATTGGAAGTAACCTCTTCGAAAAAGAACGGTCCAAGGATGAATGTGGCTGTGAATCCACACCAGACTGTAACTTTCGGTGAGTGGAGTGGAATCTCTTGGAAGGTACGGGGGTTTGTCGTGTCCCATATGCGACAGTTATGGGTGTTCACTGTTCCACTGAGGTGGAAATGGGCCTCATCGCTCCACAGAATCTGCCACGGCCACGATGCATCCACTTCAACTCTAGCAAGAAATGTCAATGCAAAGGTCAGTCGCATCTCCCTGTCTGTGGCCAGCAATTGTTGATTAGGGCGGATTTTGTACGGGAAACAATGCACCATTTTTCTGAGTACGTTCCACACTGTGCTATAGGGAACACCCAAGTGTCGTGACACTGCACGTGCACTACTGCAGCCTAAAACATTATCCATTGACTGTTCAACAATACCGGTGGCAACATCTTCAACGACATCTGAACGAACCGGTTTGCGTCCTCGACCACCAGGCTGAACTCCAAGATGTCCAGTTTCCTCGAATTGAGCGATCATTCTCCTGAGAGCTTGTGGAAGCAATGGTCCCTTACGCAAATCCTTAAGTCGGCGAAACTCTCGAAGTGCTGCTGGAGCATTTCCTTTATTCTCGTAAAACAACTTCACAAGCAAAGCGCGTTCTGGCAGCGTGACAGCCATCACTAATAAGAATGACATTCCCCACCTTTTAACTTCTTTTATACCCAGAACATGGCTTCTAACCATGCTTTATGCAAATTTTTCTGGTTACAGTATGAAATTGCAGTTACAACGGGAGTTCTAGCTTCTTTACTATTTTTATTTTCCATAAGGGGCAGAAAAATTAAAAAGGAAGCATGGAAGCATTCCATTCCGCATAAACATTTTAATTTTTATTATTATTTGTGTCTTTTGATCATAGTTCCAGTTGTGCAGCGCCACCTATCGGTGATTTCAAGAACTAATTTTTTTTTCGTGAAATCCGTTTCCCCATATTTTGAATAGTATGTGTACAAAATTTTGAGCCTTTACACTGAGTAGTTCGATATCCATGGAGGTCAGAGTAGGGGTGTTTTATTTCTGGCCACCTTGTATATATATATATATATATATATATATAATGCCTAATAGATGGTAGCAATGTCGTTTTCATTATTATAATTTATCTTAATTACTTATGCTTTTAACATTATATCAAAATTTATTTATTTCTTACAACAAAGATGTTCAGTTTTAAGGAACTTTTGGTTCAGCATGGTTTCTATTACAACCTAAATGAGCTATTATTGTACTAAATACTATAATAAATAGTTATTAATTTAGATAATAAGTATTTATTAAATGAACTGAGTAGAATGCTTTTCTAAGACAAGAGGACATTACTAAAAAATAGTGTATATGAATATTTATTTTTGATAAGGAAAATAAGTTCCTGGGGTGGTTAACAGTTTGGGACAAAGTTGGAAATGATATCAAACAATCTTATTTTGTACTCTCCCTCATTGCATACATTTGAAGCGACATCTACAGAGACTGTGAGAAGTTATTTCACATCAAATTTGCAGAAGTATCAAGATTCATCCAGTAATTTTTAATAGTTAATAAAGGTTTTTATACCCGAGATGAAAATTATAATGTAATCTACTATACACCATTTTTAAACGCTTATGAAAGAAATGCATTGGAATATAGAAAACTCATTTTTTTAAAAATTTATAAATAATAGATTATGAGAAAATTTCTTCAAATCTATATAAATTGTTGCAAACTTGAAATTTCATCAATTTATTTCTCTTAAATTACAATTTAAAGGAATAAAATATCTTTCCTTTGGAAAACTATTTTAGAGGGATAGATGAAAAATGTCAACTTCGTGATATTCTGTAAAATTAAACTTAAAAGTTTTTCAACTCTTCGATCACGATATATATTTCATAAATTAAAACATACATTCGATATTTTGAATTATTTTTAAAACCAGCACCTAAATAATGAATAAACTGAAATTTTTTAGCAAACAAAATACTACACGTTATAATTCTTTCATTTACCACAATATCGTAAAACGTAATTTTTTTTCTATCAGACGTAAATACAATTTAAATGCACCGCTTAATACAGCAGAAACTGGGCAATACGGTTTCAATTGAACAGAATTTTGTTTCTCCTTTGGATTCCATATTAACATAATTATTAAAACATTGTAGATATTTCGAAAATCTCTTAGTAATTCAAATTCAAAAAGATTAAAATGAAAATTTAAAATAAAATCATTTTCATTTTTGAATTTTTTGCTTACTTATTTTGATTTGGTACGGCCTTACTATTCTTTCTTAATGATCATAAAAGAATAATTAGTTCGTCCTTAATCAAGAATTTTACAACAAACAGAATACATTGAATAAAGTAAATAAATAAAAATTAATGTGGATTAATCGTTTTCTTTTCACTTTCTTCTTTTTCCTTTCCTTTCTTTTTTTAGGGCCGGGATATCTAACTTTATAATTGTATTCATTTAATTAAACTTCTTTTTTTTTCTTTTTGAAATAATTTTTTTCAGTTATTTAAATTATCAGTTTTAATTATTATTATTACATTATTACACGCCTTAATCCTTATTACATTACATATCAAAATATCTTTTTCAATATTAAGATGTCAAAATAACCATTTATTTATTATTAATTAAGTATTTTTCATTAAACCAAAATGGTTAAATATTAAAAATAAATTTTTTAGCCATTTTTAGTAAAAATATATATATAATGTCACTTCCATTTAGATTCCTAGTGTTCTGCTTCAAATTTTTAAATAAGTCGAATCTTTATCATGGTCCGGTAATTCGAATCGGTGAATTTTCTTTGGTTTCAGTTTCAGTACATTGTTTTCGAATACCTCCAATAAAAATGCCATTGCACTTCTCTCAGAAAGCCTAATTACGGAAGATAAAATCGTGGGGATAAAACTTTTGATAGGTGTTTTTGAATTCAATAAAATGGGTTCTTTGCACAGAAGACTGCCACTTAACAAAAGTAACAATAATAGCAAGGTCTGGAAAAACATGGCTGTTAAGTCACACGAGGCACATTGTTAGTATTTTTAAAACTCATTCGGAAATGCGAAAAAAAAAAGGAGCAAATATGGCTGCTTCTGGCCAGACAGGGTGCGGGCTGAGGTTAGAAGAAGGTCTACTGCTGCTTGGTTTATTTATTTATCAGTTGGCGCACCCACCCTCAAACCCCTCTGCGCTGCAATTTGGTATTCAGGTAACATTTTGGGCGGAGTGGTTGTTTGCCGGTGGGTGTCGTTTTCCTACTCCTTTTTTTGAAAGGAAGGGGTAGTTATGTCAAGGTTCTTAACTCGCCTGCTGGAGGGGAGGACTCGTGATTAATCCATGTGGGCACGCGATCTTATTTTTCATGCATTCACTCGTTTCCCTAAAGTCGGCTTGAAGACGCAGAAGGTACTGGATTTTGTGGTTTCAAGAGATTTTACCTTGATGATGAAATATATTGTGGTATAGTCTTTGGGGTTCGTTTTAGTGAGCCAGGTCCTGAGTATTATATTCCTGATGAATTGAATACTTTCCTCTCTCACAATAGTCATGATCTGAAATAAACCAGCCTTTTTATGCCCACCTGTCACATAAACTGTCCGCTCTAAAATGCCTCGAACGCTGTTTCCTGTGAAGAAATTCTAACCATTCTTTTGGGGACGTTTTGCTTTGTGTCTGTCACAGCGCATACAGGATGGTGCTTTGTACCATTAAAACACACAAATCAAATTACTAAGTTGACTTTTTTGTATCATTCTAATCATCTTTAAAAAAATTAATACGTAAAGACATTTTATTTAAAAGTCTAGTCTGTGAAATTGTTTCTGTTTTCTAAATAATTTTTTAAAAAATGTTCAAATAAAATAATATAATTTAAAAAAAGAAATTTTAATATGATATTCATATTTTCCATCCATAACGCTACAATCTAACATAGGAATTTTTTTATGTCCTAATATTTTTTACAGCAGTCAAAATAATAAATTAAGGATTGCATTAAAAAAATCCCAATTTTTCATATTTTGCACAGATGCAGTTCAAATTTTTCAAAGTTTTTATACACCATAAAACGTGAATTTCTTTTCTACTGGAATATTTCAGGAAAACAATATTAATAAACTCGAATATAAAATTAAATCTACTTAACATTTTAAAAGTACAAAATATTCGCTAATAATAATTCGCTAAATAACAGGACGGATTTCCTTTTTTTACGAATTTCGGTCAAATATAGAAAAGAATTGGATTTTTTTTTCCAAAAAATTGGTTGCCATATTTTATTCTCTCAGCTAGTTAATTTTAGTTCCTCTTTTTATAGACAGATAAACAAAAATCCAGAAATAGTTTTATCAGACACGAGAATGTCTGAAATGTGAAAAACCATCTAAATCTCTTAATTGAATATTTTGCTATCTTATTTCATTCAAGAGTATCCTTTTTCTAGAAAAGGATTTAAAAAAAAATAATCAACACTCACATAAGCCACAGCTCATTTAATGATGAATCAGCATCTCAGGATACGCCTTTAGTGGTTTTACACACCGAAACCCAACTTGACATTGAAACAAAAGGCCCCATTGTTTGCTGATTCTTTTCAAGCCCCTCTAAAAATAAAAAAATCACGGCGGCAAATAAGAGTTAAGTTGATGAAAGAGGGAGGGGTGAGACAAAGGAAGGTCGGAACGTGGGCGAGGGTGTGTGAAATCCTGTGGAAACGCGGCCCCCGGGAGCGAGGGAGGGCGGATTGAAAAAAAGGACTACCACCACCGCAGGAAGGTCATTGTGGGAGAAAATCACCAGCATGACCATATTTGGCCTCGTTTATTATGCAACAAGTGGTTTCGAAATTTGGACTCGTTGCCGAGCTGAAATGTATTTACAAGGCTTTAAATCACTTCGAGAAAATTACATGCGCGGTCGCTCTTGTTTAGGGGAAGTTGGCGTCGCAGGGTTGGTTGTGAGGAAGTAGAGATATTGTTCATAGCTAAGATAAGAATTAAATTTTTTCTGGAGATAGTTTGGCACTGCCTTTCCAAATGCATATAATTAAATAACCTTTAATAACAAAATGAGTTGCATCACTGGTGAACAGGAAATATATAGAATCGTAGATGTATTTGTCCATTTTAAAGGAAAATCCCGCAAATTAAAGCATGCAGCAAATTCTAAGGCGAATTTGATACGAATGTAGAGTGTTTCAAAAATCAGGAAACGAGCTTAAAAGGCAGATAAGGTACATTGCATTTTTTTCCATGATATATCAATTACAGTAGAAGATAGTCTTTTAGTGAATTCGAGTCATAATAAAAGAAACCTCCAAGATATATCTTCCTTCATCAAGAGATATCTTTCTGTCTTCATGCATGATGAAAATTGGAAAACTTTGGGAAAATTTAAAAAATATACTAAAATGATTTGTTTCTCCGCTTTTTTTCAGGTTATTATTATTTTTTATTTTATTTTAATTATTTATTTATTTGCTTTTTATCTTAGCCTCTATCTAGTGGCGATGTTTTTCCTACAGAATTTTTTCAAAACAATTTATGTTGTTTGAATATAAAGATTACATGCTAGTAAAAATATACTGTCGGTTGAAATTTTTTCGCCCTAACCTCAATGATAGATAGTTTTCTCCCTATCATTCTTTAGCGCACCGTTTAAAATATCTGCATTCAAAAGATTTCTTCTATTCGCTTGACCGATATGATCAACAGGTTAACAGGAATCATAGATTCTTGTTTTATAATCACCATTGACCAAAGAAACCTTCCTTGAAGTCGCCCACAGTGCAAATTCACTACCATCACAGTAAGGAAAAGAAAAGTTACGTCTTTAAATAAATAATTTACTTTTGAAATTTATTCCATCATTTTAGAAGTATTCCGTACATCAACTCATAACTTATGAAAAATGCTACTGCAACCTGCTTAGCAAATATCTGAAACAAAGTTTCTAGTGACATTATACTTTGCAATTTATTTAATCAGCACTTGAACTTACAATGTTTAATTAAACCCTTTCTCCCATTAATGTTTTCCTTTGTTGTTTTCCGAATTAGAACAAAGGCTAATAAAAACTCAAGCAACTAAACATTTAAAAGTTTTAAAATGTAGAAGAAGGCTTGAAGCGTGCCGTTCTGCAGAAGTTTTACACGAACGTAATAAGGACAACGAAGATGTTAAATATTGCACTGGTTATAATCTAATACACAGTATCGGGCAGATAGTTTAAAATGAAATAAAAGTTTATTCAAGAAAGCGGAGTGCTATTTTATTTCATCAATATCTTCAATAAAAGTAATAATACAAAAATATTTATTATTTCACCGTTGTAATCAAAATCTAATATGAATCAGCATATTCATAACGTACTATTAGATATTTTTTCACTCATATAGCATTTGTTTTATAACTATCCATTTTCAGATTTTTTGAAAAGAGAACTAACTTAAGTGCTGAAATTTCTTAATTTCAACACTCTGCTGAAAAAGACTCGGCTCTGGACTGCGAGATTGTGGTTTCCAAAACAAGTTAATTCAACTAAAACCTGCCATCAATTACAAACTGCTTCACAATGCATTAGTTTGATGAGGAAACAGAAGTTAATGATGCGCCTGAGGTGTCTACTTTGTCGTCTATACATGGATGGACAATACTCGCACTAGATACTTTTACCGAAAGTATGTCTGGTTTTAAAGCGGGGCATTAATCTTAAAAACAAAATAAATTTTCTATGTTTATTTAGTACTTAAGTTTATTTTTACGTTTGCACTACGTCTACGTTTATTTTGTGTTTGAACAGAGTGCTGAACAGACGTCACATGATTGACTTAACTTTCTTTATCTTCTAATGTACAACTGCAAGCATCGTTGTGATGTGACGATATATATCTGGAAGGATTTCAAATAAATTTATTATGACACATCTAAATATAAATGGCTCAAATACTGGATTTATTTACCATATTAATTTTTACACCATTAAAACTGTTCGTTCTTTTTGTTTCCACAATACGATGACCATTTAGGAAAGGACTTCGCAATTTAGAAGATTTCGAAGGATAAAGACTGTAATTGATAGGCTTAGGTTATTTAAATTTTCATGCCAAAAGCAGATTTTATTTTAGTTATATTAACGACAAGTTTTGGAGCAACACTAGGACTATTTTGGGACGGACCTCATAATTTTGTGCCGCGGTCAGATGACGAGGACGACTCTTGAGTTGGCATTCTCCTCTCCAAACTTCCACACCAAACTAGCGTGAGGACGGCCCAAAACGGTACGAGATCATATTACATCTATATATATACAAAATGCTAATGTAGTGGCACAAAATCCGCTTTTATGACTTATTGGCAACAGTCAAATGTAAACAAACCCTGGTATGAATTTCAAACAGCTTGATTCACCTTTTTAATATCTGCATTGAATTCAAAACTTCGCTGAAGGTACAAAATGTCAGTAGAAATGTTTTGAAGATGATTATTTAAAACATCAAAAAAAATCCGATAAAAGAAAATACGATATAAAAGAATTCTAGTAATGTACTTCACACAGAAAGTTTAATCCTACTCAAAAATTGGCTTAACCTTCGCCATATGGGTAATCACTATGACTTGACTTTGGAATTTGCTGTTCATAAATTATTTGTATTATGATTCAAAATATAAACTTTTTAATAATATCGATTTCATTTCGATATAATTTTTCTCTTAATTTTTATTTATTTCTTTAAATTTTGTCACACGTAATCTGTAACAATCTTTTTAAATGTTATGATTAGATTCAAACTCATCCATGATTAAAATGCATGTTTTTACCGATTAATAATTCTTTAATAGGATTTTCAATTCCGCTTTTAATTCGTGATATTTGTATATGCCTTTAAAAAAAAATGCAGTAAAATGATTCTATTGAATTCTTGTTTCTCAGTCATATCAAATAAAAAAAATTCCTCTGCACATGCAGAAAGGCAAAGGTAGATTTTTTCTTCTTCAAAGTGTATATCTCGTAGCATAAATTGTTGATGTTAGAAATAGTCAATATTAGGACATTAAAATCCCTTTTCAGGTCCTAACTTCCTAGATACTGTAGTTATCGAAAAGCTTTAAACACAAATGTTGTTTATTTATTGAAATGCTAATTTAGTTAATTGGATTTATTTTTCTACCTTCAATATGAAGAAGAAATCTCAACCCCGCCTTCCATTTTTCCACCCCTTTTGAGCTAGATGGGCCATTTACGAACTCGTCCGAAACCTTTTACATTTCTAACAACATATTCCAAGCCAGTTAAAATCCAAACGAAATTATTCTAATTATCCTTCACAAGATAACATCGGCAAAGAGTTATACTAATATGAAGGTTCTTGGAACCATGATCGGTAACTCCTTGAAGAAATTGCACCAAAGTCTTGTTATGAGAACTATTGGAACTATTGGAATTCCTATAGGAATCTACCTCATATGAGTTTAAAAATTACATTTCATAATAATCATTCAACAACCTAAGAATTCAATAATCTAAACAGACAAACTGGTCTTCAAAGCCAGGTAATTTTAATGCACGCGGTGAATACTTTGCATATGTGATGAATTTTTAGCTAAACTGAATTTCGAATCCGGAAGCCACTGGAATGGCAAGACCTTGGCATCAAATTTTAAATGTCGTCTTTGTTTTTGAAAAAGTGTATTCAGAAGCTAATAAAAAATGGCCTTTCTAAGAGAGATTACAAAAATATCTGCATAAATAATATTGATCAACGGAAAATATTACAACAGAATTCAACACAAAAAGAAGACAAAATTCTAAGTATTATTGAAAATATTCGTTCCGCCTTTCATCTTGATCTTATTTGGTCCTTCATGTGATTGCAAGTTTCGATTCATTGCGGCACGCACTGAAGCATAATTATTGCAATTATGATTGCACACTGAAATTTCTATGCTAGAGAAGGGGAAATACAGACGGGGATTATAATGAGATCAACAACTGATGGCGATTTAATGATGCGGAGTTCGTTTCTTTTTAATACAATTTCATAGATCATTAAATCCCCCCCTTTTTTTTAGTTCGATAAAAAACACATTTTTTATGATTTCCTCTTTCTAAATATTTAACCTTCTCCAAAGACCATTAAATGGAGTGTTAATATTGACTCAGTTTCATAACTGAGTCGAAACTAAAGAAAGGAATGCTTGGCGAGAAAAAAAATAGAGAAAGAATGTTGGGGAAATTATTTTTTCCGTTATCCATTGTTATCGTGAAAAGATGACTGCAATAAAATTAAAGGATTATTTTAGTGGATTAACTATTCCCACTAATATCTTACTTTTCATTTAAATTGACATATTTCTTTACAAAGAATTTTATTTCGTATGTATAATGAAGTAATGTTAAAATTTGTAAAAACGTTTAGGAGAGAATGAACTGATTTTCTGTAGTTTTAGCGCTATAAAGTAACTCTTAAAGATGAACTGAGGTACGAAAGAAAACCCTAGTATTTCACCTATTGGGCATTAGAAATACCTATACAATCTAAATTGTATAGGTTGGATTATGAGAAATTCGGATGACGAATTTTCCGAATAAATGCTTTAGATAACAAGCATTCGGGCTTTTGAAAATAAATAATATTCTTTAGCCCTTTATTTACTGACGGTACTTAAAAGAACCATTTAAAACCGGCTCACATCTTCGTAATATGACTTTTTTTATCGTATGCAAAAGAGCGTGGAGAATGGATAGCAAGTAGTACCATATAGCAAGTAGTTAATATAAGCTAATAGTAGAAATTAAAAACGATTAATTTAATTAATTAAGATATTTCGGCAAATTAAAAAATTTCGTGGATTCCCCGGAATTATTTTGCAAGGAAACTTTAACTACTGGTGCAAAAATAAAGTTGAAAAATTGATGGCAAAATAATTCGATAAATAAAGGGTTAAAATAACATTTTAACCTTCCTAGTTCAAGGAATTTTTTGTTTACATCAATTCTCCTATGCATAAATATGGTAAAAAATTTTAAGTCTTCTCAGATTTTTTAAATAATTTTTTGCTAATAATTTCTGTAATAGATTGAGTGATTCATAAGGCAAATTTTTGCTAAACATTTATGCAAAATTAATATTGCAAAAACATAGACGACATCAAGAAACGTGTCTATATATACAGATCGATTGCAACAGTATAAAATGTGTATTCAACAGTATAAAATGCGTACTCGTATCAGGTTTGTTTTCTCTTCAGTTTGTGGAATTATAATTGTTTTGAAATTTATCATACAAATTACATTATTCATAACACTTTCAACAAATTAGAAATATATGGTTACCATATCATTTACTTAGGGAAAAGTGATTGTAATAAAAGTTTCGATAGTTTAAAGAAAATCCCAAAACAAATTTGTTTTGATAGATAGCTTATTCTAGACAAAACACTACATCAACAGAGAAGCTCACCCATCGATCATGTCATCCATGACCATGCACGCGAGGTCATCTATTTTATGCAAAAGAGAGAAAAAAATTAACCGATGGTCCCATTTCTAGTTGTCCAAGGTCCAACTTTAAACTGTTTTCAATAATTATGATAACAAATTAAGTAACAAAAACAGTCCCTTTAATAGTTTCAGTAGCTCCCTTAGATGTATGAAGAGATTAACGCACGATCCATTTTAATGTTACAAAAAAGCATAAGGTTAGGTTATGGTATTCAGAACATCGGAAAGTTAGTGAATGTCTTCAGCCTTCATATCAGTTTGAAACCTGATTATTGCAAAATCGTTTTTGTTACCTATTATATAGATCATTAATGGCTGTGTACGAAAAATTCAAAATTTTAGTGATTTGTTTAGAAAAGGTAAACGACTTAATTTTCCTTTACGATTATTGATAAAAAATATTAATCGATTAATTTATAAGAATCGTATCTAATTTTGAAGTTTCATTAACCCTATCCTGAAATTTTCAAATTTTGAATCAAGGTTAGGTAACATTTGAGTCTAACATCTCCATAAAAGTATGAGATCATTCGGCCTTTTATAACTAATGTCCATTAGGCTTAGAAAAGGAAAAGTTTCAGTAGAAACAACTTTCGAGACCATTACCGTAAAATTTTGCAGCGAAACATCAGCAGTCATGAAATAATAATTTAAAAACTGATTTCTTCTGTGTACCGAGAAGTACAGATACATTTTCATGACTGTGAATCTATAGGTTTCATTATTATTCCACTATTATCGAGGAAAAAGATACGCGTTAAATGATCTCTTTATTTATAATCCATAGTTTTAAAAGATAATATTAATCTGACTAATAAATATATATTAGACATATGTTTTTAAAAAGGGCATTCCACATTAAAAAAAAATCAAGAGTAGGAAATTTAATAACAGTAGCCACACAATTACCTCCAATGCAAAAACGGTAATACAATATAGTATAATATAGAACTACAACATAGGTTCACACGTTTACAGAATTTCGATGTAGTCAATAGAGCTTCTTCCACAACTTGTATGTTCCAACAATATTTATTCTAAATACTTCTTTATATAGTTTGTTTTCAGCTATAGGTAATTTGCAGAATATCCGAAATTGCATCACTTTTTTATATTTCGAATGAAAAGCTTCATTGCTGTAGGAATCTCTGCAACAATTCTGTAGCAAACAGTTTTTAATTCTTTTGGCAAGAAGGCATGAAGTTACTCTACAATTCTTAGTATTCTTCACTTTTAAAGTTTGATGATTATTATTTGATTCCAAAGATGACCCGTGGTACATTTAGTAGGAACCGCATCATGGTATTCACCGCCATACTATTTCCAGAGATGCTTCGCTGTATAAACTTGCTCATCCGAGCTATATACAGCTAGTGTTGCTTCAGGTGGGAGTTTCACAACAGAATCGTTGAAAACAAGCTGTATACAATTCTGGAGACTGCATCAATGACTAAGCATATTTCAAGCTAGCACCTATGTTTTTCAATCTCAATTATATGAATGAATTAATTAACTTAAAAAATAAATATCTATGTAAGACGGACTCAAAATCTTATTCATTCAAACATATTCTCAAAATTAAGAATTTTATCACAAATAAGACAACGTAATGTCATTTTGAAGATCTCAAGTATATTATAACAAGTGGTTTGCACTATTATGCTAAATTAGTACTATTCAAAACAAAGGAACTATCTACAATAAGTGTCATAGCTAAAATTCATCTTTGAAAGGATGTTAATTTTAATATCATTTAGACTGAGTATTTTGTGGATAATTAGGATAATGAAAAAGTATTTCTTCCAAAATATGGAATAGTGGACTTTTATTATTGGCGCCAAGAAAAATAATAATTCTAAAATGTTTCTCTTAAACAGTACAATAGACATATTGTTGAAATGATATTGCATATTCTAGAAAGATATATCCCCCCTTTTGCCCGCCCTATACAGAAATAAATGAAAAAATTCGCTTCAAAATGGAAATAAGATTGTTTTCTTATTTCACTAAATTCTACTTAATAAATCAGACACAAGAGAATAACTTCTGACATACTTCTAATTTTTTAAGGCTTTAGAGTCATGCAAATTATTATTTAATGTATATTGCTATAATTACAAAAGTGTGAAGTCAAATTCTCTTTTTATTTTTATTCACAGCATCCATGACCACAATGCATAACTTTCAAGGATGATGCGAACCAGACCGTGAAAAGAAGCATTCCCTTTAGTGTTTGAAACTGAAACAAAACGATCACAAAAGGAAAGTTACAACTCAAGGAATTAGGCAATTTTCCGTCCTTGAAATTAAATGGCGGTACAACAAAAGCGATAAAAAAAATGTCAACAGAAGGAGAAAAATCTCGAGAAAATTTATGAAATCACTTACCCCAACTTGAAGAACTGATCAGATCTCCTTTCCTCCAAAAATCCTGTGTCACACAACTTCATAGGGGTTAGACAGGGGAGGGACAAAAAAATGAATCGTTCCAGAAGCGTACATCACCCTTTTTTATACACATTTCCCTAATTCATAGCGCCTAACACAGTAGATAGATACAAGAGCAGAATTTCTGAGGAACTGCCATCCCCCTTTTTTATACTGTTGCCCCCCAGGGGGGAAGGTTACATGTACCACAAGTCAAAGTGAGTTAAGATGTTCCTAAGGCAGCGCAATAATTATGTCATCTTTGTCGGAGGCTTCTCCACAAGGGGTGGGGATGATGGACGGGGGTGATGAAAAAGTAGTGATAAAAAATCGGCGCTGGAACGGGTGGTGTGGGGCACTGGTTGCTATGACAACAGCTAACAAGGTCTAGAGAATATTAGTGTGAGATCTTTTCTTTTTTTATAGATATTATTATTTCCTTGTTGAGAAATATATGCGATCGATGAGAGATTCCCCCCCCCCCGTTTCATACCACCGAATGAATTTTTTTTATAAGAAGTGGGCGATTCTCCTCCCTTTCTAAGAGAAGGGGTGGAAGACCTGAAGAGGAGGGAGGAGGCCAGTTGTAAGTCACAATTCTCCTTTTTTTTATTGTGTCGTTCCCTGTGTGCTTTCATTCCGATTTTTTTATGCCTTCTACTCAGTAATATTTCAATGACAAAGAGAAAAAAAAAATTCGAATTTGAAATTTTCTTAAGAAGGACGTTTATTGGAAGAGAAATTATACCTATGAAATGTCGAAATGTCTTTCGCTCATTTTACACTCATTAGGAACTAAAATTCTGAAGCCTTTTGAATGTAAAGAAGTAATTACTTTTCGAGTGATCGTTAGTTTAAACGATATAACAATTTCTTTATAAATCATTATTTCTATACATTTTTATTTAATTTGATTTGTCTCATATTTATAAAGAGGATATTTTGCAATGAAATTTTTATCCAACTCCTGGTATTCTAGTGTTTTGAACTTACCTGCTCTCTATAACAAGACAAATTTTAATTTTTCAGAAGTTAATTTTTATCGATTGATTTTAATTCTATACAAGTAACATAAACAAAGATTTAGCAAAATTTTCCGAATCCAAGATTACCGAACATTTCTAACGATGAATTTTAATTTAAAAGTTAAGAAGTAAAATCTTTGTTTATAAATTTATTACATAAGTAGATTTAAAAATATAAAAATTCTACTTATATATTAATAAAAGGATTTTAGTGTTTTTATTAATTTAAGAATTGAATCCAATGAACAGATTGATTAATGAAATAAAAGGTTTTTAAAAATAAACTTCCCCCCCCCCAATACACTTCGGGGTGTTTTTATATTGGATATGCAAAAAAGTTTTTTCAACACATAGTATAAAATTCATCGATGAAATAAAATTATATCATGACAGTACTCACATTTATACCCACACTTGATTGTATTCCTGATAGTTTTATCTCTGGAGTCGATGTTGAATTTGTACATAGATCTGAAATATAAAATTATTCAAACATTTCATATTGAAATTTCAAAGTGATAAATTATATGGTTTTATATTTATGATAGATCTATCACCATTGATATTTTTGTGTTAAAAAGAAAATAAAAATTGCTATTGCCATTACTGAAATTTTATAAAGCTTTTTATAATTGTTATTAATTTTAGCTAAATCAAATACAATACAATTAAGAAAAATTTATTAATGAGGTTTAATAGCGTTTGTTTGTACCATTTCATATTTCACATGTATGCGAAAATAATTGCATGCTTTTCAGATTCCCAGAATTTTTTGCTAAGAATCTGCGGCATCTGGAATCCGGTGTTAGCCAATACGTATCCTTGCATAAGGTTAAAATTTTAAAAAAAATCGGAAAAATTGAAATCGATTCATAAATTTTTAAAATTTAGCTAGTCATCCGGCTGTTAATAAAAAAGAAACACGAAAACTGTGAATATTCGTCCTTACGTATGTGAAAAATTAAGATAATAAAGCAATAGGTGATATAAAGTTAAGAAAAAAAAATGATTATGGAAAGTTGGGAAAAATCCCAAGTTGATTCGAATGTTGTAATGCCGAGTGTTTCAATTGAAAATTTAATAAAATATTTGACTATAAGATAATTGAACATTCACTAAGTCCAGATAACCATTTAATCTCTATTCTTCTTTCTGGGTGGCAAGTACTTTAATACAGACGAAGAAGGTTAAAAAACAATGCATGATAAACTAATCTCGCAATTGGTAGCTAAAATGAACTTAAGACGAAAATGAAAAAGTTATTCCGAAGAAATCCAAAAATTCTATGTTTATTATAATAAGTATTTAAATCTCTAAGGGAATTATATAAAGACCTAGAGGACTGTATTTAACATGAGAAAATCAAATGTTTCTTTGAATGTTTTCCTCTCACTTGTTTCGCTTTTATATCCAAACTTATCTTACTAATAAAACAACCTTCGTACGCTTGAAAAACATAATTTTAAAATTTTGAGATTAGTGTTTTGCTATCCTATACTTATTTAGAAACACACTGTATCAATTACGATTGTTTAGAATAAATGGAAATACTTCATTTAATGGTTGCACGGAACATTTACTGAATAATTAGTTAAATTTTTAAATTGGCGTGTTCAAAGATTGACATATATAATTCCAAAATATGTTTTTTTTTTAGATCTTGAGGAAGTCGAAAATGAAAAGAATGTCGACATATTGAACTCTTTGCAGCTTATAGTACTTTCTTTTTCCATTATTTATAAAAAGGAAAGTAAAATTAATAAATAGTCGGCATATAGTTTAAAATGATGTTAAAAAAATTAAAGTGTTTCTGTTTTGTAGTGTCTTTTTCATTGAAGAAAAATCATATATATCAATCTATAAATGATATATGGAGAATGTTGCACATAGATCAATACGCACAATTTTGCCATTTACAGAGAAAGTATTCCTTAAATGTGGCATGCCAATAAGCTTCAGATATTGAATTACAGTAGTTTTAAACTATTAAACTGAAATTAAGTTATTCTAGAACCGATGACAGTTTACTCCGTGAAGAGATAATGAGTTTTTTAGGGATTCCTTGGGGAGAGGAAGAGAGCGAAAGAAGGGTAAGGGGACCCATAATCTTCAAAAACAAGCACCACTTTTAGACGACATAGCTTTCACTGAAACTTAGCAGAAAACTCAATGATAATGGAATTGATATAATCATAACATTCAATGGAATATGTGATTTTATTTCTCATATAATTAAAATATGTAGATGTTATTAGTAATCTAGAATTAAATTTATAATCCAAGGAGCAATGCTCATATTGGTTATAAGGTTACATCTTGATGCAAATAAAATTATAGATAACCCATGAACCACAAAGGTATTCCATTTTTTTTCTGATTTGAATCTACAGCACATTTACAAACTAAAAAATGTATAATTGCAAAGAAAAATCATAGTTAAAGAATCTAAGCAAAAATAGTATTTATTGCCACAACTAGTTTGCTTCTTTTTTTTTATTTGGACATTTTTAGTTATTAACAGATGAAATGCTTTTTATTTTTTACAACGAAAATCAAAGCACCTATTATCCTGACAATTTTCTCCACGGTATTTTAGCTTCCAGTTTCTCCAGCTGTTGAGCAAAGAAAAATAAATCTGGATAAGGACTCCCATAACTGAGCACGTGGGAGAAATTTCAATTACAATAAATACACGAGATCTTCCAACGGCCGCAGACTCTGTGTATTTAACCGTCTAGCCTGGAACATTTGCTTGGTTCACAAAGTGAATTCAGACGATTGGTTTAGTTAGCTTAGGGGATGCAGTACAAACATTCCATTCGATATGTCACTTATTATGTCTTTACTCAGTATGGCACGCAATGGTTAGTCTTCGAATGAGAGATTCTCACAGACAATATAGTAAGTGCTTGCTGGCCACAAGAGATAGAAAGTAAAACTTCCTTTGCTATTACTTTCTCAGAAGGAATTAAAATGCATTTGTCTCAGATATAGTCAAAGAAAAATGTTTAATGCAGTTATATGTAACTCTCTTTTTTTCCTACACTAATGCAGATTATGATATTGTTCTATATCATAAAAGATTGACTTTTTACTATTACTTTCTCAGAAAGAATTATAAAGTATTTGTTCCAGATATAGTTACAGGAAAATGTTTCATGCAATTATTTGCAATTCTTTTTTTAGTGCATTAATGCAGATTATGACATTGTCTTA
>JAPMOQ010017299.1:2641161-2660926 GCA_026543055.1 Argiope trifasciata | reverse complement strand
GATGTTAAAATTGCAAACTCACGTTTCTTCACTATTCTATAAAGGAATATGCAGAAATATATAAGAAAGCCAAAAGTTTCCTCGGCACTCTATTTCTCTGACGGTTTGTCTTTCCTTAACATGTTTTGTGAAATCATATGCATAAGAATTGAATAAAAGAAATACAAAAAAATTTATCTAGAAAAATTCCTTTCAATTCTGTGTCTTATTATAATCAAAAATAAGGATTTCTTCTTTGGGTTAAAATATCCTTCTCCATAGAATAAAAATGCACCTGAAATTGGTGCAATTTTGCGTAAAAGTAATTTCTTCATTGAGAAGAAATTTTTTTACTTAGATATTTTTAAATTGCTTACTTAATCTGTAAAAATTGAAAATTAACGATGATTGTAAACTGAATTCACATTTTGATTGTTTAAAGAAAAAAAAAAAACTTAACAAAAGTATAGTCATAAACAGATTTTATACGCACTTTAGAAAATGGATTATAAATGATAAAGAATGTGCTTTTTTTACCAAGAGTTTTTTAAATGAACCTATAGTTTCTTTCTTTTTTATAGACACTTAATGAATACTTTTTCTTCAAAGTCTGTAAATCTATAAGGATTCTTTCGGTTTGCAGCAGTTTTCTATTTGAATCATTTTATTATGATATAAAAATATATAAAAATAAATACTATTATTTGTTTAATTAGTTTTAAATACTTAACCCAAGATATTATTTATTTATTTATTTCTACAATCTGTTATCATATTGGGATAGTTTAGATTTGAAACGATTTTTTTTTTGCCAAATATCTGCTTTAAATACATAAAAGTGTATTAAAAATAAGATTATGTTTATCAACATGAAAATTCAAAAGCAATTGAAATTTTTAAAAGTAATTTATGTATATAAATGAATAAATGAGACAAAGCGAGGAAACCAGTATCAATATTTTTATAAATCATTTTTCGATTTCTATGAAAAAAGATAATGAATATTTATTGTATGTAATTTATAGATATCTACATTTTATATCCGATATTTCAGATATTTAGCATCCGTGCTTTATAAGATAAAAGAAAAATTATTATTAATTTTTCAAAATCCAAATGTTAACTAGAATTTAATTAAAAATTAAGTAAATTTTAGATTTTATTCCTAAAATTTATTCTTAAAATATTTTACTAATTCAAACAATCGCAATTCATTTCTATACAATTTTTCTGCAATTTTAATAATTAAAAAATTAATTCGATTGACAACTACAAATTATATTATTTTCTTAAAATTAAATTAATTTCACTGATCCATTAAACAGATTGATTATGAACTTTTGCAAATGTTAATTTAAAAAAAACAAAAAACCGTTGTTTCTTTGAATATAAACTCTAATGTAGGACTTGCTTCCACTTTTACTTCTTAGTATATATATTTTGAATTAAAATTACTTTTAATTACAATTATTAATTTTGAAAACATTGATTATTTCATTACAATCATATTTGTTAATCTTACTGAATGAAATTAAAATAGGATAATTCTATATTATAGCTACAAAAACCAATGGACAAATAAATAAGTTTTTTGAAAAAAAAAATCGTTTTTTTATTTTTTTTTTATTTAGAATAAACATAACACCACATGCTTATAGCTAATTGGGAAAAAATCAGCACTATTCATTATTGTGAAACATTTAGGTTTTTCCTATTGCAGAACTTTAAAAATTATGATGTTATTGTTTGTTCGGATATGATTTTTTTCTTTGCTCGTAATGAAATTTTTTTGACTGAATATCTTCAGAAAATGCAAAGTAAAACTGTCCAGAATATATAATGCGTGTGTGTAGAAAAATGTATATATATATATTTTTTTACATAAAATTTTCAATGACTGTAAATAAATAAAATAAATTTCACTTAAATGTTGCTGTTAATGTAGAATAATTTAAACATTAGAAAGAATGAGCATTGAAATTTTATTTTTTATATTCAGGGAAAACCGGGCGGTTAATCACAAATTTAACGAATAAAAATTCAGCGATTATGAATTCGTAAATCAATAGAACTAAAATCAAACTAAGAATTACATTGTTATTTGAAAGAATAATTTTTTTCCCTTCTGCGTGCATAGAACTTCCAAAGAAACTAATGCAAAATAGACTTCCGGTAAACAGTAAAACTTCGATTTATACAAAATTTCAAAGAATCATAACTTAAAAAATTCTATCGCCAATTTCAACAAATTTATAATAAAATTTATCAAAGCAGTTTAAGCATGCACAGTCGTTGAAGACACATAATGTCCAGAAGCTACATATCTGAGAAGTTCGGACATAACGCATTACTTCATTGCGTCGGTCAACCAAACAAACTGAACTTGCTTTCGAGAAAGTAAGCGAAGTGGGCGATTAAAAGCATTCGGCAATGCTGATGACCGATAATCATATGTTTTCACCCTTCCTCGTTCTGCAAACAACAACCTCGGGCATCGAATCACCGTTGACAAACAAAGCAGAATCTTAAAATGTGGGCTACGTCCCTAGAAGAATCAGGCAGGATTCCTCCCCAACCCCTTGGCTAGTTCTGTCTTCTCTCTTTAATATAAACTTTTTTTTTCTTCTTTTCCGTGTATCAAAGAGCGACATTCTTATCTGTGGGTGTTTGTCTACAGGCTGCCATTATTTCTTAGGCATCGCTTTCGCAATAACAATCTCCCTAGGGGTAACGTCATATCGAGGTCCCTTTTGGCTTAAGAGAGAAAGTTCCCTGTTACTACTCTGCTTCCTTCTTTTCTTCAAGCGACACAAGGGATTGGTGGAAGAGAGGGCGAAGAAAAAAACAGAAAATGAAATGTGTCGACCAGTCTTCCTTGTCCCTTAGAAAAAGGCCTGGTGCGTTTCCGTAGTCCCTTTTTTTCTTTTTCTTTTTTTCCTTTTCTCTCTTTCCTTTCTGTCTTGGCAGATTTTTTTGCTTCTTTTTTGGCTGTTGTATTATATTCTCCACTGACGGTGTTTTTCTAAAACATAACCCTTTTCGAGTGGGGGGACATTCAACAAATGCGTTTCTGAAGCAGAACCAGTCCTTCCTTGAGGAAGCATGGATGATTCTTATTTTTGTCCCCCTTCTTATTGGTCTTCTTCGTCTTATTAAAGCTGGAAATTGTATGTTGATGGGTGTGTTTGGAAAAAAAAAGTTTATGCATAAGTTTTTTGGAGAAGAATAGATACTTGGGATGTTAAAACTTCAAAGGTCAACTACTTGGGAGAAATCAGATTCTGGTTATGTATTATTAGTGAATTAATCAAATCAAGATTTGAAAGTACTGAAAGCTGTTGTATTATATTCTCCACTGAAGGTGTTTTTCTAAATTATAACTCTTTTCGAGTGGGGGGACATGCAACAAATGCATTTCTGAAGTAAAACCAGTTCTTCTTCGATAAAGTATAAATGATTTTTTATATTTTTTTTCTTATTGCGTGTTAATAAAGCTGTAAATTGCACGTTGATGGGTGTGTTTGAAAAAAAAAAAGTGTATGTGTTTTGGAGGATAATGGATATGAGGGATGGTAAAATTTCAAAGGTCAACCACTTGGGGGAAATTAGGTTCTGGTTACATATTATTAGCAAATTAAGCAAATTAAGTATTTGAAAACGTGTTTTCAATAATACTAATTCAAATTTTGTTTTAAAATGAGAAATATTTCCTACACTACACATTCAAATTCGACAAAGAATTTCATTATGTGAGTCTAAAGTTAATGAAAAACTTTCAAAGGATGATTCCGATTTGTATTTAAAGAATGAAGGACGTCAGAAGGTCAAGTTGTAAAGGGAAATTCACTATAATTATATCGAATTCGAAATTAATTTTAAATCATTCTTTACAGAAATCGCTATGAAACATCGCTTCTTATATATATATATATATATATATATATAATATCAGGACGGATTACCATAAAGATATAATAAAGATATAAATAAAGATTACCATAGTAGCATGGTAATCTTTATTTTTTAACCAATTTCTATTTTAATCGTTGCTTTCAAACAGAAAATAATGTGTTGTTTAAAAATAGTATTTACAGAATGCCTTATTATAATTAAGTTGTTTAGAATACCAAAAATTTAACTATAAAATTCGAAGTAAAAACTAAAATAATATGTGCAAAATTCACTTTCACTTATGAATTATTTTCTTTTAAATTGAGAATTTCAATTTAAGTGCATTTCATATATTTAAACTATTTTACTTACTGCATATTTGCGAATAACGTTTTAAATAATTTCACATACTTAACATTTTTTACGAAACTCGAAACTCTATCCTACTTAAAATAGTTGATTTCTCCAATTACTGATTATTTATATCACACATATATTTTATGACAAAAGATCAAAGGCATTGCATTTTGAAATATTAATAATTAGTTATAATGACAAGAAAAGAAATACATTTAAACATAAAAAAATGCGATTATTGCAATTGGTAGTCTTATGAAAATTTTAGGAAGTATTTAATAAAATAAAAATGTAAGTCAATAGTTTATTTTTGAATAAATAATAAATTAAGGGACTTTCCAGAAATATTTTTTACTGATTGAATTTTGCTCATCAAATATAAAAAGAAAAGTGAAAGTTTTAAAAGAGTTTAGCACCTAGTAAAACATTAAATCAAATATTTAAAAAAATAATTTTAAAAAAGGCAGAAAAATCTTTATACGAAGATATTATACCTATGAATAACGCAATTACGAAGGAATAACATCAAAATGCAAAATTTGATTTTATCGAAAATAGAGTCGTGTTAAGTAAAAGGAAAAGATTAAATAACGTGAAGAGGGAGTTGAAATCTAATTTTAAAAGCACAGAAAAATAAAACCAATGCACAAAAGAAAATACTTCTAGACGCATTTCATTTCGATGAAAAAGGCTTTCCTTTCACATCAAAAGAAATTTCTGAAACATTAAACTTAAGAGATTCATTCATTTTATATTGGAATTAAAACATTCTGAATATTTAAAACAACGGAAGTTATAATAAATTCATTGCAATTTATAGAATTTTAATCAAAATTTTCAACTTTATTTCGAAAAATTCAGAGAATTATTATTCAAATTATTCTTTCAATTATATCGCTAATTAAACTGTATTTAATATTCATGAAATGTTGTTAAGTTTTTTTTCCAGTCAATCAAATTTATATTGGAATTACTTCAAATATTTTATATAAATTATTAATGCCAAATCCTTTCAACAACAGATTTTAAAATAATAGTATAATAATTAAAAATAACAATGTAATGGTAAAATCTGTGCACCTAAACACAAACTGAAATAGAAATAATTATTCGAAATGCATTCCTAGTTTTATTTACCGAGTTAATATCACAATAATATACAGCGAAATGAATAAAGTTCTTTTCACCCCTTAAAGTTCAAAACAGCTCCCGGTATAACAAGGAAAGTTAGTTGTACCAATAGCTAAAGGACTTTGCCGAATCTATTGAGACAAGTTACAGCAATCCAATCCTTATTTCAAAGATAGTTAAAAAAGGGACAAAGCAAAAGAATAGCAGCCAAAAAGTTTAATTAGTAAAATATACGCTATATAAAAAATATAGGAAAAGCTCAATGGTATTAACTGTAAAATTGGGAGATATATTTACGATTAAAATTATGAGCTTTCCAAGACTTGAAAAAAGGTTCGTCCTTAAAGTTAAAAATATATAATCAGAATTCTGTCATTTAAAAGACTAGTTTTAACATCAATGAATTCTTTTATCTTATGGCACTTCAAAAGCACAATTTATAAAATTCTGAAAAGTTAAAATTAAAATTAAAATTAAGAAAAGTTGTGAAAATTCAAATGACTAAAGTTTTTCAATTACTATTGGAAATATTCGATAAGTCATAAGTTTTTTTTACCAGTGTTAGCTAAATCTATGTGGTGTTTCTATAAGAGGTCACAATGCTTCTCTCTGCCTTTCTCTCCACTTCTCTGTTTTTCATACCATTTTTGCATATCAGCATTAAAATACATCGTTTATGAAGCATTTTATTATGAAATATTTAAATTCAAATTTTCTGCGCCTGAATTTAAATCTGCTAGAGATATTTCAGAAGAAGATCACTTTCATAACTGCATGCTTAACAGACTTTATTATTACTAACAAAATGCTCCCTTATTTACGTTTTTGTTAAAAGAAATTAATCGCTTAGAAGGGTAAGTATACTGTAGGGGAATGTAGACTAAAAAGAACAGGAAGTGAGGCATATTAGCTTTTTAATTCTTCTTTTCATAAAATTGACTTTCAGGGACCATTCAATGATCCTAATGGGATGATCCCGGCAGTGTAAACTTTCCTTTTCCTCTCTAACCAGCTTATGATTTCGAAATTCAATATCAACTATACAGCTGAAACTTTCCACTCTGTGAGGTTCTCCTGGCAAATTTCCTTGTCGCTCTTTCCTTACACTTTATTTTTTTTTTTTTTTTGAAAACAACTATCTCCCAAATAATCCTGAAGGGTCGAGTTTTACTCTCATACTTTTTTTTTGTTTTAAGCTGCTCAGCTGATCTGATCAGCCTTATTTTTTTCCCTCCATCCCCTTACTCCCACATCCTCCGGCCAGACGAGACTCAGGGCGAAAATGTACGGGTAGAAAGATCTCATGTGGACAAACTATTCCCTCTCTCTCCACCCATGGCAGAAACTAATCCAGTTTCTTTTGATTCTGTTGCCCTTCTTTATCCCCCCCCCTTTCGTTATTTTCGTTTCTTTCTGTCTTTTTTTGTGTGTCTCCCCCTTTTTGTCCTAAAGCGAGCGATTCACGATCAAACAGCCGGAGTTATGGAGCACTTTTCCTTCTTCTTCTTCATCTTCCTCCTTTCATCCCCGAGCAAGTGTATGAGATGTTTTAAGAAGACGAACACCCGAGGGGTCTTCTCAGTCCTCCTGCCGAGGACATCTAAGCGCAAATGGAGAGTAAAATGCCCCATCCGTGCTTCGCTATTACAGTAGTAAGTCCGCGCGTTAATAGAGCCCAGTTCTAGGGGACACATGCAATGTCGGAATAGGTTTTTGTAAGTCCTTCTCCTTAAGTCACTTTATATTTCTTTTTATTGAGAAATCTGTAGAATTCAGTAAAGACTGAAGATAAACTCAGGAAAGTAAAGTTTTACGCAGCTAACGAGTGATTCTAGAGAGGAATAACAAAAAAACGTAAAAGCACTTTTGGGTTGTTTTTCCAGCAAGGGAAAGAAAAATAAAGATTGAAGTTTACATTAAAGGGGTCGAAGGTAAGATAACTATTCCACTTAACTTTCTTTTCGGTGTTGAATACGTTTTTATCAGAAGTTATTTGATGAAAATCATCCTGAGAATTTGGTTAATACAGAGCAGAATGATTAATACATGAATTACAATCATAAATCAATTAATACACTACACATAAATTATCTTGTGTTGATAATTAACTATAAAGTAGTTATTAACTTAGGAATGATAACTGTTTATTTTTGGAACAATAGTAGGAAATGACCTTTGAAAAATGAATTTCTATATAGCGAATGTAGAACAAAATGCTTTATCCGTAACTTTTTATTACAGCAGTATATTCATATGTTGATTGATTTTCCAGTTTAAAGAAGGAAAATGAGATATGAGATTATATTTATATATGTTTTCATGCTTTATATCTTTAAAAACAGAAATTTGTCGAATTCAATAAAAGGATTTGGAAACCTAATAGGAATAACGGAACGATAATCAGAATATTAAAATCACAGCTCATAAAAAGAATAAAACACTAATTGTTATTTTTTTCATAAGAATATAGCTTTAGTTTATGAAAAACTAAATACAATAAAAATTTTGAAATATAAATGAGATTAAAAGTAAATTAAGTATTCTATTTAATTTATTGCGATATGAAAACGATTGTCAAAAAGTTATTGAATGAATGTAGCTGAAAAGATTCAGTGAACATCTGTTTTAATATTAACGTAGCTGTAGTTCTACAGTTAAAAATAGTTTTATATAGAAATGGAATAAAATGATCCAATAAAGATAAGATGCCTTTCTAATATAGCAAATAAGTTGATGTATTTATAGAGGAGGACTAAGTTAGCACATGTTTTCTTAAGTCCTCATCCTTAAAATCATGTTACTTTCTTTTGCCTAATAATCTGTAGAGTTTAATAAGACCGATGAAAAATATTGAGAAATAAAGTTCAAGGCAGCTAACATGGACTGTAATCAAGAATAATTAAGGATGATGTATTTACAGAAAGATTGTAATTTCTGAGGAGGATAAAGACAAAGTTGACATTAAAGTAGAGAGGAACTAAGAAATAATGATTTTATTTCAATATCATTCGATGTAAATAAGATTTATTGATGGAGTTGCCACAGAAATTATGTTGTGATATCTATTTTTCACTAGTCTTTCACTAAAATATCTGCATATTTGTTGAAAAAAATCTGCTAAAATCAATAAAATTTAATATCAAAGAATTTTTTTTTGCAATTAAAGAGTAATTTTATTCAAATATTAAAGTAGATATAAAAAAGACTTTTGATTATTTTTCCAGCAATGTTAAAATTGATATAAAGAAGGTTGAGAATGCTTTTTCTTTTTTTTTTCTCCACTATAACAAAAGACAGAAGGCATTGATTTTTTAAATCCTACTATTAGTTCACATACTCCCTATATACATTTATTTCAACATCTTGTTCAAATATTCAATAATTAATAAAATACTTTTTATTCATCCACTCAAGTTCATATGCATTTTTTTGCCCTTGTAGTGGATGACACTTAATTTTAACACGTTTTTTTTTTTCAAATATTAATTCATTAATAAAATTTGCAGATTTTTAATACTTTAAATACAGTTTTAGCAATTTGTAATGAAAATTGAAATCAACAGGCAGTTGCTCAATCTGTAAAAAGCAAGGATTTCAGCATTTTTCCCGTGAAAGGGAAGAATGTGAGTTCCAGTTCTTGCAAAAATCAATAAATTTCTATGATTATTTTTTGACACTTAGTAATTTTTTTGATAGCTATTTAATAAAAAGTAACTAAAATGAATTAAAAAATCTGTTGACCTAAGTAAGAATTGAATTTTAATTAAAAAAATATTTCTTGTTATAAAATAACCTGAAAATTACCCAATGAAAATTAAAATGGTTATTCATTTGTGCTATATTACAGAAAATATATGTTTACAATATACAGGATCGCTGACAAAGGATTTGATTTGATTTCTCATTTTATTTAAGATCCACATGCAAAAATCTGGTGCAAGATGTATTCAATAAAGTCTGATGTTTTTAGACCGTTTCTTATCGAAGCTGGTCTAGAAGTTTAAAAAAGGAAATATCGGTTAGACTGCCTTTACAGCTATTTGAACATCATTTAATGGTCTTGAATTAATAATCGTGTATTTTCGAAATAAAACAAAAGTTTCAAATAAAACATTACTTGATATTTAAACGACAATAAAACATCAAAACAAAATAATATGCAACTATATCTTTTTCTTATTAAATTAAAAGGAATCCGAGTTATTTCTTCGAATAGAATAAACTTTCAAAAGCAAGAGAAAAAAATGACACTTTCATATTTTTAAAAGTAGAGTACAAAAATAGGGAGATTCGGTTCGTTACTACTTCATTTCAAATGGCCTTATCTCTCATTTCTCATCAACAAAAATACGAATGTATAAATCGAAATTTATAGAATAAAACAGAAATCGAAAAATACTCAGAAAGAAAAAAAAGAAATGTATGCTTATATGAGAATTTCTTAACATGAGAAATTAAAATCAATGAATTAATATATTTTTTATATGTTAAATTTCAAATAATATCTTTAACCTATGAAATTAATAATCTACGAAGAATTAAAATCAAAAATAAAGTCAAAAGAAATAAAAACACTTTTCAGAACTAATACAAATTTATGAATTATTATAATCAAATCTTTCACCGCTGAAGGTGAGAGGCAAAGTGGCGCTTTTGGTTTTGACATTGGACAAATTCCTAATTTCAAACCTGATCTCAAAAAGCATTAGCCAAACGAGTCGATTTAAAATAAAATTATTTACATTGCATTAACTGAATTTAAACATGCGCTGACTAGTTTAGTAAGGAAGTTCAGAGAGGAAAATTACCTCATTATCCTTCCAAAACAGAATACTTAAGTATGTGCAATGAATCAATAAAAAACACCAATATTTGTCGTTACTCTTAATACATCCAAATACGAAATGAATAAGGATTTCGGAATCAATCTTGAAGCAACAACATGATAGAACAGAAATTCTCAACATCCTTAAAATATATGTGTTAAAGAGAGTGCAGCATGTATATTGTGAAAAATAAAACTTTATCAGTATATATTTTGTAAGATTCTTTAATGTTAAAGAAAAATTCAGAAAATATTTAGGTTTGATATAAAGAATAAAACATTATACTAAAATATTTTGGATAATTTATTCTATTGATGTAGCTTTTCTTAGAATTTCTCATACTTTATTGAATTTAGCTACACTAGACACTCATATTCTGGAAAGAGTTTTGAGTTGTGGATCAGGTTTCAGATTCCTTCTTCTTTTTCATTTTTGAAAACTGAATGGAATGACTCGAGAGCAAGATAAAGAAATCTGGTCAAATTATAATACGGAACATCAAATATTTTCTTATTTAAAATATTTATTTATTCCGAAATATATAAGAAACAAAACTTCTATTGTAATTCGAGTAACTTACATCCAACGATGCCTTCTAAAAATAAATCCTTCGATATTGTTGACTTTGTCTCAGTTCTGTTCATGGATTATAATGTTGAAAGTTCTCAAACTATTAATAACCTCTTCATGATGCCATTTTTTTTCATTTTTTTCCTTTCTTTTAAAAAATGCTGCATTTGGGTAATCAGTTCAATTTTTTTCCCTTATAGCAAAAAAAAAAAAAAAAAAACTGTGATCTAACTATTTTTTTTTTTTGCAGAATAGGAAAAAAAAGGCTCCTATACTATTAAATTAAAGTCAATTAAAATTTTTGATAAAAACCTCTACCACATATGGTCATTTCCTCTTGTTTATATTTTTCAAGTGAAAGAAGAATCATGGTTTAAATCAGGAAAATAATCTAAATCTACAGAAATTACTTACATTTCTTAAATTACTACTTCAATTTACTCTTAAAGAGCCAATAAAAGGTGTTATTAAGGAATTTTAAAGACTGGAACCCAAATGAATAAGAATACTGAAACTCTGTGCCTTAACCATTACGATAACGAACAATTTTTTTGAATGTGTTACAACTAGTAATCAGAAGAGCAGACAAGTATCATTCTAAAAAAATGGATAATTCAGACTTTATGAGGTCTAAAAATTTTAACTTAATTCAAATACATAAGTCGAATTTTTTGATGATTTCAATATCTTCTGAATGTACACTTCATCTGAGAGAAAGTAAAAAGTATCAACATCCTGAAACTTCAGGAAAATTTTCAAAACCAAAACTTCCTCTTCATTTGTTTCAAATAAGAATGTCACCTTAGCATTATTTCTCGTCTTGAAGGAGCAGAAGACTAAATACTTTAGAAATGATGATTCAAGAGAAACCGCAGACAATCGATGTTCACGGACAAGGAATGATAAGGTTTCATTTCTCATGAATAAACAATCCAATCGATTCATCGATGGACAAAACACATGCAAAAAATATCCAGAAGGAATTCGCAAACAATTTCAATTTAGTATGCGAACAAATATTTTTTCATCAAAAATTTGTGGTAGCTTTACCTCAGATGACGGAAGAACACCTCATTTGAGAAGCAAGTAATACATCAAATCAAAGCCGTGCAATTTTAATTGCAATAATCAAAACGTTATCATTTTCTTCTCTGTTAAACTGGAAGTTGGAAATCAAACGCCTTTTAATAAATATTCATGAAACGATTCGTTTAATAATAGTGATAGAAAAAAATTATTATCAAATCACCTTCTCAATCTGTGTAGATGAAAGGTAATTGCTACCACAGATTTATTATACATTTAATTGTAGGCCAGATTCCCAAGTGGTTATATCGATTCATTTTCTGTCGTAGTATCAGTTAGTCAATCATCATTTAAATATATTTATTTTACAGTTATTGAGAAACTGAGTGTTAAATTACGCTTTCCTCAATATTGTGCTATTCAGTCAATGTGGTAAAATAAAACAACTAGGTACGATTTAGATTTACGTTTTTTCAAACTATTAAGTTAAATAAGCACCTGTTTATTGATGTGGGAATTATAATAATACATAATATTCCAGAAAGTCATACAGATTATTACAGTTTGGTAGTTAAACTAAACGCCTTCATACTATATGTTCGATCTTTAAAAAAATATGTTAATAAACTTATGGCATATTGTTTCTTTCAGCCAATTCAACATATTTTTTACTTAGGATTCCATTTACATTTGTCAATGAAATTAAATTCAGCAGTGCATTTGGTATTTTGCATTCAGAACGCAAATTCACAGTTTTTAAACTACCCATAAAGTGTATAAAAGGTATCAGGCGACGAAAAGAATGTTGAAAAATATAGAAAAATAATTTATTTTTCAGTTCTTTATTTCTATATGAAACATATTGACAAAAATCACACGGTTGATAGTTAAGAAACAAGGAGAATTTTTAATTGAAGCACAATTTCAGTTGAATTAAATAATATTGAACTAGCATACATTGATAGATTTCTTTCTATCTTTTCTGTGGATGATTTTATTTTTGAAAGAAATAAAAAAGAAAAACATTTCAAACTGTTCATTAATACCCATTTAAGAACAAGTGATTTTGCAAATTATTCAGTTTATTAGTGATCAAACATTCGTTACTTTATTAATTTTCTAGTGTTGAGATCGCAATGTATTTTTTCGACAGAAAAGTCCCTCGTGGAAAATTTTTCCGTAAAATAGGCATGAAAAATAAAAAATAAAAAGTTGAAGAATCTCTGTTTTTGATAGTTTAAGCCATAAGTATCTAGCATTCATTGAGAAATACCCTCCTTCCCTCAAGAAACTGTTTTTTATTATTTCTTCATCAGTTCCTATATACTTTTATGAATAAAAACGAATCCTTCCTTTTATGAAAATTTCATTTCCTTATTATTTTTAATTTTCAGATCGCAACGGAACTTTTCACAGGAAAAATTTGTAAAATTGGCCGTGGAATTTTTTTTTTCGTCTATAAAAGGATCAAGAACAGAAATACGAATCAGAATATATTGATCCCATTAGCATTCGCAAAGGAATATCGAAAAACAGCTCTTAATCATTTCTTCATCAATTTCCGAAACACTTTTATGAATGAAAAACAGATCGCATCTTCCCAGAGGTAATGGACCCCAGGAATACCTCCTCGTTGAAACAGGAAGTCAATCAAACAAATGGACCTGCATAGTTTTTGCCTGCAATAACCAAAGCGGTGGTACTACCATAATTGGCGACTAGTAATAAATATTCACGGATCGTCCCGATGAATATTAATTATAGAAGAAGCATCGAACAAGTCGAATGGGGAGGGGGGTCGAATAAGGTAATCAGGCGTGTGATACTCACGACCCAGAATTCCCTTACCTTGTCAAGGTTGTCCGGAAATCGGCTTCTTTGATTCACTTCAGATCCGTACCCAAAGGCTCGGCCCCGCGTGAGGTCGTCCCGCAAAGACTTGCCCCGCAGATTTCACCTGACATGGTTTCATGAGAGGTCCAGCTGACCACTGATCGTTCCGCGGTCACTCCCATTAGACAAGTCTCCAATCTACATGATTCGAATGCAAAAGTCTTTTGGGGGTAGGTATATGAAATTTAGTTGGGGAGGAAATATGCAAAGTGGTAACTTGTTTGTGGTACCTGGCGCCAGAATATTGCTGCTCGCTCGAAAAGTTTCAGGCGGTTTCCCAACTTGTGGATGGTGTTGCTGCAGAATGGTGTTTTTGGGTCAGTGGGAAGTTTCTGGGTACGTCCCCCGAGTTTTGTGACGTCAATTGAAAATTGCAGATTTTCTGTTTTTAATTCTTAGAATAAGAACTTGTCTGTCGGAAGTCATTTCGTATTACACACAATTGGTTAGTACCACCATAAACAAGATTTTGTGAAATACCGTTCCCCTTCCTCCAAAGAAATCTAGTTATACTCCTTTTGTCTCCGAATAATAGCAGCAGTTGATGAATTTAATTTGTCCCATTATTTAAACTATCAAAAAAACATAAACAGAGAACGTAATATTTACAAAAAAAAAACTATATTAAATGAAGTAATCAATGAAAAATTTCGCTTCTAATTTTTAATTTGAGAACTCGGATAGTTTCTGTATTTTTCAATCAGTTATTTTTATCGAGCTATCGCATTCAAGATTAACACTGACTTCAGTATTTTCTTATAAGAAATTTTTGAAAGGTGCTTGAAAATTATTTTATTATTTTTCTTTATTCAAAAATCTGTATAGAGTTGATTTGGAAATTTTTATATTAAACTAATTTTTGAAAAACTGTTTCGAACTACTGATATTTCGGTGCATCTTCTGCTATTAATGTTTAAGTTTTATATGTTTATATATATTCTCGATTAGAAATATATTTAACGTTTTCAAAATTTTCTCCATAATGTTGGCATTTAAAGCTTACAGTTTTGATTTTTTTTATTTCTCAAAGAATCAACGTTATTATAAAATGCACCTTAACAATTATTTTTGAAAACCCTCTTCCAAATTCTTGATTCGTCTCTCTGTTGGACTTTGTCTCAGCAAACGTAACTTTTCGTTACTGTACTTTCGTTCTGTGGCTTTTCGATTTTCTTCAAATATATCAGGAGCATAATTACCGGAATTCAATCTTTGATCAAAAAACTCTTTATTTCATACTATTTTTGTAATGATTTGGTATTTAATTAAAATGAAGCCTGATTTCGATCAACGAATGAAATTAGAAAAATAGTTAAAATACTTAATAGTTAAGATAACCAAAAAAGTGGGAAGTGCATTAAAACAAACGACTGACGGGAACACTGTTCGTAATTTGATGCTGTAACTTAACTTACAGCTGCAGTCACCCATTATTTCCACTTAAAAACTCACTTGCTACTATAATTATGGCACTAAAAGTGTATCTGAAATTTTATTTTTTGAAGTATTTTATCCAAACTTAAGATAATTCTGGGTAATCTTAAGGTAATCTGCAATCGAATTTATTTAAAAGAAAAAAAGGAAACATAAGAGGATACGTTGATCCAAATATATAGAATGGTTCAATAAGATTGACTTTCTGAAACAGCTTATTAAATTTTCAAAAATCATTTCAATGATTTTGAATATATTGTAGAAAACCACATGAGATATATTAAAATTATTTTGTTTAGTTATATTAAACCAGGCATCATCTATTAGGCTTAAAATAATATAATTCAATACTCAAGTTTTCCAAAAAGGTATTACTAAATTTTTTGCATCAATGTAGCGTGAAAATACTCATATCTCAAAATTTGAATTTTGGAATTAGTTCACTGTTGAATAACTATCCTTATAATAAATCATATTCAAAAGGAATAGAGGTGATTTCAAATATTTGCTCAAAGGCGTTTTACGGTTTTGATGCTTAATATTAAATTATTTTATGTGTAAGTAAAAGATATCTGACAGAGCACACGCTGTATAGTAAAAAGGTCTACAAGCACAAATGGAAAGCTAAAACATATATAATTTAAGTGACTACAATAGTTTTGCATTCATTTAAATAATATTATCAGATAAAAACTTTTTGATATATAAATATATACGATGAAAGAGATGGTAAATATTCTGTTAACACTTTTGTGCAGTACCGAACAGAGATTCCGGCATGAGCAAATATAAATGTCATTCTGAAATAAACAGCCCTACAGAATATTAACGAGTGTTATATGCAAATTCTCAATACGAAATGCACGTTTCTCGTTTTATAATGGTTGTTTTACACCCGAGGATTTGCTAAGATGTTCATACTGCTTATTGTTTCAAAATCTATTTACACGTTTTTATAACGCTTATTGTTTCAAAATAGTTTTCTGCGTGTTTCTCTCGTAGGCAAATAACTTCTAAGAAAGTCATACCATTAAATTTTTACTGAACAATTTGACCTGCTAATTTGACTGTTTACATTCTGTAAGTGAAATTATTCTCATTTTCTTATTGAAAATGTCGTTAAGTGTTTTGATTTATTTTGAAAGAAAACGAAATTGTTGCTATAGGTTTTCAGAGCAAGGTTGTTTCAAATTTTTTTTAAATGTAAAAGTTCATGAAATAAAACATAAATTATTTTAATGGATATCATTATTGGTATCAGCAAACTTCTTACATGCGTGCAAGTGTTAAGTCAAAATAAAAAAAGTCAAACTTTCTATTTCTATTGACATGAATTGAAATTAATATTTCATATTTTATAAACACGATTATTTCAGAAACTTTTATCAAAAACTAAAAGAGTTATTTAAGAATAGTTAATTTTGAAAATATAAATAAGCTTGTTCATAAAATATATGATTATTCAGTAATAAAGTTGGGAAATTTTGCCCTTCCACCTATTTTTTTTTAGGGTGAATGGAGAATAGACTGTAAAGAATCAGTTTACAGAACGTTAAAACATTATTATATTTTAAATAAAACATCATACTTTATTTATAAAGTAATAATTAACTACTTCTATTGCTATTTCGTTAATAATAATTGTAATTTATAAGGTGCATGATTTACCACCTATTTTGATTTTTAATGGATTTTGATAAGGAATGTAAAGTTTTATATTAATTTTTCAAAGCACAAATAAAACTGGTCTATCATTTTTATTTGTAAGAGTTTTGATTGATATTACATACATGTTCAATATTGCAATGTTAATATTTATGCAAGAATTTATTATTTTTGCTCTGTTTATTTCACAAATTTTAAGCAATATCACAGATAGTTAACAATTTTGCAAATAACAGAGAATTTTTTTTCGTTTTAATTTGTAAAAGCTTCGAATGATATTACATTGTTTCATAAATATTCGATATTGTAAAGGTAATACTTATGGAAGAACTTATTATTTTTAGTTATGTTTTTTACAAAAATTCCAACTATTATCATAGAAAGTAAACAATTTTGTAAATGACAGAGAATTTTTAAAATAAAATAAATGAAAGTAAAAACTTTTATTCCGGATTCATGGCTTAATATTCATTATTTTCAGGACACATTTTAAAATAAAGGGAATTTTAAATTGACAAATAAAAATTAAAATGCCAAAGTGAATTACAAATTCACATTAAAGTTTACCATAAATTTAGGTAAAGATTATAAAAATGGGTAATAAAATCTTGACTTTTAATCAATCAGAAAGACGAGCTCATTTGAAAGTATGGTTTTACTTTAAGCAAATTCTATATTCAAAGGATTTGCAATTCAAAAATTAATTATAAAACAAGAAATAATAAATTAATAACAAGTATTTTGCAAGAAAATACATTTTAATACAACAATTTGCATTAAAAAACTGTATAACATTTATTAATATATTCAATATGCATGTAATGTTACATATTGATACAATGAAATAACAGCAACAAATTCACCAACAACCCTCAGGTGATTTTATTACTTCGCAGTACTTAATTTAATTCATCTTTCCTTTCATTATCATCTCTTAAAAGCATTAACAACAGAAAAAAAAGTTTTGCGATTAAAGGAATAAAATGTGATACTTGAAACTATATGTCTAGATCACGAATTTGAACAGTAGTTAGATTGTAAGTGAATTATAAATCTCGTTTAAAGATATAAATATTCATAGTCCATTTAGACGTTTTATTAATGTATATGTGTTATGAGAGGACGTGCGGAGGATTCAAAGCATTTTTTGCCTGATACATGAGTAATAAGATGTATAAAATGACGATATCCGCATGCAACGGATGAATTTTCAAGAAGAATTTTCGAAGTTTGTTGAACTGTGCTCACTTTGTAAACTAAACGAACAAAATAATTTCTGTTAAAAAATATGATAGTAGAAACAATAGAAATATCACGAACAAAAAAAAAAATGAAAAGAAAAAAAATGGTGGGTCTTAAAACTTTTAATAATTTATGGGAAAAAAGGATTCCTTTATTTTTATATGGCGTAGTGAGTCACATAGACTAAATTTGATCTATAATTAACACAGTGCACCAATCAAATAATGTTTATTTTTTTAATAATGCAAAAATATGATCTTGATTAATTTTTAAAATTAATATATGATAAAATTATTTTAACATAAAGGAAGCATTTCAAATTTATATTGATATCGCATTTCAATAATAAATAAGAATTATTTTATAAAATCATAAATTTCATAAGATTATTTTTTAAAATCATTTACTTACTTATTCAAAATTGTTTATAATAAAACTAATTTCTTACGGTAAGATAACTGGATGGCGAACAACTGATTGAAAAATGGGAAAACGTTGATTATTAGTGTTTTAAACTCCGCAACACTTTGAATATCAATTCAAATAGTAAACATTCCAACCCTTGAAATATAATAATCTCATTTTCAGAAATTTAAACTACTTATTAAAAGAATTCATATCAAAATAATTTAATTACCTTATTCAAATGCGTCATCAACAATATTATCCCATGTTAAGAAATTTATATCGACATAATAATCACATTAAAATGAAATATTTCGATTAAAGTCATTATTATTTTTAAAAAAAGTGAATGACTTATTACAGATCAATTTAAAATAATAATCTCATTCTAGGAAATTTAAACTGTTAAAACTACACTAAACAAACTAAATTTTATCAGTAAAATATTTTGAAGTTGGACGAAAATATTTACATTTCTATATTTTTCTAAACAATACACATTTGCAATAGATTAAACATTGCACAAGATATTTTTGTAATCATTTTTCAATTTTCCACCTAATTTTATGTTAATTATGTAATTCTATTCATTAGTATATTACCAAAAGAAATAACCAGTTTATTACATATTGATTTGATTCAATAAAGAATTGTTTTAAGATAATAGCTTCGATCTAAAGTCATATTATTAGTTTGTATGAATCTGAGTTTATTTGGAACAACAATCAAAATCAAAAATTCATTAATTCATGTTTGTAAAAAATCAAAATCTATCAATGCTATATTTTTCTGCCATTCAGAAAATGAATTTCTTGGTAAAATTCAAATTAATAAAATGGACTGAAGTTTTTTCGGTAACTTTTATATTTTCCTGCAAATTAGAGGTGAATATGAGGTTGATATGGTAAAAATTTACTGTGAAGAAAGATTTATTATTTTTATTTTTACTTGTACTAGGTATTTTAAACAAAATTATTGTAATCGTCAAAACATACAAGATTTTGACGAATATATGCGTTTTAAATATTCGTGAGTTCGGTGGAAAATGTTTTCGGATTTCTTATTCTTACATAAAAACACACAAAGCAAGCGGTTTGTTTAGTTATATTTACGTCTCGTTTTAAAGCAACACTAGGGCTATTTTGAGACCTGGCTCGTAATTTTCAACCATGATCAGATGAAGAGGACGACACCTGAGCTGGCACATCCTCTCCAAATTTCCACACTACACCAGAGGGAGGAAGTTTGGCTACGTTAGACTTAACGTGCATCAGGCCTGCTTACACGACGATTCTCCTGTGAAATCGGCGATCGGTTAGAACAGATGAATTTCCGAAGTAATTTTG
>JAPMOQ010017299.1:2602551-2641151 GCA_026543055.1 Argiope trifasciata | reverse complement strand
GTTTTGTATAATTAAATAATTATTTGGATAATATAATTTTGTGAATCGATTTCGATTAAAATCATTATAAATGAATATGTAAATCTAAAATTACCCAGCTTCCAACAATCAGTAAATCGAAAAAATGCCCAGCTTCCAACAATCCGTAAATCTAAAAATTACTTGGCTTCCAAAAATACTTTAATGACAATCATTTGATGCAAATAATAAAATTTATTAAAAACTTGTTTATTGATATCTCACATTTACTTCCCTCAATATGGTTTGAGAATCAATGGTTAAATGTTTCATATAGAATCAAGTGACTACCCGATAAAACATGAATCCAGAACCACCTCGCTTAAAGGTAATAAATTTTTTATACCCTTAAGCACGCCAAGATAAAGTAAGCCATCAGATGATCAATCCTTCCAATGAAATAATAATTTTTTGATCTATACGCACCCTTCTATTGAAATTCTCAAATTTTATTTCGGATGCGTAGGTGTAAGAAGACCCTGAACACTCATGGCACCGTTTGAGTGACACCTGTATGGCCTCCCCGGTTTTACATCAATGAATAGGCCCATAAAACGACACATGCATGGTGATATGCCATGCAAAGAGAATAAAATCCGCTTTTTCAATCGAGATTTACGAGGGACATACTTTCACGCTGATCTATTATTCCCTTCGATCTGCTGGAGCGTCGGCGTTGGATGAACCTTATAAATTGAGTTTAAGTGTGTCACATGTTGACCTAAGCCTGTTTTCGCTTTTTAAAGAATTTCCCTTTCGTTTTTTTTTTAAATATGCGTCGTTCCAATTTCTCTTACCTAGTCTTGAGCAACGACGGTTGAACTTGATCTGAATAGCGCAGCGAAGGTTCGGATGAATTTTGAATAGGATCTCTTTTTTTTTTTATTATTAAAAAAAATGAGATGACATTTTTTGTACCCAAAGGGAAATGAAAAGTGTTAGGTTGCGATAGAGAGATAAATGGGAGTTTTCTGAATTAATGCAGTTGTGTTAATTTAAATATCGTGCTGCGTTTTCACTTTCATGAACCTTCTAGTTGCAATTGTTTGGGTGTAAGCGAGCATTTGTTAAGACAGGAATAATGATATGATGAAAAAGATATTTAAATTATCTGGGTTGTAATTAACTGAGTGGTATTATAAATTTAAATTACGATTTAAATGGATCAAAAACAAGACTAATAAAAGCAGACTTTTGAATTTTATATTTCAAACTCTGAAGCATGATATTTGCCATGCACCAATGGGACTTCAATAGATATGAACTTTAATAATGAAATCTTTTGTCTGAATATTTCTAATTAGGCTCTAATTTTCTGTACAATAATTATATTTTATAAATTGGAATTATGACTTAAAATAAGTTGGAAAATCACGAGCAAAAAGGAAAAAAAAATCATATAGACATGTGAGTTGCAAATAAGGATTTTTTTGTTTGCAATTAAATATTATATATAAATTTAGTATACATACAAATAGCAACCGTTCTCATTATAAAATAGGAAAAAATATTTTCTGTATTATTTGTAGTATTTGTTTTTAATAATGAATTAAAAAGTAGTTGTAATGCGATCATCATCAAATTTTTAATTCCAAATAGGTAAGTTGAAAATTATGAATGATATTATACAAAATAAGCATAGATTCCATAAACATAGAATGAAATTATTTTCATTTAAATATAATTAAAATAGAAATGTAAGGAAAATCTGGAACGTCAATTAATTCGGAAATCTAAAAAAATACTTATAAGTAGCTTCTCAAAAATATATTACGGTAATAACGAAATAAAAATACATTTGCATAGACGAAATGTTTGTAAATACTGTAATATGAAGTTTTATTAAAATGCAATGGAAAGAGTTTTATATATTCGTACAGAAATTTCAAAAACCTGTTGAATAATAACAACAAAAAAATTCTATTATAGGAATTGATGACAAGTACAACTACATTTCTAAAAGTTTATTTTTTGAGCTTTGAGATTTAAAAACCAGCATACATATTTTAGAAATATGTAGAATATCCTCTAAAATCATAATAAAGAATAAAATTTAAATTTAAAAAAAATGCTTTTTAGTTTTCTTATAAAATAGAGATTATGTTAGAATTACCACTAGAAAATAGATTTTATTTCAGAATCATCAAATAATTATTGTATACAGGCGTCATTTATGCATTTTAATTTGCTTTCATTATCATATTATGTAGTTATAAATGAAATTAATTAAATTTCCCATTTTAGAATTAAATTTTTAAAAAATAATAACTCCGAATCTATTATTCGATCCTTTATTTATTAATAGTAACTAATGTTTCTGACAAAACGAATAATTCGAAACCATACTTTTGAACTATGTCTTTTTCAAGTGACTGAATAGCAATTTTCGATTTTTATTATCTAAAAGCTTCTAAAGAATTATTAAATTTTTAATTTCATGAAAAATGACATTTTTTATTGATATTGCATCATTTGTGATAATTATTTGTCAATAATTTAAAAACATAAGTAAAAACAATTGGCTGCAATATCTTTTTCAAACAAATTATGAATATTCAGCGATAGATAAAAGTATTTATAATGATTGGGCCCTTCTTAAAATATTCATAAAATTGTTTTGAACAAGTATTTAAGATCGTTCAACCATTATTTGATCTGTCTTTCAAAACTATCACCAAATCTGAACAATAAACAAGTGGATATTTTTTTTTAAATCTATGATATAGGAATTTTGGGTAACCTTAATTCAACTAAATATATAATAAACAACTTTAATACGATTTCATACTTATTGTTTTATCTTATTTTAACATAATAATAACTAAACACTGACAAAATGTTTGTAAATTGAGACATATGAATGCAACGTGTGTGAAAAAAGATAAGATTATTCTGATGGAGAGATATTGGATCTAGGGCTACTAAAAAGGCAGGGGGTTAATTCATCTGTAGCAAGTCCATATCAATTAAAGGTTTTATATAATTTTAACTCAAATTTGGATTGAAATTTCATCTGAAAATTTCCTAAATATATTTGAAGGTAGGATTTTTTCCACATACAATTATTTATACGCCATTTTATAACATAAAAAATTAAGGTAGTAATATCAATTTGATTTCTGCACAACTTTTTACAAAAGTACTTTTTATTGTTTAAGTAGATACGTTTAAGCATGGACGAATTAAATATATTTTTATGTACATTTCACCCTTGTTGTAATAAAGAGCAATTTAAAATAGTGATGAATTAGATTGGTGAATTAATATCGATTCGATTTATGTATAATTTTTTATGAAAGTGTTTTTATTGTTTAAGTACCATTGATCAGACTTACAAACTACGTTATGCATATATATGTTAAGTAATCTTTGTGCACACTGTAACGGCTATAATAAAGATCAAATTTAATTATTGAATAAAAATAGATAAATTAATCCTAAAACTTTACATTGCGATGATGTTTTAGATTAGAGTTTCGAATCTCTTTTAAATATTTTATGGTCTTATGCATTCAAAAGAAAGCAATAAAATTCATTCAGCATGAAAAAGATTCCCTTTAAATATCCATTAGTTGACTTAGCCTTCCAAATTTATCATTACTTCTCATGATCACCATTGAAAAAAAAAATATTGCTAGTTGGTAGCAACTAATATATAATTTTGAAAAAGCCTTAATTTGATTACGTTATCGATGATTACCCCAATTTAATCCATCCACTCATCATAAAGTCATAAAAAAATTCTTTCAAAATATAATGACGACGAGATAGACCGAGTCACATGTTTACTTTGGAACCGCAATAAATCTTCACTTCAAAGCGACTCACTGAAGATTAAAAAAAGAGCACAAAAATTGGAAAAGCTAACAAACAAGAAAAAGAAAAATTGCTGCCACTAAGTGGTTGCAATTTCTATTCCGCAGAGAAAACAATAAATCACTTTATCAGCTATCAAGCCTCCCTGATGCCCAGATTGTGGCAACTCTTTAAATTTCCAATCCAGAGCATGTCCCACAGCAACAGACCCAGCAGTGATGAAAATTCTTGCACGTCACCACCCTTGAGGAAAAGTAATAAACATCTCCTCAGAGAGAGAGAGAAGAATCCCTTTCCACCAAAAAAGAGCCAAAAAGCACAACAAGAACAAATCAAAGAAGAGTGTGTTTTCGAAAGAAAAGGGTTCGGGCGTCGAGACATCTTTTGAGGGCTTTTCCCAGTCCAGCCCACATTTGAACCACCGAGTGAGTCCTTGAGGTTGACGCCTAGGACACCGGGTTCCTATTACGGATGTAAAGGGGGGTACACTCGTGCATACCAAGTCTAGAAGAGGGGTGTGGCTCCGATTGCACCTTCCGAAGAAGGTAGGGAAGTATCCAGGTGATGCAATGAGGGGATACGGGAGGAGGGGAGGGAGAGCGTGGCCTCGTAGTTGCAGAAGGGTGGGAGCGAACTGGTGGGAGAAGAGGCAGGTCCCAGAAAATATAACATGTAAACAAGTGGTTTTTTCCCCCCTGTTAGAAAGATCGTGTCGTTAAGGTGCTCATAGAGAAGAGTTAACACTTTACACCTTTCTGTTCAATATATCGTCTCAGAAACTATTTTTTAAATTAGAAATTAAGAATATTTTTTCCCAATTAGACACAGATTGCTATAAATGCAAATTAATTTGAGCATTCGACTGGGAGAAGAAACATAAGAAAATAGTTGCCCAATGTAAGATAAAAATTTGAAAATATAATTCCAGTTATGGTTAACAGGTGTCGATTAAACCAAACGGAAATTTCAAAATAAATAAATAAAAAGGAAGGAAAGGAAAGAAAAAAAATCAGAAAATATAAAATGTACCTAATTTTCAATATCTAGAAATTCAAGAAAATTAAAATGACTTCAGATACGCTTAAATTTAAATAGTCTATAAGACCTCCTTTTAATTAACGAACGATATTTGTCCTGCAATTTAGCTTTACTTTTACATTTACTTATCACTGGTTCAGAAACAATGATTAATATCATTTGTAATAGTTAGCTTTCTTTTAAAATTTGTAATGATTATAAATTTAAAAATAAATATTAATTATGGTAAGTATCTGAAATTTCAGAAATTTCAGATATTCGTTGTGTTATATGGAAAAAAATCACAGTTTTAATGAATATGTTTTATCTCTTAACTTTTTTATTTTCTTTAATATTAATAATAATTTTATTTTAATAATAATAATAATTTTGGGAATACTTACTTTGATTCAAATGGAAATCCATTGAATACTTGACTTATCTATGTACTCGATGTAATTTTAATATTGAATTATAATCGTTATGAATGTTTATTTTTTGCTCACAGCTATCAAAATTCGATAAATCGATGCAGGCATGGCACTCGTTCAAAACAATCACGCGGTTAATATAAAAAGTAGTTAGAGGCATGCGACTGAAGGCAAGAACAACTCTAAAATAGGAAAAATGTAATCAGAATCAACCCTTTTCCTGTTATTTTTTATTTGTGAAAATTCTTAACATATTTCTATTTTTTTTTATATAAATCAAGACATCAAATGCAAAAAAAAAAAAAGAAAAAAAAAAAGGTATTTCATGTTTTAGTTGGAAGCCAAATTAAACTGATGGTAAGTTCAGGGGAAAATTAGACATTATGAAACAATCAAATTTCGATTTTGATTTTTTCCTCGATGCAATAAACATATCAGTCTTTCAAATGGGTGAATAACAGTCAATATTCATCAAAAAGGAATTATAACACTACGTTTTTCCGAGCAAATGATAACAGAAAGCGTAACTAATGCTTTTTTGCAGAGACCAAAAAGTAAATATTCTCTCACCTTTCGAGAATTGCATTAGATCTTGAGAAAAATTTTATAGTATTTTAAAGGGGAAAAAATGTGTAATCACGCTATTAGTAAAGTTTGCACGTTAGTTTTGATTAAGAAATTACTCAACTGCCACCAAAATAATAGAGCAGCATAGAATACATCTTCAAACAAAATTGTCAAATATATCAAAAATTGTATTATTTTAGGATAGACAAACGTATTCTCAAATCTAACATATAAATCTAATTTCATAAAATGCAAAAATTGTTTAAAACCACCCAAGACTAATTAAAAAGTTTCTAAAATACAACAATAAATAAATGTAAAAAATAATTGAAATCTGACACTTCATTTTTTAATTTTTTTTCTCGTGCTATAAAAAAAAGAAGAAGATTAATTTTCCAAAATCAAACTGTCATGATAAGATAATTGCGTTTATTTAAGACTAAGCATGGCATATAACCATAATTAAGTCATAACCTATTATTACTAAGTGCTTAAATTTTTTTTTAAAGTGTTCGAAATGCCTACTTTTGAAATTCAATTAAAAAGTATAATCAAAAGTAAAAACTAAACAATTTTAATTGCATTTATAATTACATCGAAATCGAAAATCTATAATTGTATCAAACCCAATTCAATAATCTTATTAATAAATTGATTTTTTAGTTTATCATTCTGTCCAAAAATGCCATTTATAACAACAAGTTTTTTGTAAATTAAAGAATTAATATTTGAGCAAAAATATAATAAAACCATAAACAAAAAGGATACGCTTGAATAAAATATTTATGCGTAATTTTGAAACAAGCAGCACTTGCATTAAGCTCAAACTTTCAAAAATATTTACACCCAAAAAAAGACTCACTTTTTACAGTTTAAAGAATAATCCTTTACTAATTTAAGTTTATGATTACGTTTTAAAATGATGAAGGAATAGAAGAAGAAATTGTAATGAATAATTTCAAAATAACAATAAATGACCGTACACATTACTGATAAATATCAAACAAAAAAAATCTCAGTAAATACGAATTATTCATCATCCTTCAGCAATTTCTTTGAACTTCATAAGAGAATTTAACCTTCAATATCAGACAAAAAAAAATCATTACATTCCAACAATGCATTTTCCGTATTTTCGACGAAAATTTGAAACGTATCCTTCAGATAAAAAAAAAAGGGAAAAAATTCTTGATATCGATCTGTACTTGAAAAATCAGCGAAGAGAAATTGCAATATTTTACAAATTCATAAATTAAAAACCATTTATAATAATTTTTTCGCAATATTTAGCAAATTTATTTTGAATTGACAATGTTAGCTCTTTAAGTACATTAAGACTATCACCTAATTGTTTCATTTTGAATTTATTCTTTTAAAAATTGGCTTTCATTTATAAGAACAAGAAAATTTATAAATAGCTTCTAGTTTGATTGGTTATAAACCGAATCATTTAAAAGTATTATTTAAATTATTATTAAAATTTTCTGAAGTCTTTACATGACTAAGAGAAAATTCAAGCTTTCAATCATTCGTTTCCATTTTGATTCAATTTTTTTTCTAATTTTCTTACGATCTTGCTAAGTAGGAACATAAAATAAAGTATTTAATTTGTATACATTATAAAAACGGTTTTACACATACTTTATTAAAAACTATTTTGCCTTTTTTTTTGTAAAAAAATTACTCAAATTAATGAAAAGTAAATACTTCAAGATTACTGAAGCACAAATTATCAGACAATCAAAATTAGTAAAAGATAATCAAAGGGTTTAATTTTTCAGACGATAATAATTAGAGATGATATAAGGGTGTAATTATCTAAAATTTAAAACTGAGTATAACTTTTCAGACAATTAGAAGCAATTATTTATGTTGTTTCTTCATATGAATTAATAACCTATTCCCATACATTTGAACACATGAATTAATAACCTATTCCCATACATACCCTATTCCCATTTTTTTATACTGCAGATTTCAATTATAAAGATCGAGAAACTGAAATATTTGTGTGGTAGTGGAAATTTTTATTTGTAAATTTCGCCATTTTCAGATTTTTCCAAATTTATTAACAAGTATAGCTATAAAGCATTCATATTTGAAATATTTCAATAATAAATGTTTGTTACATATTTTTCAATTTGTTGCATATATATACTTTTGTTTTATTTTCTGTAAATATTCTGATATTTGAAAAAATTCTCATAACATGCCCATCAAACATATTTAGTGACCAGAATAGTTATGGACGTATGAGACGGCATTCTGTTATATGTATGCCGATTTTAAATTTATTATCTTTATAAATCATAATAAATAATTATGGTGCAGAAATTTTATGGGATAAAATGATATTAAAATATTTTATGCCGTCAAAAGAATCATAGATGAGAATAATTTTAATACAAATCTAGATATGAATTTAAAATATTTTACTCTTATTTCAGATTTTATTTTATTTCAGCTTTTCGCAGTTCCCTTCTCCCTTTATTTTAAATAGATTTCTACGTTATAAACTTGATATATATGTTTCCCAGAGTGTTTGAAAGCATGGAATAAGAACGTCTTGACCACTATCCTACAAATACCGCTCCTTGCTCGCACAAAACCAGAATAACGAACACACCAAACCACAAACCCGTGTAACTAATGGGTAGCCACTGCCTTCTTTTATTTTCCGTAAATATTCTGGTATTTGATAAAATTCTCATAACATGCCCATCAAACATATTTAGTGACCAGAATAGTTACGGTTCTAGACGTATGAGACGGCATTCTGTTATTATGCCAATTTTAAATTTATTATCTTTATAAATCATAATAAATAACTATGGTGTAGAAATTTTATGTGATAAAATGATATTAAAATATTTTATGCCATCAAAAGGATCATAGATGAGAATAATTTTAATACAAATCTAGATGTGAATTTAAAGTACTTTACGCTTATTTCAAATTTTATTTTATTTTAGATTTTGGCATTTCCCTTCCCCCTTTATTTTAAACATATTTCTACAATATAAACTTGATATATGTAGTAGTATTATATATGTAGTATTTGAAAGCATGGAATAACAGCATCTTGACCACCATCCTACAAATTCCGCTCCTTGCTCGCAAAAACCAGAACAACGAACACACCAAACCACAAACCCGTGTAACTAATGGGTAGGCACTGCCTTCTTCTGTCAGAAACTCTTGCTCAATGATAGAGAAGAAGTGAAAAAAGTGGGCAATAAAAATTATTCCATCTGACCACACTCAATGACTGTAGCCGTGATGGGAATGGGTAATCAAACCAAATAAGTATGAAAAGGGGTCACTTGGTGTATTGCGTTAGAACAAACAGACTTAGATATTCAGAAAAGATCTTCCCCTTATGCATAAACACCAGCCATTTTGCATGAAATTGCTCAACTAATACTTAGTTTCGGTTTCAGAGGAAGGCTACGCGTATAAAAAAAATTCCGTCGCCTGACCAGGGGCACGCCTGACCTAGAATTCTAAGTTCTCCTCATCTATTTGTCAGCAGAGGAAATTAAGGGAGTTCGTGAAAAACTTTAGCCCTAAAGGCTGAGATAGATAAGTACTAGCAATGCTCTTAAGTATAAGGTGCAGTATTCAATTATTTTTTCTTTTTGGCGACATATACACGCATACTGAAAAAAAGAAATGTTCGAATACTTTTTTATTGCTTAAGCTGATGATGTTGTTCCACGACTTCTTTAAAATGGATTTCTTTATGGACATTGGATGGATATGAATTTTGTTTATTATTTTCATGAAGTAAATTGGTAATGTAATGCAAACCAGATATTCCTTGCATCTACAGTTCTGTACGGCGCTATTTTTAAGTAAATAGACCTCATCGTCTGTGATGTTTAAATTAATTTCCAAGAGCTTCAGTGATTATTCTCATGATGGGAAGTTATTAAAGTATTAAAAATCAAGTAATTTACCTTTTATTAAACGAAATCTTGTTGCTATTATTAATTTAGAATTACACAAAATGTTACTGTTGAAATATAGAAAAAAAGCAAGAATTTTAGTCAATACATGCAGTTTTGCTTTTATGGTATGAATATTTGAAGCATGTGCTCACGTCGTCATCTAATCAAGTTCAAAATTGCATTGAAGACACTCAGTAAGATTTAACTTTAAGTGTATTTAACTAAAAAAACTTCAAATTAAGCTAAATCTTCATGAATTTTCAATAGTTGAACTAGTCTTAATTTTTTAAAAAATTAAATAAAACCGTAAAATAAAATTTTCTCGTGTTAACCCTTTTTTGCTTATTGTTGGAAATTTCCATCATAATACTTGATTCTACTATCACATACTAAATTGTACTTAAAACAGGTGTACTGTAAATCAGTTGTTGCTAGCAAATTTTATCACGACTATTGCGTAATTGTAGTTGTCAAAAAAAAAAATTCACAATCATTATAACGGGTTTGAACTTGCTATTTCGTTGTTTGTTACGGTTGAAGGAAATTTATGATCTCTTGAATATATTTTTATTATTAATCTGAGATTTTTTTGCTAATAAAAGCGATGATCAGTGGAGAAATTTAGAACAGAGGGTCATTGAAGATTTTGCATTAACATGGGAATTTGCATGGTGATGAATTTTTCCATCATACTGCTTTTAAATTATTTTATATTATATATTTATACTAAGAATTTTTAAACATTTTCCCTTTAATTTAGAATATGAATTACATCTCCCTGCTTTATTTCACAAAAAAAAATTATGCAAGAAAAGGTTACCGTCTTCCCATTTCTGAAAAAAAAAATGCTTACATACTTTGATAAAAGAACTTTAGAAAACTTTTGTTTGGTATTTTATAAATGGTACGTTCAAAATATTGAAACTAATATCCTTACAATTGAAAAGCCTGAAAATTAAACCAATGACAAATAAATGAAATAAAAATGAGAAAATGGACTGAAAATAACTTAATTATAAATAAAATTCTTGATTTACTTCTTTTTTTCACTTTAATTTGCACAATGGTTAATGCCTTAATAAATAAATAATTATTCACATTTATTCTCTTCGGTATCTTAGCAAGTAACAACGAATTGACAATTGACTTCGCAATTGATCACGATTCGCTCAAGACATTTCTATTACTATTCGCTCAGGTCATTTCAGAATTTGCATTAAAAATCTTCAAATGAAAACTTGCTCAAAACCAGTTTCTTTCGTATACTAATAGAAACAACAACTTCCAGTTTGCGACAACTCCTACCTTTTCAGAAGAGTACGCGCACCAAATTAGAAATGGCTTTAAAAGCACATACTAAAAAGTGATACGGCGGATCTTCAACATTACACCCACTGAACAACTTCTCAACCTTATTTACTGAATCCAGATTACCTTATAAACAGCTCAAGAGAGAACTATATTTCAGAGGCTTACCTCTAATACGATGAAAAGGTAAGATTTTTTTTCCCAAAATTTTGCAACCGAAAAAAAAAAATTCTGCTAAATAAATAAAAGTAAAAATAGAACTGAGAACTAAGAACCTTTTTTGCGCAGGTATTCGAAAAACAAAACAGGTCCCCCTTTGAAGTCATAAAACTCTTCGTCTTAAGATATTGTATCTCAGGTGAAACCGCTATTTTGACTTCAGTTCACGTAGAAGCAGAAGATTACTTGACATGTTTAGATCTTACACTATTCGAGAAGGTGAATAAAAGAATGAAAAAAATGACTGACTCTATCTCAAAAAGGGTTACAAGTTTTCCAAGGGCACACACATCTGAATTCCCCCTTGTCTGAGCCTCGCTGTGGTGAACCTTAACAACAGCTCAAGAGATTTGGGCTAAAATATATTGCTACGGTTAAGAAACAGAGAACAACAAACAAAACAAAACTCACCTTACAACATCGTCGTTGTCAAAAAAAAAAAAAAAAAAAAAAAAAAAAAAGGAATGTCGCACTCTTGGGTAGCGTGCCTTGAACTGAAGTTTTCTTCAACAACTAAACAGAAAAAGATAGTTTATTTTAGAATTCATGGAACTATCAAACAGAATAGAAATAAAAATATGTAATAAAATTATTAAAGATGTATCTTCGCAAAATAGGTTTGAGTTCATTGTATTTAAATCATAAATTTCATTTAAACAAATTTTATGTAATTTGCATTCTATTGGAACGGAATCGTAAACATTAAAATTAAAAACTTATGTTTGAAAATCAGTGAAAATATTTGGTTTTTATAGATTTATTAATATTAGTGAGTGCTTTTACAGCTAATTGATAGTTTCATTTGTTGCTCAAATTTCATTCAAACAACAAATTTTATCTCATTTGCAATTATACTTAAAAGAAATCGTAAATGGAATTAAAAACTATTTTTATTAAAAAAATGAGTTAAATTATTTGGTTTTCATAGATTTATAAATATTTTTAAGTGCTATCATAAATAACTATTATAATTTGAAGTAAAAGTAAATCAGATAGTTTTTGTAGATAAAGAAAACATCATGTGACTGAGGCTTCATAGAATTAAATTCGCAATTTAATTATTAAATTACATTACTTGCATGTTGATTGTATACACTTTTAGGATGGAAATTTAATTTTGGCTTTAATTCGTTTGTGCCAAATATAATGAAATTTTAAATTAAAAAATAACAATCGAACTAATTTATTACATTCTAATAGAAATTAATGGAATTAATTTATTACATTAAAAAGAAGAAAAAAAAAAGTCCCAAAACACTATTGGAAATAAATCTTTAATACAAAACAATTTCACACTGTTAAACTATCTCATGCTGAACTATTAATATAAATTTATTATGAACATTACCTAGATAACTTACGCAAGAATGAGAACAGCTATTCCCATATACTAATAAAATAACTAAGTAAAATACATATATAAATACACATATCATAAAACAGTACCAAAAAAATAATAAATAATACAAATAAAAAAAGAATATATTCGTAACATATGAAAAAGCTACTTTTTTATAGAAAAATAACTAAATTTTAGACAAAATTGAAGCTATTGTTGTAACTGGAATTTAAAGTCTTTAATTACAACAGTTCTCAATAAACAATGATTAATGTCATAATACTATACTAAAACTTAAAACTTTAAGTAAAAAATACAAATAAAAAGAGAAATGCATATATCGTAATACATAAAAAAAAACTTTTGTTTCAGAAAAATAATTAAATTACAAACAACATAAAAATAATAAATATAGATGTTATTAAAAATCTTTATTAATAACAGTCCTCGGTTAGCAACGATTAATGTCTCAGTTTAAAATCTTATCTTTGGAGGAAAAAAAAAGACAAAATCGTCCAGCATAGCTAAAACATTAAAGACAATTTATTATATTTCAGATATAAAAGGCAAGAATATAAGTCAAAAATATTTTAGAAATTCATTCATTCTCGCTAGATAGTAAACATATCCATCCAGTCAATATGCACAAAAGAACGAACATACCATGAAATAACCTCATATGTACACGAGCAATGTTAGTATAAAGTAATTGCGACCAATAAACTTAAAAAACATATATTTCCCCTTTCATTTGAGACCATATCCCACTGGCTTAAAAATAGCTAATCAGTGTTATAAAAAACAAACTAATTTTTCCAGTGCATTTTTCAAAACAAACGGTAAATTAAAATTCCATCGACCATTAAAGGCATATTGTTTACTTACTCAATTATCCAAGAGGCAGATATTTTTTTCGGTCAGTTAGAGAGGTGATAAGCACCCACACACACACATTGCTCTTCTCTGTCATCCCCCTTCGATCCCGATGACCAAAAGCGGCCTGCTGCACGCCGAGCGGTTGATAGGGTAATCTCGGTTCTGCCAACTGCTGATAAAAACCCTCCATCAACCACAGGCGGAAGGAACGAGATATTCCTCCACTGTGGAAGTCCAAATTTGCCAGAAAGCGAGGTGCCGTTAAAGGAAGTTAGCTGACCAAAGCTAGACAATGAATTATCTCTTTGAAGAAACGTTGGATGTGATTATGGGGAAAATCACAAGAGTATCTAATAGATAAGATTATCTTAGCTAAAAAATGTAATTTTTCAGAATTTTTATAATTTTTATTTATTTATTTCCTAGAGTTTAATTATTTTTAAAAATAACTTTAATTAACTGAAAATCAAATATTAATTAATAGACTCAAGGAGGAATTAAAGCATCTTTTTTTCATGGAATAATGTTTAGACTGTTTTAAATTAAAACCAAATGTAGACAAAATGGGATTTTGGCTATCAGTTGTTTCCAATTTAAAAAAGAAATCTTTACGTATTGACCAAAGTGTGATCATAAAAAAATAATTTTTTAAACATTTATTTTTCAAATTTGCATTTTTGTGAAGTCAAATGAGAAATGATTTAATTGCCTGCTGGCTTTTTATCAATTGATTCAATTTTTACATGTGTTGGCATTTTTTTTAATTTCATTTTACGAATTAAATAATGAAATTAGTTTTCATTAGCTTATTTTGAATGCATTCAATTGAAATTTTAGTTTCCTTTTCCTCAAAAAACTTGTTGTGTATTGGAATTTAATTTACTTGCACGCATTAAATGCATTTTTCTCAAAATTTTTCACAAATTGCGAAACTATGATTTAATCAGTTACTAATGTTTAGTTAAATTTTAAAGCTGTAGTTTTCGCTTCACTTATATTAGCTATTTATATCTATATCTATATCTATACTTATAATAAAGCTCAATGTGTGTGTGTGTGTGCGTGCGTGTGTGTGTGTGTTGGCGCTCTACAGGCAAGACCGTTGGACCTACAGCTACCAAATTTGGTACATGTATACCTTGGAGGTCCGGAATGTGCACCTCGGAGCCCCTTTTTCGAATTTTTAATTAGAATTTGAATTAATTAAAATTTAAGCGAAATTTTGACGTTTTTCCGCTATAACTTCCGAAAATATGATCGCATAAACATGATTTTTACATCAATTTAAAGATTAAAAAATTAGCTTTCTAACGGTATCAGTGTTTTTAATTTATAATGTAAGCTTCTATTTTTAACGAATTTTTAAAGAAATATTTTAACCATGTTTTTATCACGTGACTGGATAAAATAAAAGAATGCCGGAAGTTCAAATAAAAAAATTATCATCGCTAAATAAATCTACAGAAATGCAACTTTTAAGCACGTGACTGGATAAAATAATATAAATATAAAATGTGATATTTTCTAAAAAATAAATGCAAAGCAAAAGTTTCTACAATCGTTTGCAATATCTATATCATTAACTCAATAAATCTTCTTTATTTACGGTAAACCTGATTGAATTTAGACAGGATATGCATTAAAGTCCCGACTCAATGGCATATTTATGTAATCGTTTGCAATATCTGTATCATTAATTTAATACTTTTTTTCCCTTTCTCGCTTTCTTTAAAAAAACATATTTAATATTTTGGCAACATCACCGATTTTTTTTTTAATATTTTGGAAGCATAATCGATGGTTAAAACTAACTGATTTATAAAATTAAAGAATATTATTAGGAAAAGGTGTACTTTTAGAACTTTCCGTCCATCATCTTAAAGAAAATATTAATTTCAGGTCAATCAATGCCCGGAATTACTTCAAGGCTAATGAATATGTGATTTAATTGAAAATTTTAGAACGCTTTACTCATGGCGAACCAGCTGGTCGCCAAAGGCGGCTAGTTATGTTATAAAGCAACATTAGGGTTATTTGGGGACGGACCTTTTAATACTGAACTGCGGTCAGAAGGAGAGGATGATACCTCAGCTGGTAGCCCCATCGTCAGGACATTTGGTTCCGAAGGATTCAATGGGCGTTAGAGCTGCTTACATGATGATTCTTCGATGAAATCTGGTCTTAATCCAAGAGCCCTCCACCCCACAGCCAAAATCTTACCTTTCTTTTGTTTTGCAAACAATTATATTGAAAATTTATTTCCAAAAATTACATTTATTATATTTATATCTTTCGCAGTTTGTATATAAAAAACAGTCGAACTTTTTCACTTTTGAAAAGAATTGAAGATTGGAATACATTCGGAAATTACAACAGTAAACTGATTAAGTAGAAAAGTTAGAGTTGTCAAAATAATTAGAAATTTTTAAATAATATCCTTAAGTAAGCTAAAAGCTGCAAAGTATCTTTCATATGATATCTTCTTTATACCCAGTCGATAAAAAAATTCACAAAAAAAAAACATTTCTTGGATATTAATTACGTCTCGATCTTTTAAAATTCTGGTAATATTCCATAAAATTATATTGATTCGGAATGACAATATGATATGAATTCCTGTCATGCATATGATCATCATTTCAAGCTGAATTTTCGTAACTCTTAGAGAACAGTAGACAACATATTTAAGGGACTTTAATTTGTATAATTGCCACACGCTGCAAAGTAATTACAAAACAAAAGAATGATCCGCATTTATTGACATTTGAATGTCAATTCAAAATTCATAAGGAAAAATCTTTGATTTTAATCTAATTTTAAAGATAACAAGAGTTTTAACTTTCAAGAAATATTTTTTAAAGAATTTGAATCATGAATTTAATTTATATATGCTTAAATATAGCATATATCTTATTCCGAAACCAATTAACTCGAGTTCTTTTGTTCCATTTCTTATACATGATGCAAACGAATTTTCTTTTAATTTTTTAACATTAAAAATCTGTATGTTTTGTTATACATTTGTTACACATTTTGTTATTTGTTATGTTTGTTGAAATCCAGCATAACTTCCTTGGAAAAAAGGGCTTATTTCTTTAATGATATTTTAAGGAATTAAAAAGTTTTTCAATTAAAAAGAATTAGTTTGACACAAATTAATCAGCCAAATTCAAAAGGAATTGGCGCCAAATGAAATATACGAATAATATTGGATAACTAATCTAAGCTATATAATAGCATAAATATAAAGCAACAAAAATTTTAATAGATTGTTTATTTAAAAAAAGAATATGGGAATCTTAAGATATAATAAGCGTCATAATTAGATCTTCAGCAATTTAAAAAAAGAGATTCTTATAATATATAGTATGCTAAAAACCCAATTATTTTATGATTGTTTACGATAAAAAATTAAATTCCTCTATTATCATAATTTCATTTTTTGCTAAGAATAATCTACTTTTCTATCATTTATCTTCGAACAAATAAATTAATATTTACTATGTTAAAATGTAAGAGAAATAATCGCATACATTTATTTTCCTCCATTCCAAATACTGTTTTATTTTGTATCATAATTCAACAAAGCTCAAAAGAGCAAAGCTTAAGATAACGGCAGCAGTTGCGAGATAAGCAATATTGAAAGGTAAACAAGGTGTTAGAAAAGTAGTTACAACGAGTAAGAATTCGCATCATGTTGTGTTTGTTTTTATAATTCGACTGTATCCTTTTTATAATAAAGCGGGTTTGATTAGATTGTATAACAGAAATTTAATTCTATAATTGTATGATACGTTAAACATCAACCATAACTTCCAAAGCTATAGCGCATTAATTTTTCTTTCTGTATTGCCATTTCTATTTTATAATTAACATGTGGAAAAGTTTTAAAGTTGCACTTTTATTTTATTTTACAGTTATATCAGAAAACACAGCAATAAAGTGCTACTGCAATTGCTAAAATTGCGAGTTTCATTGTAAGTTTACAATAGCAAAGATAAAATGGGATCATTTATTTAATAATTCGAATGCGTAAAAATTTCTACAGACTTCGACACCTATCAGCTTATTAAATTAGACTGCTAAGATTTTTTTTATTATAAGAAACGTTACCGTTATGCCGGGTTTACCCTCGGCCAGTTATAAGACGGCAAGTAGGAAGCGCATGCGTAGAAAGGCTGTAAACTATAGTTCGATCGATGGCAAGTAATTGTCCCGACGGGTGGCAACATGTTACGGTATTGCATTTTTTTTTTCTTACTGTGCATGTGTTAGTAAAATTTGGCGGACATTTTGGCGTGAAAAAATTTGTAACCTATCATAAATTAATTTCGACATTTTTCGGATTTATTGATGCGATGTTTTTTTCATTTTAATTGCAATTTTTTTGGAGTTATCCATATTTAGATATGTTGATTTTTTTATTTATTTTATCATGTTTTCTTTTGCAAAAGTACATCATTTTAATACGATGCTCAGTGGAAAACCTCAGGAACGTCAAAAAAGCAATGTATAGTCAAGCATGGAATGCCTGAATCAGTCTTATGAAATTATGGCAAACATAAATGTCCCTTTCTACGCATGCGCTGCTACTATCTTATAACTGGCCGAGTGTAAACCCGGCATTACAGTTCAGTTGCTTTGTAGCATTAATCATATTATAGCAAGTTGAAACAGTATACAGACATTTAATACTTGCATCCAAAATATCGAAAACAAATTTTTAAAACAGAGACAGACATAAATTTGAAAGACTCATTTCTACATAACGAAGCGAAAATCATTCATTGAAATAAACAAAACTCACATAAAAAAAGAACATAAAGAAGAAAAATGGATGCAACTGTAATAAAACCTATAATTGTTCTGAATTTCATAGATGTTTCCAGATACAAAAGACTAACTTATAACTTGTGCAAAGATTAAATGTTTCTAAATTTTATGAGCATTGCCAGATGAAAAATATGATTTTAAATATTATATTTTCGTTTTTCTGTCACAGAAGTCAATTTCAGATAAAATGAAAACATATAAACAACAATATACTTAAAAGAATGAAATATTTTAATCCAAAGACAAGTATATCGAATTGGAAAAATTTGTTAACGAAAACATAATTAAAAAAAATTGGAAATAAAGAAATCCTTGCAGATAAATTTTAAAAAAAATTACAGCAAGAAACATTTTATATTACAAATTCTCTTAACTCTTAAATGCATAGCGATGTAGATCTGCCTCGAATATTAAAATAACATTTATCTTTATGTAGAAACCTTTGCATGGTGTTTTTTAATTTTAATTTCACCAAAACTATTTAATCGCTTCCAAACGCAATTAAAATCCTTGATACTTGATTTCTTTACGTGGGAATTTTCATTGTTCCACGCTACTACATTAAATTTTATTTATCAAATATAAAAATTCATGCATTTAAGTGTTAAAAAACATTATTCGTGGAATATCACGCTGACTAAAATTTTAAAAAGTACCTTTTTTTTTCCCAAGAAAATCTCAAATTTCCTGAAACAAGCTAATTTTGACCCTTCTAGTTATCAGTATTGTTTTACCGATAGCAATCAGAAAATTTGGCAACAAACGAAACCGTCAACCTTAGACGAATTATTCGGAATATTGTAGTTTCCAGGCAATCGTGTTCGCTCCAGTGGCTCAAAGCACGAATATCTGCTCAGTAAGGAACGCCTTGCAACCAAGCAGAAGAAAGGGAAAAAAGAACAAAAAATTAAAGGACTTAATTTATAAAAAAATAAAAAAAACACCTTCGGGTCATGAGGCACAACTATCATAAGTCATAATCTACTTTACAACATTGTCACGTACTTACTTAACCGTTTACCACGCGAAAGGGTGTTTACCATCTTCGCAGAAAAGAGCCAGGGCGATTTTATTGAATGGTCCTGTTTTTTGTAAATGTTTCTTATTGCTTGTTTTTTATTCAACAGGATTTGTGACTACGATGGGCTGTCAGGTTTCATTCATTCGCTGGGTTTCGGTTTAATTTCATGGACCTACGTTTGAATATGGACATTGGTTTTGTATTAATGGGTGAATAAATCAAGTTTGAGGACGAGGGATTGGTTATAATTGCTAGAACATGGAAAAAATCTTTTCCTCTCGTTAATTTTTCGCATTGAACTCGCAAAATGTTAGAATAAGTTATTAATTTTGATTTACACACAAATATCTCTGTTGTATTAATATTTTAATTTTTAACGCTTCTTTGCATGTTGATGAAAATTTTCATTATAATATTTAGTGAACAAAAAATTGTAATCAAAATAGGTGCATTATAAATTAGTTGTTGCTGGCAACTTTTTCCATGGCTCTTGAGTCATAAGGAAGGTAGCTGTCAAAATAAAAAATAATCTAATATCACAATCATTACAACGGGTTTGAATTTGTCCTTCCGCTGTTTGTTGTGACTGAAAGAAAAGTATGATATTTTGAATATTTTTTATAACTAATCTGAGATTTGTTTGCTAATAAAAACGACAATGAGTGGAGAAATTTAGAAGAGACGAGCATTGAAGATTTTTTTCCTGAGCTTAACATGTAAATTTGCATGAAGATGGATATTTCCATCATACTGTTTTTAAATTTTTTTATCTTACATCTATACTTATAATAAAGCTCAATGTGTGTGCGTATGTGTGTGTGTGTGTGTTGGCGCTCTACAGGCTAGACCGTTGGACCTACAGCTACCAAATTTGGTACATGTATACCTTGGAGGTTCGGAATGTGCACCTCGGAGCCCTTTTTTCAAATTTTTAATTAAAATTTGAATTAATTAAAATTTAAGCCAAATTTCGACGTTTTTCCATTATAACTTCCGAAAATATTATTGCACAAACATGATTTTTACATCAATTTAAAGATAAAAAAATTAGCTTTCTAATGGTATCAGTGTTTTAATGTATAACTTAGGCCTCTATTTTTAACGAATTTTTAAAGAAATGTTTTAACCATGTTTTTATCACGTGATTGGATAAAATAAAAGAATGCCGGTAGTTGAAATAAAAAAAATTATCATCACAAAATAAATCTACAGAAACGCAACTTTCAGCACGTGACTGGATAAAATAAAAGAAATATAAAATGTGATATTTTCTTTAAAAAATAAATGCAAAGCAAGGGATTCTAAGATCGTTTGCAATATCTGTATCATTAATTCCATAAATTATCTTTATTTACAGTAAACCTGATTGAATTTAGAAAGGATATGCATTGAAATCCCGACTTAATGGCATATTTATGTAATCGTTTGCAATATCTGTATCATTATTTCAATACTTTTTTCCCTTTCTCGCTTTCTTTGAAAAAAAAAACATATTTCATATTTTGGCAACATCATCGAAAAACATATTTCATATTTTGGCAACTTCATTGAAAAAAACATTTTTAATATTTTGGAAGCATAACCGATAGTTAAAACTGATTGATTTATAAAATTCAAGAATATTATTAGGAAAAGGTGTTCTTTTAGAACTTTTCGTCCATCATCTTAAAGAAAATATTGCTTTCAGGCCAATCAAATCCCGGAATTACTTCTAGGCTAATGAATATGTGATTTAATTGAAAATTTTAGAACGCATTACTCATGGCGAACCAGCTGGTCGCCAAAGGCGGCTAGTATTTAAATAAGGATTTTTTAAACAGTTTTCCTTTCATCTAAAGCATGAAATGGATCACCCTGATTTATTTAGCAAAAAAGAAAAAAATCAAAGAAGGGTTTAACACACCATTTGGAATGCTTTCATATTACACACACAAAAAAAAAAGATCAATCTGTTACGTTCAGTTAAAATACATTATTATTTAAAATTACAATACAATTATTTTTCTCATTTATTTCTTGGTGATAAAATAGTCTGAAAAGTAATTTATATTGAACTTTAAAGTACTTATTTAACAAAAGATAAATTAAAATAATCAAAAAATACATTTTATTAAATAAGAAAGTATACAAATAATACAATAGAATAAACTTATCTGATTGAAAAATTGACGCCACAAATTATGTGGCTATGAAATACAGTTATAATGATTGACTGCTGTCATTTTAATAATAAATAGTATTCAAGAGACAAAGGCCAAGTACATATAATCTAACGTTAACAATAAGCTGAATTAAGATTTGCTGTATATTGCATATGTTATAGATATGCTTACATTTAATATGTTATATTTATATTTATTCAATATAACATCTAAAAGTTTTATATTTAATATAACAATTAAAGGATATATTTATATTGTATAACAATAATTGAATTGGCACGATGTAATTTATATGCTTCTCTTAAGCATAAATTTAATAAAATGAGAACATGAGATTTTTAATCATATACCATGAAATAAATTTTATATCTGGAAAATTAGAAAGAATTTTCCTCATGCCAAATAAACAGCTGTTATTATCAACCTAGAAATAAACATAGATGATACATATTTCTAGAAATGCTTTACAATTATTAACAAGCCGCATTCAGAAATTTCGACGCTTTTTAAAACAGATTTAATATTTCTTCCAAATGTTATATTTTTATTTTATTTTACCATATGAAAGAAAGCATTATTTGTTTCATATTTTCAAATCAAAACTGCTTTAAAGTAGCTATAGATAAGCCATGAAACTATTGTTTATCAAAACAATGGTTTCAGTTACGAAAATCAAATATAATGTTTTTTTCCGAAAGTAAAAAGAAGAATCTATCTAGAAAAGTATTTTTTATTTTATATAATAATAAATTTATTATTTACTTTTAGGGTTCATAAATTCTGTTTTAAAAAGTTTTTATTGCCTGGAACGGTACAATTCAAATAACGGCATTATATATATATATATATATATATAAACTTTTAAAAGTATAGAAATTTTGTTCATCGTTTGCAACGTCAATTTTATTATGGAAGATTATGTACATTCTACACTTGAACTAGTTTAAATTGGAATTAAGATTTCGTTATTTTAGAAGAATGCAAATAATAATACATCGTTATGATGCCAAAAGACATTATTTTTACGGATTTTTTTTACAATAAAAAAGACGGAACATTCCAACAGATCATTTTATTATAAAATGTTATTTTTAGCGCTAACATTAGTATAATCAAGAAATCATTTTTGGGATTTGATTCAATTAGAACTCACCCTTACAAGGTTATTAACTTTCCCTTCACCTCGTTTAATGTATCTCGGGATATTACAAAACGGTAAGACTATTTCTATCCATTAAAGACTCATAACAGTTTTAGTATTTTGGGAGAATAATAATAGGATATTTTTTAACAGAGTTTCTCTTAAATGAGTTCAAACGGGTACGAAAAAAACAAAAAGCACACAGAATAATTCTAAGAAATAGATATAAATTTTAACCACAAACCTACTTCTGACACATAATTTCCCGATTTCCAATAATAATTATCTAAACGAGATCATTCCTCCAGCAATTTTTTTTCTTGGAAATACACTTGAGAGCCCTAAGCAAGAGACAGTTTTCACGTCACCTCTATCACTTAATATACAATTATATCCTCCTGTCAGTTATTAGACATAAAAAGTACATTCAGATCAGTAGCATGAAATTCTCTGGTTTGAATAGGAAAATAGCATTACCATAACAGGAAATAATATTATATCATATTAAAACCTCATCAAAAAAGAAATAATAAATGTAGACTTTGCGTTGAACGAAAAACAGCTTTAGGCAAAAGTCGCTTTGTATATATCAAATTATCTGTTTGAATTGTCGTATTCAAGATAATGAAAATTGTATTTATTGTGTTTTGTTTACATTGACGTCGAGATTTACTTGCTATTTTAAATATCTTTAACTATAATTATTACTCATTAAATACACATATAAACAATGCATGTAGAAAATGAAATATTATCTTGTTATACTTTTTGAGCCTCATTTTCACAGTCGGTGAAAATCAATTGGATTGAAAATATTGTATTTTAAGGCATGGGCCGATAAAGAATGTGAATCATCGTGATTTAAACTGCACTTATTAATGTTTTATGAATAATGTATATAATAAACACTAGTTAATGCAATTTCAAGATGAGTTTATAGTGCAGAAATAGAATAATATAATTCAAGAAAATAACTTGAAGACTTTATCTGTTACAGAAGATACTCTCTTAAGGCCAGATATCGCCAATATTGGTTGAAGTAAGGTAACAAATGTTATTTATTTTTGTTTAAACAAACAACTGCACTTGACTCTCTCAGATTATATTATTACTGCAAAAATACTATTGAGGACATTTTTTGCAAAGATGAATCCAAACTATTTTTATGAAAAACTAGGATAATTTTTTACAAATTATGGGAAAAAATGTAAAATTATCAGTGCTATACAGATAAATTTCCTTCAAACATATTTGGGTAGCTGCAAAGAAAAATAAATAAAATTATGAATTTTATAATGTATGATTAATCGTCAAAGAAATCGTCAAAATATCGGCTTTTATTTTATTGGCATATTTCACTGATTTTACATTTCTATTTTTCTAATTAATTTTTTTTAATTCCATCGTTAATATTTCAAAAGTTATTTCTGTTTTAAATTAGAATGGCTGATAACATTTCAAGGCTTTTCTTTTAGCATTTTTAAATTTTCTTCAATTTTATTTAAAAACGATTAGCGTTTTTTTTTTGCTATTTACTTTATATTTTGGCCATATATATACATATATATAAATTAATATAGGTTTGTATTGGAAGAATGCAGGCATTGGTTATAGTTTTTAATTAATTTTTCTTGGAAAAAAATAACAATCATCATTATAACTTTAATTCATCGATATATCAAATCAAAAATTATATTTTAAATTTATATACAGCTTCGAACTCATGCACAATTTTATGTAACATATTTTAATAAATCTGCATGTAAAATTTCGAAGCAAAAGTATTCATATCAAAAAATAAAAAATGTAGATAAGTTTGAAGAGTTTTTTTTTCAGTCAAAATTCAAATTTTGCTGTAAAAAAGCAGATAAAGATATTTTTTCTTTTCAAGATTTAATTTTAATGTTAAATAATACCGTAAAAATTCAATAATATTTCAAAAAATGGTAAAACGATTTTGTGTCTTCTTAAGTTGTTATTTAATTATTATTTACCAAGTCATTACAATTTTTTAAAGCCTTCTGAATGTAACTAAATATATCCAGCTGAAAACTTACGAGCTTTTAATGATATTAACTAATAATAAATTATATAAGAATTGTTAAAGTTTCAGGATTAAAATCTTCGGAAGGAAAAATTCGAAATATTTATTCTTTACTAGAGATAATGATAGAAAGACAAGAAATACACATATCTATTCAATGAAGCTCAAATTTCTTTTTATTTTCTGTAAAGCTATTAATTTGTTCGCACTTGTATAACATAAAGATGTCCTTTAAAGAGAACATTTTAAAATGTAATTCTTAATTATTACAAACATTAGAAAGGTATGTATGAAAGGTATACAGTGAAATATAAATAATAAAAATAATAATTTGGGAATAAAATTTCAGAACGGTTATATTTCTGATTGTTTCGGACGTTGATCCAAAAATTTTAATTTCGAGAAACAATTTCTGTTGCATCAAAAATAACAGAGATTTTTTTTTCTCTTAAAAGAACTCATGATGCTAAACTTAAAAACAATTTCCGAGATAAGTTCTCAGATGGTACTCTTAAAGTAAATGTTCCGAACGTTTCAAACGAAGTTCAAAAACCAGCTTCTAAATTAAAATAGGGAAATTGAAGGATGTCGATATCAACTTTTTGAAAACAAATGTTTTTAAAAACAAGCAATTGTTAGTAAATGGTAAATTTTCTGTAAACGAATCCCAAACAAGATCTTAGATCCTTTCCCCAAGAATAGGGGTGGAAGTATTATGCACGGCATATATTATTTCAGCCACACGGAAGCTAAAATTAAAACACGGTCGGGGAAAAAAAATTGTGAAACGGGGTGGGAATGAAAAAATATATAACCTGCAAAACAACCCGCGAAAACTCCTGTTCCATCTCACGGATCGGAAACTCCCACGCAAGCACAAAAAACATCCCCCCATCTTCGTCTTCCTTAATAACAACCAGAAGCAATTAAGAAAAACAAAAGAAAACTTCCACGGCAGGCGTCCAAGGGAAGGAACATGGTCATCCGAAGCCAAAACAAAACAAGAGCCATCAGCACTCATCCATAAGCGAGAATTAAAAGAAAGAATAAACGAATGCAAAGAAAAAAGTGCACAGTTAGCTGTCTTTGCAAGGATCTGAACCCTCTTTCTCACCAATCCACACTTCTTAGCAGCATTCTCACGTTAGGGTACAACAGAAATCATTAAAAGTTCATCAAGTCCCATGTGCCTGAAGCAGACACAGCAAACCTCTTCCTGCCCCCTCCCCTCTTTCTCCCAGTTCGTTCAATCGCTAATAGCATACTGTTTATGGGATAAAGGACCAGGGACTTAGAACAGTGGAATGGAAGTTGTTTTTCTTCGGAAGGATGGTTTGTCCCCTCGAAGCCAACATGTCTCGGAGAACAAACTCGTTTAAATAAGTTCATCATATCTTTGCTACATTTTACAGGCTATTAATTAGCCAAACCGGTAATGAGGCATACATATAATTTACCATTTTAGAAGCGTACGGCGAATTATTTACAGTCATTCTAATTACTAGTTAATAGAAACTGGTTTTGAAATTATTATTATGAAGCCTTCACTACATTAGGTCAAGCTTTCATTTTGTTTTAGATGTGGCAAGAAAGAACCATAAGACAACTAAATTATGGGCCTAAGAAAATGAAGAATTTCCATTTCTTCTTCTCAGGCTTAAAGCGATGCAATATATAATTATAATGCGAATTTTATTCTGCAGTTGGAAAATTTAGATGTTAAAAACACCTCTATTAAAATATTGCATAAGTATATTTAATGAGCCACAGACCCATGGTTTCTGAATTTCTAGATTTTTAATAGAACTCAAGAGGCATCAGCATAATGGTTGAACTAATATATTATAAACTTCTATAAACGTTTGAAAGTAAAGACATTAAAACTTAGAGTATTTATCAATTATTTTTTTAAACCAAAGAGTTTTTAAATAAGAAACTAATGCTGTAATTCTTAAATTTTAAAAAAATCGATTTTTTTTTGGTCATTTTAGCATTTAATTCATATTACAGATTATATGATAAAAAAACTGTTTGTATAAAGTGACATTGGGATGAAATAAAATAATAATCATCGGAAGAGAAACGCGATTAAAATTTTTACGGAAAGTCGTTTCCTAAATACTAAATTGTTGAGTCATTTTCCTGTTTTTCCTATTTGACCAAACGGATGATAAATATGTATTGCGTAAATGTAGCCAAATCAATGTGTTGTATATTACGTTCTGATACCGATAAAGAAAAAAAATATTTTTATTATCATTCAACAAAAAATTATGTCTAAAAAAAGAAAGAAAGAAAGAACTCGATATATAATTAATCTCGATGCATATAAAATAACTAAAAAATATTAAAACATATGAATGATTATTGCTTTTTAAAATCTTTGGTTTTAACTCAAGTGCTAAAGTGTAAACCATTTAGCGACTAACAGCGTTAAATTGGTATTTGTTTAGAATGAAGTAAAATTAATATATACATACAAAATATTAAAAAAAAACATTGAAAATTTTATGGAACTGAACATTTAAGATAGTTCAAGACATAAATATTTATAACTTATTACGGTACTTGATATCGCTTCGGTAGTTACAAGATTGGAAAATATATTTAAATTAAAACTTCAAATAAATAAAATAATAATATAACATGGAAGGATGTACAAAAATTCAATCAATGAAATACGAAATAATTAGGAATAAATTAATAAGCAATTTTAACATAAGATACGGAATAATTAAATACAGGTGTTAACTTAAAATCGTTTTTGTTATTTCATTTTATCATTTTAAAAATACCAAAAGACAGAAATACATATTCATCGTTCCTCTTTTGACCAAAATGCTTTGAGAGATATACCATCATTAGATATACTATTCGGAATCATATTAATAATGAATTTATTATTTTTTTATTGATAAATGAACTATTTATATTTTCTCGGAGGATGACATCCTCGAATACCAGAATGAAATGTTTCCAGGGCGAGAATTGTTTCTCGCTCTCTGAGATGGTATATTAAGGCTATGCGGATCGAATTATCTTACTCCATGGGGAGAAGTTATATAATAACAGACGATAACCTTAAGACTCAATATTCGTTTTTGCCTTTATGCCTATCATTCGCGAGTGAAATGCTTCCTATGTGGGAATTGTTTCTCGCCCTCTGAGAGTGTATATTTAGGCTATTGGGAGGGCCGCGGTGTCCTGGTGGTAAGGTCTCGGCTTCGGAACCGGAGGTTTTCTGGTTCGAGACTCGATCCCACCGTAGAATATCGTGTGAGGGGGTCTCTTGCACGTTAAATCTGTCAGGCCAAACGTCCTCTCGCTGGTGTGGTGTGGAGAGGGGGCTCCAAATCTGACCGTGGTTCAAAATTAAGAGGTCCATCCCAAAATAGCCCTAGTGTTGCTTTACAACGGGACGTTAATATAACTAAATTAAACTAAGGCTGTGGAAAGAGTTGAAAGGAGTTATATCCTACGAAAGGAGTTGTATCGTGACAGACGATAGTCTTAAAACTCAGTCTTAGTTTCTGTGTCAATGCTTGTCATACATGTCATTCCGTTTACCAAATGTCTACGAAGTACGAGGGAGCACGATTATAGTTCTTTGTATTGCAAATCCGATTTACTATTATTATTTTGAAATATATGTTTAGCAGTGTCGAGATAAATATATGTCTCGAATCACGCCGATTAAAGTTCTCTGAAAACTTAAAAATACAATTGAATAAAACATTTCTTATGCATTTAAATTTTTTTTTAAATAAAATTATATACTATGTTTCAAATTTGAACAAAAAAAATTTCATTTCTAAATTCTAATATTGCAAAAAATACTCACATTACAATCATATTATTTCCTTAAATGAGAAAATAACAATACAGATTAAGAAAATTAATTAATTAAATTTAGAAAATAATAGACCAAATCGTATTCTCTAGGAATGAACAAACTTAGCAAAAATACCAAAACATAGGTTGGAATGAAGTGAAAAGCTACTATTTAGGCTATAAGGAAGGATTTTTTTTCTAATAAATAGCGCGTAACTTTGGAAAATTCTTAGTTCTGATTGCTTTGGATGAAAGGCGTAGTTTCTTATGATCAAAATCCTTTCGTGGTTTTTTTTTCTATATAAGCTATGCATCATTTGTAGAAAGAGAGACAGGCATCTGAGAGAGAAAAAAAGTTATTAACTGTTTACAGATTTAAGAGTGGAAAACGTTAAACTACACAGCAAAAGTATTTTGATAGATTAATGGCACTCTAAATAACAAAGCACTCATAAGTAACAGATGTTACTCCTGGCTTCTTTCATATTAATTTATAGAAAAATAATTTTTTTTGATGACAAAAAAAATCATTAATAATTCAGAAGAAAGTAATAACAAATTAGTAACTCAACCCAAAATTATATAGCTTATATTAACAATTTTGTTAAATTAGCATTAATATGTTATAACTAAGTTAATTAGATAATAAAAAAATTCTGTCAGGCTACATTTTCACAATTTAATTTCTTTAGTATAGATCTATCTGTGAAAGCAGAAAAATGCGTTACAAATTTGTAATATTTTATCCACATTTAAAAACCCTCGATATTCATACAATATTGTTATTGCGTTGTGATTTGTGTGATTTTTCAAGGGTGTTGACAGTTTGTTAGCGATTTAAGTCGAGTGAGAATCGCTTGTTTTCTCAATTGCGTCAACTTAGAACAACCATGCAAGAATCAAGACTCGAATCCGAGACGCCGAGATTATGGGGAAGACGCCCTATCCCTATACCAGGACACCGGCATTCATATTATTTGAGGAATGTGAATATCAAAAACGTTAAGAAAATATTTTACTTTCACTTTTTATTCCTTCTATTTCTTACCAAATCAAATTTCTCCTGAATATATAAATATTACACAATTTTTTTTTTATGAAACAGAACACTAGAATAATTTTGAATAATAGAATTCACAATGTTTCTAAAATTTTAACATAAAAAAGTAGTTTGGTAAATATTTAATTAATTTTTGTTATTAAAAGGAAAATTATAAATGTTTTTTATTCATTTGTTGTACCTAGATATATTATAAACTGAAAAATGAAAAAAAAAAGACACTCGATTTTTCTCAATCTAAGCATATTCAAACAAGTTATCTTATGATAAAGCAATCAGAAAACATCACTAATTTCACTGAATATATGATTTTAATATTTTTTATAAATGAAAAGATTTAACTTCATCATGATTTTCTAAAAATCCGCAATGTAAATGTCAGAAGTTTTTGCTATGGTGTTTTTTTAATGAACAATAAAGCATATCAGTTTTAAAAATCAGTTTTAATTCTATCGCATCTTTTTATATAACTCATCAAATAAACTTAAAATTACCATTATCATTTGTAATTTTTTACTTATTATTTTTATTTATCCAAGATAGGTTGTCATTTACTAGCTATTTTTCTAAAGATCCACAATGAATGAAAATAATCAAAAATTTCAATGAAATAGCTTTTTTTGCTAAGCAATAACATATATGAGATTTAATTTTAAATTCTACAGTATTTTTCCTATATAATGCACATTTTTAAATTCTACCGCATTTTTACATATGCCGCACCATTTCTTTTATATATTATAAATATTTCATAAAATAAATCTGAAATTCCATTATAATTATTTATTTATAATCATTATTTATCTATGTTGCCATTTACAATTAATCATTATCATTTTAACTATCCCCAAAATAAATAGAAGTTTTTGAAGTAGATATATTTTATGATGAGCAATAACGGATATTCAATTTAAATTAAAATTTTCTCGAATATTTTTATATATTATAAACTCTAATAAAACTATTCAAATAGTTATCATTTTTGATTTAAAATTTTTTTTGTTATTTATCTTAGATTCAAATTGCCTTTTGTTGCTAATTTTAAAATGTATTACACATAAGAAAATATAATTAAGCATTTATATATCATTATCTACATGAGAATCGAAAATAAACGAATTTTAACAGAAATAAGACAACTTTACTTTTTTTTCCTCTCTCCTCAAATCCTTAGTTTAAAGCAAACAATATTTTGCGAAACTTATAAGGTTCATTGCAAGCCGCACAATACAAGAGGTCGTGTGTACCAGTGCGAAAAATCATTCCCCTACTCAGCAAGTCTTTTTTTACTTTTTCTTTAAAATAACAAACAGAGAATACCCGAATATTCACCAAAGACCCACCACAAACCTTTTTACGCTGCCAACTCCCCCCCCCCCCAATTTTTTTTATTGTTAATATTTATAAACCACACATCCACTTTAAACTGCTCTTTTTAGACGAACACAAAAACACCTGAACTTCCAACCTCCAGGTAGGACCATAGATGGAAGGCACACAAAGAGAAAAAAAAAAGTTGCGAATCTACTTTCAATTTATTTTGTTGCCTCACCTCCCTCCAAGAGCCTTTGCTTTCACTCCTTCCAGTAGAAGAAGCGTTTTCTTTCTCTGTGGTCAGAGTGGAGTTTATTATCCCATGTCGTGGCGCTAAGATCTCGGCAAGATAATGGACGTGGGACTCGCCGGCAGAAAGGGTCGACACTTTTGGGTCTTTGGCCTCAATTGCACTGGGGGCAAGACTTCCTGGCTAGGACGTTACCCGTGTTTTTCGGCCCAAAAACGCATTCCTTGTCACCATGGATGGTGAAACCGATTCCTCGGATGGCTAAAGATACTTCTTTTTTAAGTGCCAATTGAGAAAGAAGGGGTCTACAAAATGACGCAATTGCTACTTTTTTCTTCCCAATTAAAAGTGGTCGGAATCAGTAATGATCGTTTGGAGACGTCACTGATATATGATTTGTAATCGGTAAATGAACTCTTCGAATAATGACGAAATTCAGAAATTGGACATTTCATGGAATGAAACTTGAGATAACTTTAATTGATATCGTTAACCCCCAATTCCAGTTGTAATAGGGTTCTAATATCAAGCTGAAATGTAATCTTGGATTTCGAAAGAAAATTGATTTTATTAATAAAATTTTCCAGATGTTCACTGGCAACAATAGTAATTATAGCTCAATGATACGATAGTACTGTATTCCTATTTACGAAATTCAAATCAAAACCTATAAACGACATCAAATCATGCTTTTGTTGTAAAATTTTTTAGTGATATATAATTTATAAAAAATAAATAAGAGCCTAATTGATAAATAATGATTATAAAACTTATTTTGTGCAAAAAAGGTACAATATTTCATCAGTATACGACATTTATAGGACTATTACTTACAATCTGAGAAAATAATATTGATCTCATCAGTCTGTTATCTAAAATGGTGATCATGTTAATAAAAACAAAATTTAAATTTGGAATCTATTTTATTTAAATTCATTAATAATTAACACAAAATAAATATTTTGGAAATCGTTTTTAGTTGATTTACTAGTGTCTCTTATAAGTATAAATTACTATTACTAAAACAAATGTCTGCATACATTTACTTTTCATGTAGTTACACATATACAACAAATATTGGAGTTTTGGCATAAATTGTATAGAACAAACATACTTTCTTCATTCAAATTACCTGAAAATCACAGAATCCATTAATTTCAGAACATAATTACATGAATTTTTATTCTTTGAACCAACTTGCTGATATCTTTTGGGATGGAAATTAAAATTTGCTTTCAAAACTTGTAAACCAATTACTTAGTCAAAATATATATATTTATATAAATCGCTTTTTCGAAAAGAAAAATATTTAAGTACACGATTTGCAGCAGATGTAGCGCCTTTCACGATTTCTTGTGTTCAAACATTTCTAAACATTTTTATCGTTTTTTTTTTCCAGCTGGAAGGTTCGGAATTTTTTATTCAGACCGTTCTTATTAATATCGTCGAATAGTAATAACTTACATTTTTGAATAAATGTTTCTTTATAGCGGCAATAAATACTTATTTTATCATAATAACCAGTTATCAAAAAGTAGTTTGTCTGTCCCAGAAATTAAATTAATAATAATCTAGAGTTCTTAATAAATAAAGTTTATTACTTTAATAAATATTTATTTCGTTTTATTTGATTGAGGTCATGTATGCAAAATGCGGTGCATAAAACACCCTTTTTGCATATTTCTTTCAGAAAAGTAACGTCAGAATTTTTAAATTGCTCTTAAGCAGTAATAAAAATGCTTGCGAAGTCGATATACAAAATATCTTTTCTATTACATTAATTTGAAAAGACACAAAAGATATGCATATATAAAATCTGATGATAAAAATTCAAAAGACTTTTAATAATAATTTTTCACAAGAAAAGCAATTCTTTAAATTAATCTGACAATATTTAGAAAAATTAAACTCAAAGGATTTATAAGATTAATATTTTTTTTAATGGTAAAGACGCAAATACATTCAAGAAGAATTATAGAAATTGATTTACGTTTTAAATGAAATAATACATGTGTAATAAAATACAAAAACTGTAACATGTTAAATGCATAAGATTTAAAAACTAAGAACATGCCATTATCTATATCAATGATATAATAAACATACTAATTTATTGAAATTATTGGCAGTTTTTAAATTTCGTTTTCGTATTAAGAAAAAAAGTTTGGGAAAGATTTTATGAAAAAATATCATTCTGGTCTAAGAATATCATAAACTATTATCAATCAATTTAGGATTCAAAAAAGGGAACTTTTTTTGCAATTAAAGAACTAGTAGGTTTTTTCAGTAGCTAAAAAATTCCCGCTTTTTTTTTTAATGTTATAAGTGCATTATTCATTATTAATTTCTTTCAAACAGACGCTAGGTGTTTATAATTACTGAAATAGAATATTATGTATTAGATAGGAACTTGACATAACAACGGGTTAACATAATATTATTATGTCACAATTCAGATGATATTTTTTGCAAAATTTATTAGCTACCAAGCTAATAGTATTTTATTTAATATCGCCTTGTCAAAAGACTCCTCCATCGAACGACCTTTGTCAGCAACTTGTTCGTAAATTCGCTAAATTTCTTTCATCTACCCTATTCCATACTTAAGTGATCACGTTTAAAGATACGCATCGGCAAACAAATAGGCATCGGTAACTCCATTTCTTTGAAACATATGCAACTCTATGACGCTCATAGCAAAATCAGGGAGTGTAATTTTTTTAAGGATTGTCATATTTTCTCTTTGTATAATTTGCTATTAATATAGTTAAGAGAAAAAAAAAAGCAGAAATAAACATTCAGTAACGAACAGCTGGGTTTTAACCATTATTTTTTATCCATGGGGATAACACAGTCACGATGCTTCATATTTAGCTTCATAGTGAAATGAAATGCAATATGGACATTTTCGACCTTTCTTCCTTGTTTTATTTTGCCCAAATTCTAATAAAGAATAACAAAATCACGGACAATTTTATGTATTTAGGGATTTAAATGTTCGTAGACAAAGAAAACCATGAAAAATCATAGGTTTCCGATGAATTCGTATTCATATAATTCTGATGGTGTATCCCTTCCACTCAGGAAGTCACGGAGTATTCAACTCATAATCCTATTCCAGCATTTATTGCAATTACTACATAGTTAAATGGATAAATTGATTAGGCCAATAAACATAATTCTGTAAATGTACCTTTTGAGGAAAATTTATTTAAGAAAAACAAAATTATAGAAATTCCTCGAAATCTAGACGCTGAAATTCTTTTGATGATTTCAGTATTTCTTACTTACTGGCACGACAATACTGGATGGGCTCAGGACTTTCATTAAATTCCATACCATTCCATGCCGTCCAATTCTAGACAAAGATTTTCCATTTTGTCACCTTGATAGTTTTGAGGTCTCTTTTCAGGTAATCAATCTACATAAGTATTGGACTTCCTTTTTTTTCTGGTACCAGGTGATTTAACCGAAAAGGTTCGATTAGGATCCATTAATATTCTGTCCATTTGTATTATTTTAAAATTTAATAATATCTGGTTCTTTAAATAGTTCGTAAATTTACGAGTGGCTCTTTTTCTTCAATACTGCCATACTTAATCCCACCATTTATGCTTCTCAAAATTTATTTTCCAAATATAGCTAAAGTCTCTATTTTTATCAGTCACTGCCCATGTTTCAGATGTGTTTGTAAAAAACGATATTAATCAAAGTTTTGTACAAAAAATTTCATATATCTGTAAAATTTTAATATAATATACTATCATAATTTTAAAATCGATATAATATAATATAATTTCGTAGGCTGAAATTACATTTTAAATATTTTTTTACTCCATAAAAACATTTGTTAGGAGATGTGATTCTGTTAAGAAACTCTGGCGTCATGTCATCCAGTGTGTTCATTTCAGAGATAAAACAGTTGAAAGTGACTTCAATAATATCTTTTCAGATATTTCGTATACCAGAAATTACGTTGAGCTAGTGGATATAATTGAAAGCTGTTGACTTTAAATAAAAAGAAATAGAGTGTAATAATACCGTAAAGACAGCATAATCGTAAATTTCGCCATATTAAAAGCCACCTAATTAAAATAACCTACTGTACTGGAATGAAGACTCCTAATGAACAACAATGAGTCCAATCAAATGCGAATTAAAAATACTATCATCGAGCCTCTTTTTAAATCCCTTTTTTTCTTCCTTTCTCCGACCAACAATCTGAATAATTCGTTGGTAGCTAATTTGTTTCTATTGTATTTCTTCATGGCGATGCGATGGGTAGTGAGCAATCAAGTTAATTTATCACCCAGCTTAACGACATGTTCTCGGTTTCTCATTATTTATATTTTTTTGCTTTTTTTCCATAATAATTCGCTGCTGCTCTTTCCATTGTTTATCTGCAATGGTTACACGTTTTGCACGTGAAATATTTGCTCAAGCGAAATGCACTCGTGCATGAAAAAACGAGCATAAGATACCGATATAAACAAGGAACAACGTTGGTTAGTGGTCGGTGACTTTGAGGAATAAGGGATTTTTACCTCAAGGTAACAGTTCTGATTCGTATCTGGTAATGGTATTTTTACAAAGAAGTAGATTGTTATCCCTATGCGATATCTGGGATTACTTATAACTAAATATTTCCTCGTGATAAAAATGATTTCCAACAAAATAACAAATTTTCGAAAAGCATTAAGCAGTAAGTAAATTCATGTGTTGAATTTGGAATAAAAGAAAGTATTATTCAGTTTTTTTTTGTTGTTAAGTCGCTGTTGAACATAGCGTTTTTAGATCCAATCGGAAGAAATGTCTGCAGTAAATTATCGTTTGAAGTCTATTTAATTTGTGGATTATTTCATGATTTATTTTTATTAGCATAACTTATTAAATATTCCTCAATTTGTAATAAAGTTTTTATCTAGTTTCAAATAAAATAAAATGTTGATTATTTTTTAAATTAAATATTTGTAATAAATCATCGGGAAAATAATTTCAAATTGAAACAATGTTTCATGATATATTTAAATTGAAGCGCTATTTCATGATATATCTAAATTGTAACACTACTTGACAACATATATAAATTGTAGTACTATTTCTTGATATATTTTTGCTTTTAATAAACTATTAAACGTTTGTTATAAGAAGAAATTTTATTTATAAATTATCCATAAAAATTGCTTAGTTTCGTAGATGTAGAATGATTTTCAAAAGAAACACTAAAAAATGATAATATTTTTTTACTATAGCACTAAAATGATTGAAGTTAAGAATAAAGAAAGGAAGGAAAAGAATATTTAAGAATAAAGGAATTTGTGAGAATAAGGTTAAATTTTACCCATTTAACTGATTTTTTAACAAGTATATATATTTAGGTACAACCAAAATCTTACTTTATCAATAACGACTGAATAACCTAGCAATTCTGATATTCCCTTGTTAATGCAAAAATCCTTCTGTCTGATTTTTATTTTAAAGTAAAAAAAAAAAAAATGTTTACAGAATTTTTAAAAAACGTTGCATTTTATATAGATTTCATTAGAACTTAGAATCCAATTCTTATATATAACAGAAATTTCATTCTATTTTTGTCATAGATTATTTTATAATAGCCGAATAATGTTAATAATGCAAAAAATATTCGCTCATTTCTTCTCTTACGATTTTTTTTTTGCCATGTGTGTGTGTGTTTTCAGTAAGTAAACTGTGGAACTCTTGCGAATATGTGAGATTTTTACAAAATCATTCTTTATCAGATATGTTTCAGATTATTTTTTCAAAAAACACAACTTTACACTGAAATTTTTTTTTTGAAAAATATTCTTGAACTTTAAAGTTATATTTATAGAAGTATTGAATTGCACTTCGTACCCCAATTTAAGGTCACAATCAGACAGAAATATGGGATCCATGAAAGAGGTCTCTTTACCCTTTAGGGCGCACGAAAATCCACGTGTGTTGCCTTCAGATAAAAAGATAAAAAAAAAAAAAATTAAATAGCACGAAACCCCAACCGATTTCTACTTCTAAAACTTCTCTTGGAGCCGCCCGATTCGCTATTTTTAACCCGTCTAAATCAAAAGAGGTTTCCGATTCAACAGTGGACTTTTAAATTCGATAGCACCAATTTCCCAGGTCAAGTCGGCCCCAGATACTACAGAGAGCGAGAGAATTAAAGAGAGAAGGCCCTAAGGAAGACGCATGAAACCTCCTTGACCTCAAAAATCCCTATTGCCCCTTCCCTCTTGGTTGGAGGCAATGTTTTTTCTCATCTAACTTTTTTTTTTCTTCATTAAGTTGTTGCACAAGCCTTTTTGCCCCAACCCTCTCTCGCCGCCTGGAATCAAGGAGTTGCCAGTCTACCACAAGTAGAGGACTTCAATGGAGGTTCTTATACTCGGGGCCAGTGGAGTGTTGAGTAGTAGAATCCTTACATGGACAGACTATCTTTTTCTCACTCAAACTTTTTTAGGAGGAGAATATCCAGGATGCATGAATCATCTTTTGACAACCCCCTTCTTTTTCGTGCGTTTGTGACCGATATAGACGCTGTTCTGTCGTGTGGGTGACCCCACCCCGTCCGTTCTTTCATCCCCCCCTCGCGTCTCCCTTTTGATTGAAGGGTAGAGGTATGATGTAACATTATGTATTGAGCACTGTATTGAAGGAAAAATGGTGGGTGGGGTTCTGTTCGGGTTTCGCAGTGGCGTAGCGGACAAAGCGTTATCGCTAGGCTGAGTGATGAGAAACAAATTGTCATATGTCTCTCGTTCTGTCTTTTTTTTTTTATTTGATAAAGAAAATCCTTGTGAATTTCAGGGTTGTGTCGGTACTTCAAAAAAGAGGATAACCTTATTTTCGGTTTTTATTAATAGCCAAATGACCCGTAAGCGGAACGCGAAATGTAAATAATATTATTTTGAATAAGATAAAATTTCTGAGTTCTTTGAAGATAACACGGTTTGAAGCAGAGTGATAAAAAAATATAAAAACAATAAATTATGAAAAGAAGGGAAAGATAAAGGTTAAAGCAGTTCCCTAACGACGATATTCAGCACGTGTCAAAGGGAAAAATTGTATTTATCACACTTTTTTTTTAAACTTTAAAATGGCCTTAAGTTTGAAAGATTATAAAAAGATCCTGCACGATCTAAAAATGATGAGATGGTTCTTGTTGTCAGCAGTTCTTCGTTAGTTCATGAACAACAACTTTATAGAAAGGAAAAAGACGCCATAACTCATATCGTATGCATATCATGCATTAAAGGATTCTTTTATAAAAGTCTAGTCTGCCGGTTTCCCTTGAAAATAAACACTTTCTTCTAGTTTTGATTAAATTGTAGATTTCAGCTAGATTTATTTATTAATTTTTGTATTTCAGCTGATTTATTTATTAATTT